>JAUMHI010000252.1:1004276-1107350 GCA_032359435.1 Enteromius unitaeniatus | reverse complement strand
AATAAATCAAAGCTGTTATGGAAAATTTCCCAAATCAAATATAAAAAGCAAAAGCATATTATATATATATATATATATATATATATATATTTTTTTTTTTTTTTTTATTATTATTTTTTTAAATTTTTTTTAATGTTTTTATATATATATATATATATATATATATAAAACTACTTATCCACCTATCCAAAATGATGGAAAATCATTGGTCAAAAGGTTCAGGATGTGTTTATATACAGTCAGCCGTTTTACATTTAGCAGTTCTCCGTGTGTCTCTTGTCAGGACGACAGCAGTTTGGCCTTTCCGGCATCCGCATGTGCAGGTTTGAAATCCGGGTTGTTTACGCTTTTCCCTTCACTTCTGTGTTGATAGAAGCTTTTCTGCCTGTCTGGCATGCCAATAATGGAAAGCAATCCGCTGTGAGTATTTAGATATGGATATGGTTTGTCCAATGTAATTAGCTTTGGCCAACTCAGGGGATCAAATCTGAGGCCGTAAAATAACTGGAAGAGACAGATGGCGGAAAGACGCGTCACTCCACTCTGCCCCCGTTCGACAGCAGCCTCATCCAATTCCGTCTTGGATGACCACGGCAGAACCTTTATTTGAACAGCAAACAGGAAAGCGCTTCGATGTAAATATGCTTTAGCGAGCCCAGAGAAAACAATTCGCTAAATAACCCCGCCGACAAAAACAAAGCGAGTCGCCGTGTCGCATTTCACGTCGATTCCGACCGAGGCCCTTTCCCTTTCAGAGGCGCACGTATGAATATCGCAAATGGCTTTGCTGGAAATATTTAATTCTGTATTTTTTTTTGTATCAAATTTTCAGCTTCCAAATGCATTGGTCACAGCGGCAGCCAGACTCGCCGGCAAAAAAAAAAAAAGCACTCCGGATTCCAGATCCTGAATTTTCAGTGCTAAATATCACCCTCAGTTTTTACTGAGAGCTTGAGATGGGTTTAAAAAAAAAGCTAGAGAAAGAATCTGCTTTGTGAACCAAGCTGAACGTTTGGCCGGGATGTGTTTGCTCTCGGGGGGGTGGGGAAGCGCTTCTCCTCCATTTTGTTGGGCTGAAGAGAAGCGCTCCGACCTGGTGTTTGATGTCAGGGCTGAAGAACTGTGGGACTCGTATCTGAGGACGGAGCAAACGAAAGTGGATTTTTTCGCACTGCGTGTCAGATCCAGGCACCTGGAACTAGGTCATTTCTCCAGGAAGAGGCAGGAGTGAGAAGAGAGAGAGAGAGAGAGAGAGATTGAGATGGGGGAAACGGCTGCTGAAGTTACACTGGATCACTGCAACTGACACCTTTAATTGATCTTTACATAACAGATGATGTGCAGAAAGGAGCGATATAAATATTTTTGTGTTCTGTGTCATTCACTTGACATTATTTTGGATGCAGGCCGCGCACACATAACGTCATCTAACAATAAAATATTACTAACATGTTGGCTGTTTCCTAGTTCTTTTAAAGCACACTGTAGCATATTAGCTCATTAAGGGAAATGTATATATATAGTTACTATTGCGTGAGCTCCACGCAAACACCGCGTAAAATTAGTTTTGGGTATTTCTCATAGGAAAACTTTAGTTTATTTCCTTTTTGTTCCTGTTTCTATGAAGATGTATCATACAGCGACGACGATTTTGTCCTCCATAGTTTCAGAATTCTGCTTCCGCTTGTTACGTAGTAATCACTTCACTACTAGAGCAAGCTCCTGATTGGTTGACGCGGCGCAAATTTTCGCCAAAGTTCAGATTTTTCGACATGAGCGATACGCGCAAACTAACTCAAATGAAAGAACACACACACGTACACATGGGGAAAGTGCAAAGAAGGCTAAAGGGTAAGCAATGAGGAAAAGCCTAAATTGAAGTTCTGAAAAGATATTCAGTTGACCACCTGTAAAACCATCAGTGCCGTTCATAACGGGTTCCATAACTAAAAGTAAACCTCTGTTTCGTTAAGTTATGTGTATGATACTTGCATTGCCTCGTTGGTGAGGGTCCGATGCAGTCTCGGAGTCCTGATGGTTCCAAGGTTTTGGATTGCCAATCATGTTCTTCCTGATTTGCAGAGCATTGAATTCCAAAGATGTCCTGACTCTGATGATTGGTAGATGAAAGAAGAGCTGAGAGAGAGAGATCTGTCGTGATCCATGGATCTTGAGTTACGTGGAAAGTCAGATTCTAGATCCCTTAACCTGACCCTAACCTGAAACTACCTTAATAATTATTAATAAGCTGAAAATTAGGAGTTTATTGAGGAAAGACTCTTAGTTAATAAGTTTTTGTCCTACCGCTGATTATCCTGTTTTTACCCAGAAATGTGGCATGTTGCAAGTGAAATAATATGCAGATGTTACTTATTATGGACTTTAAATTTGAACTGTAAAATAGTAAGCATTTTAGATATTTATTATGCAAATAATTATAAAATATGAAAGAGTCTGATTCAATAAATGTAAATATCTGGTGATATTTAAATATAATTGAGCTCTAGTATTTAAAAAAATATCTAGTTTATTAAGAATATTAGTAAACATTATTATTTATTTATTTTTGTTTTTAACATATATATTTGCATATAAGATTCAAATTTAAATTATTTAATTTATTTATTAATTATTATTTTTAATACATATGTACTTTCCCCCCCCTTTTTTTAAAATGTGAATTTGGGTATTGCGATGCAAAAAAATTAATAATTTGTATTTATATTTTTGTGCAGAAGATGAGTGCACAGTGCATATACTGGATTCAATTCAATCTTTTTTTTTTTTTCAACCGTAGGCTGTTTGTTTCTAATTTCGGCAAATTGGACCAGTGCTGAAAATCTTGTACTCTATGATCCTGATATAGCAGTTTTTCTAAATGTATATGATTCTAACATATATTGTTATAAAACTTTTATTTTTGTCTTAAAATCTCAGCAGCTCTTGAGTCATCTCTGTCAGAAACCACAAGCGAATAATGTATGTCCCAGCACCACCCTCTTTCACCACATTAGCCATCTGAGAGAATTCCAGATTGAGAAACAAATTAAGAGAAAACGGCAAAAAATACATCCTTGCAGGGAAAACCTTTCTGAAAATTGATTGCTTTTGATAATCTTATGAGAGATAGAACTGGAAAATTACTCTGTCAAATGATGCAGACTTGTTAACACTTGAGGCATTATGTCTTGTATTGCACTCTAATTCTATGATTACGGGACATTGTTCACTGTATTGTCTCGCAGGAAGTGGAAGCCAGGAAAAGCTTCTCAATAGAGCATAATACTGCCGAGTGACAGGGTGCACAAAGGCTGAGTCTTGTCCTTTGCCTTCGTTAACAGCGGTCGCATAAAACCTGCTTAATGAACTTGTTCTCATTTGCCCTGTTTATGAACTGGTGTGAACCGTTAGCAGTGTTTTTTGTTTTTGAAAGATTTTATAGAAATGTGTATATTTTTATATTTGGTTGCCATAAATGCCATATCCATCCAGATTTTCAGTTTATGATTTTTTTTTTTTTTATTATTTTTGCCATAGCAGTTTAATCAGACCCTTTTTTTAATTTAACCCACAATCTTCACTATAATATGTAATTATGAAAGATAAGGTCCCACTTTATATTAAGTGTCCCTAATTACTATGTACTTACAGTTAAATTAAGAATTTAGAACAGTGCACTTATTCTGTACATACATGCTTTTGTATTGTATTAATATTTTTTTAAATACCTGCATGTAATTGCGTCTGTAAATTAATTTCTGTAATTACATTTATAATTACACTGTTCTTACACCTTAACCCACCCTTAACCTACCCATACCACCAAACCTGTCCCTAACCTTACCCGTATCCCACCTCAGTAGCAGAAGTGTTTTGCAATACAATATGAACACAATAAATGCATTGTACTTATTTTTTGATGTAAGTACATAGTAATATAAAGAGGGATATATATATATTCATTATTATTATATATAAAGAAATGTATGCTTTCTGAATTTGAGTGGGTTTGTTAAATTAAACCTTTTTTTAAAGGAAAAAATTTTCTATTTTTATGTGATTTCGAACAACTGTTGCTTACTCTAAGTTTTAAGTACAACCCATTATCAAAAATATAACAAGTGTTAGGCTGTCGGATTTTGATACACTTCCAAAGCTTTCTCAAGGACTTTGTGTGAGCAAGATTTCATCCATCCAAAATTGGAAAGAAATGAATAAACGCTCATTTTCTCCAGATGCGACCGTGCTCATCTTGCCAGCTGTATTTGGTGGCTGTGCCTCGTTTGTGGCTATATTGAAATCCGTGTTGAGTGACAATGACTTCCTTCCCCCGAAAGATAATTAATTACTCTCTAACTGTGCTCTCGCGCTTTCCGAGGTGTTTAGCATCGGCGGTGCCAGGAAGTGACGGATGCCGTCGCGATTGTCTCCCTAGATGGATTTGTAAATGAATTGTGCCTGTTTTCAATAGCATGCCTATGAATGGCAGTTTGCACCATATATCCGAGCATCCCTCGAGTCAGGTCGTAACAATAGGTGTTTTGTATCCCCCACCAGCTAAGCACAAAGTGTACGCTTAACGTGAGCAGACGTATTTCTGCACATGGGCGGAACGGAAATTGGTGCATGCGCCATTAGCGAGTTTTGAGCATCTTCGCTGCTTCTTTGGCACCCATTCAGACTCTTAATGACTTTTGCAGACCAACTCAAGTTGTACCTAATCAAAACAACAGGGTTGTTATTCCTGTTCTGTTGCGCTGAGATTTTGGCCTATTGTTTACTGACTAGCTTTAACTGGCGTTGGCCCCTTTACCAACTACTGGTGGGCTTTTATCTGAGCTGACCAGATTTTGTGTGCGCAAGCGCATGGGGACATCGGCATCTTTTTCGTGGCTTAGCGGCTGTGACGGCACGGCCTCTTGTGTTTGCCAGTGCCGCAATTGTGTATTTACTCATATGGTATCCAGTTCAACTCTTTCCAGAAAAATCGTTCCCTCTTTTTAGTAAATTGTGTTCACGTTATGCTAATTCGTTCCCTCGTTTTAATAAATCAGGTATACGTTATGCTAATTTATTCCCTCATTTTGGTAAATCATGGCCACAGAGTGCTAATTCGTTCTCTCGTTTTAGTAAATCCTGGCCACATGATGCTAATTCATTCTCATTTTTATTTTATTGTGTCCACGTTATGCTAATTCATTCTCTCGTTTTATTAAATCAGGTATATGCTGTGCTAATTTATTCCCACATTTTAGTAAATCTTGGCAACGTTAGCCAATTTATTGCCTAGTTTTAGGAAATCTTGGCCACAAAGTGCCAATATGTTCCCTCGTTTTAGTAAATCATGACCCTGTGGTTCTAATTCATTCCCCTTGTTTTATTAAATTGTGGCAATATTGTGCTAATTTGTTCTCTTGCCGTAGCATATCATGGCAACGTTCTGCAAATTCGTTCCCTCGTTTTAGTAGACCGTGAGCACATGGTGCTAATTCGTTCTCTTGTTTTAGGAAATCTTGAAAACATTGTGCTAATTCCCTCCCTTGTTTTAGTAAATAGTGGCCACGTTGCGCTAATTAGTTCCCTCAGTTTCGAAAATGTTCCTAACTTTAGTAAATCGTGGCCATGTTGTGCCAATCAGAGGTGTGCAGGGCACAGTAAATGTATTTCTGTCCATGTTATGTGCAAACAAAATATAAAATATGTAAATCCTTAGAGTTCGTCATGATCAGATACAGAAAAATGATCAACAGCCAATCAACAGTTCCAAAGCTTGCTCAATCGTATACCTCTTTGTCGCCACCAACAGTTTTGTTTTGCTATAACAGCGCCACCTACCATAATATACTGTAGTAAAAATCCAGATTGCTTACTTTATCGGTAGCGGAGAAGCACTGTATAATAATTTAATATCATCAAAGGTGGAGAAGGAGTGAAGTATGACCTTGGGCCTTTTAATTGCGTGATTTCATGTGAAAGTTTCAGTCGAAGCGAAGTTCTTTGTTGTGACGTGTTCTGATATGCAGATGTCACAGATAAAAGCAACGCAGTTCTCGCTACGGTTGGCCGATTGCTTGGCGTTTCTTCGCACAGTAATTACTGATTGTTTAGTTATGGTTTTTGTTTTGAGGCGATGTGGCAGATGCTACTGTGAGGTATTCAGGGGGTGATGTTCCCTTCTCGCTCTCAGATCGGCTATAAACAGCATCATATAGTGTACGTCTCTCTCTCTTCTGGTTTTTCCCTCATCATCCCAGAGTTTAATCAGGCTTGACTGACTGGCACTCCCTGAGAGTGCATTCTCAGGCACCACTTCCCTAAGGAGGAAGCCATCAGTCCACCCAACCCCCTCTTTCTCATCTCCGTCTCGCACAAACGGGCACCCGCCACCGCGCCTATAGATGTTAGGTATTCATAAGTTCATCTGTCGTTTATGATGATGATGGTGTGCCTGTGCTGTTCATCATATTCAAAAAATAGCGCATGATCTCAGTGCTCAGGGTGTTTTCACACGGGACATGTTCTTGCTTTCCGTCCGACCGTTTTTTTTGGTCGTTTGTCTATATAAACATTTCCTAGACAAATGTCTTTAGGCGTTTGCACACGTCTTGATGTATTTTCAGTTTCGCATCAAGAGCGTAATATTTTAAGACACCAATTCAAGTTAAAAATAGTCATGCTGCGAAACAATGTCAGTTTTAACATAATGGTACAATCAGATGAATATAGGCCATGATAAGCACATTTGCATAAGCGTTTTGAATATAAAATATATTGTGTGATATTAGAGATTATTTAGATTTATTAGAATTGGATGATATTAGGCATTTGATAGTGAATTCTAAATTCAATTATTTTTGCTTTTAGGGGGAAAAATATATCATTTATATAAAATAAATAATAAATAAATAAATAAATGGTCACATTAACCCCTTCATTGTGTTGTTATAATGTTTATTCATTTTTACAGCATCTAAAACAATGCATTCATAGTGTTTTATTTTTACTTCATTCAGACAAAATAGTAATACAAAAGAATTTTAACAAATAGTTACTTATTAAATTTTTTTTAATTTATTTTTTATTATTTAAATTATTGTGTTATGAAATTAGTTAAACATTCAGGTAAATAACAAAACGTATTTATTAATTGTTGTACATTTTAATTAATTATTTAGTTTGATGAAATAATGCAGCACTAGGAACAGATTTTTAACAAATGTTTAATTACTTAAATAAAAACATTTATGCAATAAATTCCTATATTATTTAATGAATTTATAAATGAGTGTTATTTATTTTAAAAAAGCAATAAATAAACATACACATTTATTGTTCTACATTTTTTTTTAATAATTTTTTTGATAATAATAGTTGTGGTAAAAGATAACACTTATGTTATGTACAACTTCAAATCTTTAAATCTGTTCTGGCCTCAGCAAAACAATCAGAATGTTCAAACAGACGTCTCACAACGTGAGGTTGTAGATGTCTGTCTGAGAGCGTCTCATTTAAGGCGAGAGACTGCAGACAGGACCGCCGTGTGACTTGTAAAGCTGTTAACATGACGGCATGTTTGTTTTCCATCACCGGCGTGTTGTCGAGGCACTCAGACATAGTCCTTCCTGAAGTGTTTGTGTTGCTTCCAGAAGGTTGTTTTAAGCGGCCTTGAGTGTGCTAGCCTGCTCTTTTACAGCCACAGGGTTTGTGTACTGGAGCTGGGGAACAGATGTATCAACGAACACATGTCAGTATGTCAGTGGATCAGACTCTGCTACTCTTCACTGTGGAAATGTTTCACAGCCGTTCCAGACAGATCTTAAATTAAACGTCCTGCTAACCTAAACAGCCTTATCAGTGGAATGTTCAAGCTGTAAAGAGGGATTTGTGAACGATGAACTGAAGAACCTATAAAAACATTATAGCCGTAATAGCACGTAGCTTGGAAGTGATGCTATAGTGATGTCATAACATTTTATTTACACACTTTATGTGCTTTAAAACACTTTCACAACTTATTTGCTTCTATTTTAGAACACTTGATGACCATCTAATCAAAATAACGAAATAGCACAGTCGCACATGGGACATAAAGTGCAGTGCTGTTTTCAGCGTTTGGAAAAACAGAGCAAAACGAAGAGAGAAAGCATGCTATATTGTAGTTTTCTATGAAATTTAAACTGAGTGGAAACTGATGCAGCCCAGAAAAACTGTGTGCGTTTGATTCGATTATAGGTGCAGATTAATCGGCAAAACCATTTAATCTGTACTTTCGACCTCTAATTTCAGTGCTGACCTCTAATTTAATCAACTATTGTGCCAATTAATTGACAAAACTAATCAATATGAATTCTTGACCTGGTTGCAATGTATGGTTGCTAATGTGTTCCAAATGTTTTATTTAAGAATGTTGCTATGTAGTTGCTAAGGTGTTCTGAGTAGCTTTTATCCCATTGCTTTGTTGTTACTAAGGGGTACATTTTTTTTTTATTATTATTATTTTTTTAGAATGTTACTTTGTGGTCGTTAAAGTGAATAGAACTGTAGAATGTTACTGTATTGCTGCTAAGGGGTTCCAATTATATATATATATAAAAAAAATACTTTTTTTATTTGGACTGCTATACGTAAGCCGTCCACCATATTTTTGGGGTCTTGACTTGACGTCATTCACCATAGTAATCACTGAATATTTCTAAGATGCCACGATCCTCCACAGTTGATGATCTCTAAACCCAGTGGCACTGTGCAAACCTACAGTATGATGAATGACGTCAAGTAGACCATTCCAAGATGGCAGATGCGTCTACATGCTTGGAGCGGTCGAAAGGGGAATCTGTACATCTATACAAGTGCCTTTTTTTATAATGTTTCTGTGTTGTTGCTAAAATATTCTGAGTTGCTTTTAGCACATTGCTGTGTGGGTTGCTAAGGTGTTCTGAGTGTTTTTCACATGTTGCTATGTGGTTGCTTGGTGTTTCCTTGCTCATCAAATTCAGTAGTTTTTATGATATTCTGGTCCCTAAATGTCTGATGTCCATTTAAATGTGAATTGTTTAGTCTCCAGATTGGCTGAATCTGATGATGTTCATCCAAAGAGCTGCTCTTCAGAACATGCTTTTCTTTCAAGTGCACATCTCCTTAGGCTTGATTGGCCGTATATGCGGTTCAGAATTCAACAAAAGAATGAAATGACTCCCTGTTTCTATTTTTTGACATTTGAGACACCTTCCTTCCATCACGCCGTGTTTCTGATTACAGACGAGTGTGAATTCTGCATGCTTCCCCCAAATCCAGTTACCGGCCCTCCTCCCCCATCCACCCCCCACCCCCTTCCCCATCCACCACCAGCCGCCCTCAGGATTGACTACCCCAGGAGCGCTGCCTCACGCTGCAGACATTTACTGTTCCCTTGAGCCCCACTGCCCCATGCACCTTCTCTCCTCTCCATCTTGATGGAGTGATCGAGGGTCTGGAATCCACATTGACCCTCACAAAAGGCCAGGGCGACGGTATAAAGATGAAGGAAACTAATAAAAATCAGACAGAAATGTCAAAGGAATATTAAACGTGTCACAACCGGGGCCTCCAAATGGAGTGAAAATGTGGATGTGAAAGAAAAGAACGGTGTCCAAGTTGGATGAGCTCAGGTGAGGCTGGTTTCTGAATGAGGTGAATCTCACAAAAACATGTCCAGATCACATCTGACTCCAAAACCAAAGGAGAATTGTTTTTAATATAAAATTGTGTGTGTGTGTATATATAGACATATATATAAATGTTTATTTTTGAATATTTTTTGTCATTTAAAAAAGAAATGAAATATTAATACCACCATGATAAATGCATCACAACTTGTTAAATAATTCCAGTAGTTAAAATAATGATTTATTTAAGATAAAGTGATTTAATTCTCATTAATGTTGCAGTATGAAAAATCTAAATATGTTGCATTGTGAAATATCTCAATAGTCTTTTAAATAGGCTAATAACTCTCTTGATTTTGGGGAAGAAGTAGGACGTGGCATGTCCTTGAAAGAGTTCACCTGCTAGATCAGGTCCCGGGAGAACATGGACACCTGTGTAGGTCTTCATTGAACTGTACCGTCGTTCCTCCTTTCGGCACGCAGCCAAACCTGGTGCCAGCGTGGAAAAATGAAGTCCTCTAAGCTCTCAGCTACACAGCATGCGTTTCTACCGTCTCATTTGGTAAATAGTTGAATCAGCAGTGTCACTCTGATACAGAAAGGAGCTGTGTTCTCAATTAGCGTCTTTGCGCCGGTCGGTGAAACGGGCTCTAGATAGGTGCCAGCATGCAGAATCCATTCAGCCTATTGTTAAGAGGAGCGGAATTAAATGTAGTGCATGCTAACCGACTGAATGGGCGTTTGAGCACATTTGAATTGATAATGTATTTTTCTCTTTCTGCCGGATTATTAAAATGCATATGTCCTGTTTGGTCAGCACATTGGAGACAGGCTGCGTGGTAATACAGTTCGAGTCTGTTCTCACACCTCGCTCGTCTCATAAGTCTTTCTTTTATTAATCTATTTCCGACGGGCAGTATATCCTCTCCCAATTATAAAAGACAGATTGGAAAATATCTTGATCGATCTTATCGATCGCCAGAGTTTAAGCTTCCTTTACAGCTCTGAAACGTATGGCCCAGCTTCACGGCAGAAATCTTACCCTGAAGCTCTTAATGCAAGGCTTGGTCCGGTCTGGCGAAAGTCACGCGCGGGTTTATTTGTGGCGAGTTATATAGTAAACATCGCAGCGCTAGTAAAGCACTTTCAGGTTTCTGAAATAACAGGCTGTAGTTTCAAATATGACACAGTCGTTCTCAAGGGCAGGAAATCTGATATGGGAGGCTGGTTCTTGGGCGGTAAATCAATTATTATTCCGTTACCATGGAGACGGAAAACGCAAAAACTGTCACTTTCCCAAGAGAGAGACTTGTTTTCATTCATCTCGCCCCTGTCGCTATCTTTCCCCTCTGTCTCTCTTTCTCTCCTGCTTTGAGATTAGATTAGAACGTTTCGCCGTATTGTCGTGAGGAACGTTCTTAGAGTTCTCCCAGGATGCTCTGGGGCGTCTAGAGCAGGATTAGGCCGTAAAGCCTGGGAGTGTCCTGGGCTTTGTTGCATGGTTGAAGTGTGCCCGTTTAGGCTTGACCTTGCGTGGCATCTCCTGGGTCTCGGAATAAAACCGGGAAGGGAAGCACAGAGAGCGGAAAGCTCCTCATTAAATTATTTAAAGCCCCCGTGGGGGGGGAAATGCATTTTCAACACTCTATGAATTCACACAAATGTGTCGCTCCCTGTCACGTCTGAGAAATTAAGGAAAAATGAAGGTTGCAAAGCTTACTTGGTTCACAAAACCCCAAGAATTGCTAGTCAGTGACGGTATCTCCTGCGGAACCAAAAAAATGCTAAAAGTCTCACCAGTTCTTGGTTCATTTCAAGTGAAGTAATGGTTGTGACTCACTTAAAGAGATCATAGTTTACCAAATAATATTTTTAATGAATCATTATGAGAATTTACTTGTAGTTTTTTTGAGAATCATTTAGTAAAAAGACTTTGTTTGTTTGTGAATCATAGTGTACTAGTAATGATATGATTCATTAAACTGATTCAAATCAATAGCCCTTCGTTTTTCCGAGTGATCTGTTAAAAGTAGCAGTTGTTCGTTTAATTGATTAAAAGAAGGGTCTCATTAGATTTGTACTTGTATTTTTGAATGATTCATTTATGCGAGACTTTTTGAAAGCAAATACAGAATTTGTTAAACTATAGCTATTTGTGTTTATAAATGATTTGTCCAAAGTTTTTTTCTGAGTGATTCATTAAGAGAATATACTCATGGCTTTCGCTCGTTTGTGAGGTTTTTATGTCCTATTAAAAGAATCATCTCATTGTGGCTCAGAGTTTTCTTGAGTGATTTGTGTCTTGTTAAATGTATCATTAGAAGAATAATCTTAGTTATTGATTTAACGAATCAGCCGATTTAATACTCTTATTTGTGAGGTTTTATTTGAAAGCCTCATTAGAAGAATCATCTTGGTAGATCTGCGATTCTTTGACTTATTCATTTAAACAATCAACTTTTGCACTTTTCTTGTTGGAGTCTTTTTGAATTTCTCATTAGAAGAATCATCTTGGTACATCGTTTTGAGTGATTCATTCAAAGAATCACCTCGTACAGTTTGCCTATTTCTTAGTCTGCTTGAGTGTCTAAAAGAATCGTTAAGATTTGTTCATTTGTGAATCAAACTACTCTAGTAAGCATTTTGCCTAGTTGCTGTCATGATAACTAGTCTCATCGCATCACATTTAATCATTGCCATGACAGTTCCCACAACACCACAAATGAAACATCGAACGCAATATCTGAGTGAAATATTCAGCATGCAGCATGTTGACGGCCAGATTAAATATCTTTCCATCAAACCTGTTCTTCATGCAGCCGTTGTCTCACGCCGGTCACATGACTGATAGGATCAGAGCATTTGCAGTCAGGTCACTGCATGTGTTTAACACATAGATAGCCCCGCGCTGAATGATAGATAAGACACCGGGAGCGTATGGGGGGCTGGGTGTGCTTCAAGAAGGGGGTCGGGGTACTTGGGTTGATTTCAAGGAAATTCACAAGCCCCCCTGCGGCTCCCATTTCTTCCTTACCTCTGTCACTATCAATTTGTCCCAATGCCTAGCCGAGGACGGGCCGCCCAGACGAGATCATCTCTCCCTGGGTGGGGAGGTGAAGAAAGATGGATGTCGGGGGAGGGCGGCTGCAGGCCTTGCATGCCTTTAAGGCAACCCGTGGTGGTCCCTCTTCTTATTGTACTTCTGTTTTTGTGGTCTGCTGCATGTGTGTGTGTTTGTCCATGTGCATCTTGCGTCTGTGTGTGGCAAGGAGGGGGTCGGATGCAGTTAATGAGCTTAAAACCTCCCCGGCCCGTCAGTGTCTGTCCTGAAGGGTTAATGCTCCACTGAGCACTTCCCTCAGGTCGCGCCGTGGTACGCACACACGCACACGGTGATCTGAGATGAGCAGACAGGATGGCTGGCCGCAGACACTGGAGTCCTGTTGTGCCTCTCCGTCTTGTTCATCTATTGTAGTGGAGCTCAGGACAATGGCTTCATTACTGCTGGCCGTTCTCTGGTGTTGCGGGCTAATATGTGATACAGAGGAGCGAGCGTGTGCCGACCGAGCGGCTAAATATCTAGCAGAACAGTCTCGAATGACACTCTGAAAGAAGTGGGTCAGATGAGAGGAGGTGAAATCCTCCGCGGCCGGTTCGTGTTTTCATTCCTTTTTCCCTCTGGCTGGCCATTTCATCCCAAAAAATGGGGTTTATCCCACGTGTAGCTCGGGGCTTTGATAGATAAAGACAAAGGCTTTAGCGAAAAGTACAGAAATCAGATTGGAGTAACGTGTTACTTGCATTTAAACAATGGTAATATTCACTTACTACAGTATTTACATGTGTAACATACTTAAAACCCAGCATTAATATCCAAAATGAAATGTATTTTATTTATTTATTTTACCTTGTGATGTATATTTTGTAAACCTGATTTTGATTCTTCAAATAAAGGGTGATTCAAAATCCCTGAAGAAATATTGCAAAACCGCTTGTGCTGAAATATGTTTTTTTCACTCATTCATTCTACTAAAGCAAAAATAATAATAGTTATTATTGTTATTATTATTATTATGATAGTAATAATTATTATTATCGTTATCAACATTACTGTAGTAGTAGTTTTTTAATAATAATAATAATAAATATATATGATTAGAATGATTATTTATTTGTTTATTTATTGGCAAGTTTTAATAATTCATGATTCAATGAATGCAAAAGATTTTGATTCTATGTCTTCAATGATTCAGTCTTTTTGAGATTCAGTAAAACCACTAGCACTTACCAGTTTTATCATATAATAATGATAAATTATTTATGTATTGACTGAAAGTTGATTATTTGCAATTAAATATGTGTTTTAGATTGTAAATCAGGAAATATAAAGGTGGATTCGAGTGATTTGTTAGATTGATTCAAATCAGTAGCTGGTGAGTGAGTCTTTTTGAATGATTCAAAATCCAAATTTGTGGATCGGGCTGTGCAAGTTGCACTGTATTTTTTCCCTCAGTTAGTGAAATTGTTACACATTTATGATTGTTTATAAGGTTGTTTGTGTATTGTTGCGTAATTGTCAAATATGGTTACTGTTAATCCTGTACTATTCTTTTTTTGGTGAATGAATCTCACAGTGGAGAAACACAGAGCTTCAAACTCTATGGTAAAACAGGTTTGAACACATCTCAAGCCGTCATGAAAGAACAATCTGAGGTATCTCTTTTTATAATTGGTACAGACATTCAGGGATTTAGGGAACATGTGTTTGGAAAGTGCTGAATGAGTTGTGTGTAAGTGAAGTGTTATAGAGCTCCAGGGCCACTGGTCAGGCCCCAAAAATAGGCCTCATGTCGAGGGAGCACCTGTTCTGTAGAAATATGAGAGCAGTGAGATTGCTACTTAGACTGACTCAAGTGCTAATAATCAACAATCACACTTCCGTCGCTATAATAACAGTTATTAACAGGGCCGACGGCCTCTAATGTTTGGATACGAGTAAGTGAGAGTTTCATGTAAAGGTTTGCCCTTGGACCTGAGAGAAGAGTTGATGAGATTTTTTTTTTTTTGTATAAATGAATGTTAAGCGATTTCCACACAGTCGTGTCTGACTAGCATTTGCTTTAACGGTGAAAGGACTCTGATGTTGTTCACTTTGAGCTTCAGTGTGAGTTTTTCTTTGAAAAAGAGGTCTGTCCTTCTCTGTTTCTCTCTCTCTCTCTCATGTAAAACCTTTCTGGCGGCCAGTCAGGCTTTTGTGTCAGTGTAATGTTGAAGTCAAAGACTCACAGAAAAGCTAAACACATTGACCTTTTAATCTGGCAGGAAGGATGGCACACACACACACACACACACACACACAAACACACTCTGGCTCACTTTCGTACAAGTATGCTATCCATTTGCATGAAATGTCCACAAATTTCTCCAGTGCTGCAGATACAATAACAATGTATTACTGCATTTTCTAACCAGCCATAGCTTATTTTCAGCATCTAATTTCAATGCAATGCCAATTGAAATTAACTGTTATTATATATATAGCTTATTTAATTTTTTTTTTTTTAATACTGTATTTTTAAAAAATGCATTTCTATATCATTTGAAATAATTGTAAATATTTTATCCAACATTTTTGGGTACCTTTGTCCCGATTTTCTATGCCTGGGGAAAATTACTTATGCGATGCTGACATGATGTTGGTGAAATACTTACTGCTTGATGCTCTTGAGAGCTTATGAGCAGGTTTTCAGACCTCTCTGCTAAAAAGCTACCAAAAAAATTCAATAATTTGTAAATTTACATATGTATTTGCAGCGGGAAGGCAGTGCTGCGATGGTGTATGCATCAGTAGCAGCTTTTAGTGAGAGTCGGGATGGTGTTGTATTTTAAGTGTGTAATTAGGAACTCTGGACCCCTGATGTGGCTCTGCCATTATCACCTTTAGCTAAGGGAGCTGTTCTTCATAGCACTGGAGGTGGTGCTGTACGCCTCCCAAACTTTTTCTGAGATCATTTCCTTTATTCCTTTCTTAAATGTATTGCATTTTTTTAGCACATTTCTAGGCGTTTCTAGTTTTGCACACATTTTTAGAATAGGTGCGTTAAATAAGAGTGTTACCTGAATACTTTCATGATATTATTATTTTGAATTGGCTTTTTATTTTAATATTTTCAGTGCAATTTTATATTTCGATTCAGTCGTTAAATTTTATGTGCTATTGTCAATTTAGTTTTATTTCTGTTTTGTAATCATTCTATTTAGCTTTATTTCAGTCTTAATATATATTTTTTAAGTTGTAATATTTATATTTATTTACATTTTTGTTATTTCAGTCAAGGGCATTCATTTTTAATAGTTATATTTAGAGTTAACAAGAACAACAAAAATAGACAACAAAATATTAACTAATAAATTATTTTCTAATTTTACATTATGAAAGTAACTAATAAAAACCGATGAAGTAAGATGAAGAATAAGATCATATAGATCATACACACTAAAGTCCATTTCTTAAAAATAAACCAAATTAACAGCAAACGATCTGTTCACACCAAATACAAGTAAAGCACATAGTTTTGTTTTGCAGATCTGAACTGTTTCTACCAAAAAAACAACAAACTAGTGCTCTGTTTGTCTTTTCTTATCCTTTTTTGGACTTTAATGGACTTGAGCCTCAAAGTTTGTTGAGTAAATGTGTTTGGGTCGAAGCGGGCCGCAGTGTGGAGCTCTCTCAGCCTGATGTCAGTCAAGAGGGCCGTACGGAGTCTGAACTGTGTAGTGATAAAAAGTCTGTGTCAATATTAAGCTTTGACTAGCTCCCAGATTGACCGAGAGCAAGTGAACTCACAGAGACAAGCCAGCTTGCTTTTTGTTCAAACAAGTGAGTCATCCGCAAACGAGTGGCCGTCTCACGCGTGAGTCTTAACACCTCAGTCGACAGCTCCGCCGTACTTTGGAGTTTTTAAATGATATAACCTGCCGTTTACTCTCCGGCATGACTTTTCTTAATCCTTCCTTTCCATTCCTGTCAGTCCTTCTAAGATGTTTCCGAGATCCCGGGCACAGCAGCCTGCCCTGCAGAGAAAGGTCTGAATTAGATCACAAAGCTTCCAGATGGCTCAAATTTAATTATTTAGCACAGAGAAAAACCAATTCGGGTCAGCCACAAATATATAGGATGCCTTGAAATGGCTTCTATATCGGTGTGTGCTTTTATTAGGGCCGGGAGGTAGTAAAGGTGTAAGCGGGCCGTATTGTAAACGCTCGTTCTGAGGGGTTACTCAGGGTTTTTTTTTTTGTTTGTTTCTCACAGGGTTGCAGAGATGGAGACCCTTAACAATGTGGCCAATCATTTTCTTCACCCGCTTCCATGTCTGCTCGGAAAAGCAACATAAACAAAAGGCAACGACACTTAGGTGCCAATTTCATTGTGGCTGAAATGAAAAACGGCTGTCGTGTTTTTCCTTTTTTTTTCTATTTAAAGGCATAGCATGTCTTGGAACCCAAGAAAAGCACTGGAAACAAAGAAAGAAAGGGTTTAATTGATGGAGGAATTATTACTGACCCGCTAAGTGCTTTGTTGCCATCGCATTGAGTTATTCATGGATTGTTTTGAGGGTTTCAGGAAGTCTGGGATTCTGTAGCTCCATTAGGTGTTGAAAATCTGGATGTTTCTGATAAGGAGGTGTTGCTTAAAGGGATAGTCCACGCAAAAATGAAAATCCTGTCAAGTTGTTTCAAATTTGTTTGTTTGGGTTTCTTCTGTTTAATTCAAATTCAAAAAAACATACAAAATTGCAACTTAATCTCCCAATTTTTACTTTTTTCTCACAATTAGAAGTTTGTTTTGCAATTACGATTTTTTTTCCGGAGAATTGCATGATATAAATTTGCAGTTGCATGTTAGAAAGGCAGAATTGTGCGATATAAACTTGTTATTGTTAAAAAATGTAGTTGCAAGAGATAAACTCACAATTATTTGCAATCTAATTTCCCACAGTTCTGACTTTGTGTAAAATATGTAAATGTCCACATTTTAAGAAAGTCATTTTCTTTTTAATAATAAAAACTTATTTAATCAACATTTTGATTTATTTATTTATTTATTTTTTGGACCGTGCTAGAAACAAGCTTCCATAGTGGTCAGCAACTGTTTAATTACCCACATTCTTCAGAATATGTTCAATAAACACAACTTAAATGTGTGTGAATGCTGTCAAAACTGCCCCTTTAAGTACCAGGTGGTTTCATAAAGCAGCAACTTTAGCACTTTAAGATTCCTTTTAAGATGCATGCGATGCTCTTTCTGGTCAGTTAAGAGGTGAAGCCACAGCGGCTGCTTTTCTGTTTGGCTTTAAAGTGCGTGGAATGCCCGTCATGTAATTTTATATGTCTGTCTTGAGCCTACAGAGAGAGGAAGACCGCCACCTGGACAGCTTCAGTCTCACACTAATGGGTTTTGTCAGCGTTTTGGGTTTCAAGGCCAGGCTAAGCACAATAAACAGAAAAAAAAAAAATCAGTATTTTAATCAATGCATAATTGTTTTTAGTTTTGAGATGCGAGGCCTAAACGCCGATGTACATGTCTTTTGATTAGCTTATCGTGCCCTGTGATAAATCAAGCCAGGAATCTCCCATTACGTTGATCGATCTGCTGTTTATGACTTGCTCTAAAGGGCTTTTTCGCCAAAGCGCGAGGAAGAGCAATGAAAAATTTCGAATAGATAAGCTAATGCAGCTGAAATTAATTGTAGCGTCATTATTCAAATCTGTCCGAGCGTAAGAAGCAGCTAGCCTATGCGCTACAGCACTCGTCTGCGTCTTGTTAACCCGAAGGGCACTTCAGCATGGCGAGAGAGCTATTAATTGTGTTTGCTCTCAAACATGGCGACATGATTATTGTTTGTCCTTCCTGATTCCAAACACTGTTTCAACACGTAATGAGTGGGACTCGCGGTTGACTTAATGATGTGTGCAAGACGGCATCTCATCCCTGGGATGAACACGGTCAACAGAAACAGGAAGCCAAATCTTGAAGACGTGTGCTGGTTGTGATAAGTTAGGATGTGATCTTTCTGTAATATCGGCACAGTGTATGGTTATGTTATGTTTATAGGGTGATGATCAAAATGGTGTGACTTTTTAGAATGTTGCGATAGTTCAAGGTTATGCCAGTTTTAATGACTTTAAAGGGATCCACCACAAAAAAAAGTTTTTGTTGTTTTGTCGTTAATCACTGACCCCCATGTCATTCCAAACCAGTAAAAGCCTTGTGTTTGTGGTGGGATCCCTTTTTACTGGTTTGGATCAACATGAGGAGAAGTGATTAAGGGGTTAGTTCACCCAAAACTTAAAATTCTGTCATTAATTACTCACCCTTACGTCGTTCCAAACTCCTACGACCTTAATTCATCTTCCGAACACAAATGAAGATATTTTTAATGACATCAGAGAGCCATCTGTCCCTCCATAGAGAAGCATCACATCTGAAATGGTTCCAGGTCCAGAAACACGGTAAAAAAGAAAACAAGTTATGGAGGTAAGGAGAAGAGTTATTTTTGTGATTAAAATATTCTCGTAGCATCGCAAAAGTGAAGTTGAGTAACCCTTTAAAGAAATAGTTCACTCAAAATGTCAACATTAACTCTCCTTCGAGTCGTTCCAATCAAAATTCCCTCCCAAAAAGTAAATCACAATCATATACCGTTGTGAAACAATCTTCATGATTTGCATTAGCAGTATGAGTGGCAGCCAGCAGACTCCTTTTTGAACTCGGGTATCATTAGCAGCAGAATCTTTTTAACATTTGGAATTGAAATCAATTGAGAGTGGTTTGTACGTGGAACCCTCTTTTGTTATATTAGTTTTGGACAATAATTACTTCCTCATAACCCGATTGAAAATAGTTCAGGCACACGACACTCACCATTGAACGTGTCCAAACGGGAACGGCTAGTACCTCTGAACTAAATCACTATTGCGTTAATGTCAGTTTCCTTTTTACATTTCCAGTGTTTCAGGCTTCAGCTCAGATTTGCATCGTCATCCATCAGAGTTCGGTTTTAAAAATTCATACATTTCTTCTCGCCTTGTTGTTTTTTTTGTTTTTTTTTTTCCCCTGACAAAGCAAAGCTGTAATTGACTTCCCTTTGTGAATGAAGTAGCTCTCGGATGAGTCTCAGGCCTGAATAGACATCGCCTTTTATATTTCAAAGTAGAACGCCAAGTCAAACGGGGTTAACACCATGGAAACTTGAATTGCACTGAACTTTTTTTTTTATGCTAACACAAACATAGACCCTCAACTCCAAACACATCACCGAAGACGTGCCGAGGCATACAAAGCATGCACACTCCTGTATGTGTGTGTGTGTGTGTGTGTGTTACCGCATGGATGTGCAAAAGCAACACACAATTTCCTGCGCGATTAATTGTTGGATTAAGTGCGGTTTCATGTTGGCTTTGCCTCTGTCTGGATCTGGGCAGGAGAGGTTAATAAGCTTACGCTGGAATTCAAGGAGTCTCCAAGGGGTCGTTGGCAAAATTTTGCCTGTGTTTTTCTTTCCGTCTTTTTTCGTCTTGGAATGCCAACAGAAGAGCTCAAGTCGGGGTGAGTGGGGTAAGCTGTGCCACTTTTTGTGGAAGTTGTCCCCTAGGCAAGGAGAAATGAGACCAGGGTGAAATTAATATCCCTAATTATATTTCAGGACGACTGTTTTCAAATGAAATTCGAAGGCAATGTTTAAAGTTCATAGAAAAGCTATTTTTTAAAAAGATTATTTTTTTCTTTTTAAAAAAGTAAATAAGTATACATGAGGACAAATATTTATGCTTTTGCTGTACATTATTTACATGTTACTGAACTAGCCCAAAAATGTTTCAATTATTTGTAATTGTAATTGAATGTAGCTAAATAACCAGTTTTCAATATAAACTATATTTTAAACATTTGTAATAAAAATAGTATTTGTAATGTTGTTAATATAATTATTTTTAGGAATGCTGTCAAATGATTAATCGTGTATAAAATACAAACACATGCATGCATATATTTAAGTAAAATGTTGTTTATAAATTAAACATGTATAAATTAAGTATATAAGTATACATTTGAAATATTCATATTTCATATTTTTCTGTTACAAGTCAAGGTATTGTGTGGCACGCTTTACTCCATTGATATTATTTAGGTCAAAATTGTAAATAATGTAAAGAAAATATAGTTAAATAAATAGAAAGATAAATAAATACATTTTTATATATATATATATATATATAATTGTTATTATTATAACTACTACTATTGTGTTGGAGTAGATAATAGTAATTATTTTTTCGAGTACAAATATTTTTTGTACATATTGCAAATGTTTTCATATTTTATATTTTTGTCTGTCGCTAGTCAGGGTAATCTTACTCCATTATTGTCTTGGGGAAAAAAAAAATATTTCATTGTGTTTATGAAAAAGTTTTGGATAGATTTTATGCATGTCGTCATATACAATTTTGTGATTTTAATTTTGTTCAAACTAGACCTTCAAATGTTTTAGCATTAAAAATGCTGACCGTTGTTTGCATCTTAATCACAGGGAGATCTTATAAATATATGGTCATGTGACCAAAATGACCTACAGATATTTTCTAGGTTAACGCTGTGAAGCATGTCAGCTCTCTCTCCCGGCAGCAGGTCCTAGAGTCCTGTAGGATGAGAGGTGAGTTTGCTGACGCTCCCTTGGCAGGGCTCCAGCACCTGAGCAGCAGGTCCACAGTGATCAGAGAAGCCTGACTGGTCTCTGGCCCATGACAAGCGTGTGAGAGAAGTAACATTCCTGTCTACACTCGTTCTGCTCAGTGTGACAGCCCATGAGATGCCTGAACCCAAATCCCAAATCCCTGCTTCTGCTGCCAGCACGTCCCACCTGTGCACCTGCAGGGATTTACAAAATCACCACGTTTCAGATGCTGCCTCTGCCTTTTGTTTCTAATTCAGCCATTTGTTTTGGTGGCTGTTTTTCGGAGAGATAGGGAGAATAATTGGATAGCAACGAGAAGAATACCGGGTCCAAAATGAGCTTTCTGCCATACCATTGAGAGAATTTGTGGGATTTATAAACGTGAAATATTTCTTACAAGCTGTGAAACAACATTTAGAATTATTTTTATGAAAAAACAAATACTTATCAATGGTACTAAGCAATTTTTTCATGAAGCATATTCAAATTTGTACAAATATTTCAAATATTTAATTGTAGTAGTAGTAGTGATAATGATAATAATAATTATTATTATTATTATTATGGACCAGTTTTTTTATGAACAGCAGAGTCAGCAGTAAAATCGAGTAAACATTTGCTCTTATAAAATAAATATATGAAAATAATACAAATAATAATAATAGTCATACTAAAAATATTATTATGTTATTAGTATGGTAATCAAAAAATAACTAGAAGAACAACAAAAACTATACTAAGTGGCAAATTAGTAAAATGTTTGGTATAAATAAAGTACACAAAATGTTGTTATTGTAATTGCTATTGTTTGTTATTATTATTATTAATACTTCTAACAAGAGTAAATAATTGTAAATAAAAATATAAGGAAAAACATTATAGTAAATATTAATAGTAATAGTGTTATTATTAGAGAGAAAAAAAATAAAAAGAACGCTAAGTGGCAAACAATAGTAAAAATATGCTTTAATAAATATAAAGTAAAAAGAGTAGATATGTTATTGTTGTTAAGGCTAATAATAACAATAATAAAATGAATGTTTTTAATAATGATAATAGAAATAATAATATTACATATAATTTTACATCGTTTTAATTATATATATAATAATATATCATAAAAATATTTATTTTTGTTGTTGTTTTGTTTTTTGTATTCGTCAACAGTTTACTCCCGTTTTGCTCTGGGGGCTTTAATTGAAGTGCTCTTTTACTTAGTTGCTGTTCTCAATCTTGTTCATAAATTAAGCTTTAACATTTAATAAAGGTTTCGAATGAATAAAACACCTAATGCTGCATCAGTCCTATTGCATTTTCCCCAAAATGTGGGGGAAGTCACTTTGGGTGAGTGGGCTGTAATTTACTCCGTACGGATATCCGAAACCAGCGCTAAATGGTAATTGAAAGGTTGTTCCTGATAAAAACATTCCAGCGATGGTGAGCTTGTAATTTGGGCATTATACAGCGCCTGGTATACATGACTGAATCTGAGTAATTGCTGTTTGAGTGAAACTAGGCGCTGGTGGAGGGTGAAGGGCGGCAGAGGACAAGACTTACTTTCCCACACCACAGCATTCCTTACCCATAATACCTTTCTGTGTGCGTTTCTGAAAGCATTAAGTGCTGTGGATCACGTGACCTTTAAAACCGAGCCGTGGAGTTCAGAGGTCAGCACAGGTCAAAGGTCACAGAATGTGGGAGAAAGTGGAGGAAGAGGGTGTTGATGGTTTAGTTGCTCGTATTTGTTAGGATCGAGTGAGACGAAGCTGGTGTTGACGGACTGAACTCTGCTTCCGCAAACGGACAGATTCTGAGGAAATGGGATAAGGACTAATTGAATTACGGACCCTTTGTTCGGTTCCTGGGGTGCAACGCTTTTGTCTCCTTCGCTCTCCTAAGAGGATGAATTTGCAGCTTGAGGATTGTGACCTCATTTTCGGAGACAGTGGAGGGCTTTTTTCATTACCAGGGTGCTCATGTAAAATAGATCTGGCTCGACGAGGAGACTCTTTTTAAAGGTTGGAGTGAACCCGAAGAGGTTGAAGATGGGGGCAGATGTAATGTAAAAGCAACAATGTAATATTCCATAATTCGTCTCTTGACTCAGGAGGGCAAAATATATCTCACTTACCTTTCGTAATCCCCTTTAACTGCGGCGCGTGGAGAGTCGCAGTTCCCTGGGAACAGTGGTGTCCAGTGGAAGTGGCATTTGGTTGAAGGTGTAATGTGTGATATTTATTTAAAGGAAGAGCGCACCCTTAAATGGAGTCTTTCTTTCTTCCATTAAACACAAGAAGAGGTGTTTTAATGCCTCAAGCATACAAAAACTGGATAAAAGTAACTTAGCTATGCTTGATTCATTGAGTCATCAGTGAACCGGTGATTCATTCTTGCAGCGAGCAGATATGCTTTTTTGAGGTTAACTTAGCAACTTAAGGATCAAGTTTTCAAAATCTACAAAAATGCTGGTTTGTTCCTCACTACTGTAATAGTGCATGAGTCGTATGGACTGTGACCTTTTGCCTTATACTGTATATGAACCTTGGAAGCTTTAGTCCATATTCATATGTGTAAATAAGTCATTGTTGCAGTTCCATTTGCTGACACTAGGAATTTTACCATTAACCTTTAATGTAGTTGTTTGTTTTTATGATTGTTTGTTAAAAATATTTTTTTGTTTTTAATAACCATAGTTATGATTGCTGTTTTGATAAAATAGTATTAATATTGTAATATTTTGAATATAAAGCCAATATTACATTTCCAATGCATTTCCAATTGTTATTAATGCATTTGGTAGCATTTTTTAAAATAAAATGGTAACAGAAGAAATATAGCAATTTATTATTATTATTATTATTATAGTTAAATGTATTGGATTTCAATAAAGTGGAGTTGCTTTTTATTGTTATACAAATGCATTTTAATGATTATATTAATATTTATTAGAAATGAGTGTAGAAATATTGTATTTGGTTTTATCATTTTTAAAGTTTTATAAATTATTAAATATAAATAATTAATTATAATCAAATTATATAATATGATGAAAACAATTGATATTATTATTATTTAGAGTTGCCTTTTATTGTTTTATTAATGTGTTTTATAATTGTTTTATAGTATATATTATTTATTAGAAACAAGTATAGAAATTTTTTAATTTATTCTTTATACATGCACACACACACACACACACACACATATATATATATAAACTATATTATGATTAAAACAATTACTATTATTTTTTAAAGTTGCTTTTTATTTTATAAATGCATTTTATTATTGTATTGCAGTATATATTGTTTATTAGAAACAAGTATAGAAATATTGTATTTTTGTTTTTTCAACATTTTTAGATTTTTAACTACTATATATAATGATAATTTATCATAACAACAATAGCTATTATTGTTATTATTATGGTAAAGTAATTTGAAGAGAGTGGATTTGCTTTTACATAAAAAATACAAAGTTAACGCAAAACAAAGCAATACAAAAACAATTAGAATTCAGCCAGTAGGTGTAGAAGATCCAGTAGTAAAGTGCATTAGATTTAAAAATCAGAACAGAAGAGGGGTTTTCTGTTAGTCCAGGTGAAACCATGTGTGCTATTAAGTGTAATGTAACTTCTGTTTCAAACTTCTTTTAAATGTGTGTCAGGGGTGCAGTATTTGCACAGATCAGGAGTTTATCTACTGCTGTGGTGTCTTTGGGTTCTTGCTGTGTTACTATTATAATATTCCATGTCCAAAAGAAAACAAAGTAACATTAAACTAGAATGTCTGGTGCTTTGGCTCAGTAGAATAACATAACTTTGTGCTATAAATCAATCAATGGGAGCCAATAAAAACATAAACCTTGCTGTGGATTAAATTAAAACCCATTTTAAGTAAGACCACATGTTAACAGCCCGTGCCATTATCAACAAGCTGATGTTTATGTACTGTACATGGGAGTTTCCAGCGTGCTTATTTATTTGCGAGTTCGTTATTTTTGTTGATTGTAGAGCGCGTCTGTGTCACATTTTTGTTTGGCCGTCTTTCAGAACGGTGTGTTTTACGAGGATCAGGCTGTATTTGGGATTGTCATATCATGGTATGTTGTCATTATAATGAGACCGTCCTCTTCTGTTTTACAAAATCCAATTTTATCCTGCCATCTCTCACTCCCTCCACTGCGTCTTTCACTCTTTTCTCTCACTGTTTCTTCTCTCTTCTCACTCTTTGATGTGAGTGATAAATGAAGCTCTGGTGGGCCGCCCCTCCTCTCCGTATGTCAGCAGTGTTAGTCAACAGCATGTCTCTCACACCCTCTCCGTGTCTCATTCATTCATACACACGTTACTCGTTGTATTTTAGTCTATAGCTTTTTTTCCTCTCTTTGTCGAGCGGCATTTTCAGTTTTAAAGCAAAGGCTCTGCGGAGGCTGAAAGCTGTGCTCTGCAGACTGAATGGTAAAGATTATAAAATCTCAAAAATTCCGTTTGATCTTTTTTTTTAACATCATATTTTGTGCTTTTGAGGCTGTAGCTCCTAAACTTGAACACTTTTCCTACGAATTTAAGATCTGTGGCCATTTTTAAAAACGGGCAGAAGATCTGCTTTTGTTTCATTATTATTTAGCTTTTGTGGTTTATTGCGAAACACTTTGACATCACAGTGACATGTAATATGAATAGAAAATTTATTAATTAAAAGTTATTAATAATAAGAAAAGATTTATTATTTGTTACATTTACCAGATATATTTCTGCATTTGAAAATGTAATGTAATATAATAGAAACACATATATTCTCTAAACATATTATATATTATGGAATATTATTACTGGAATATTACATTATTAATTGGCATAATTTGACATTTCTTTTCAGAAACCCTCCAGTGTCTTATAATTGGCAATATAATTGAACTTATAAAAAACTAAAATGTATGTTTGTTTTTGAACACTTAAATATTAACTTAATGATTATTTATATATATATATACACATATGTATATATGTGTGTGTGTGTATATGTATGTATATCATAACAGGTGAAGGTTTTAATTAATCCTAATAACCAAGTCTATTGTGGTCTATTGAAATGAAACCACTGTAGCTGATTATTGTTGAATGAATTCTAAAGAATTAGAGGCTCTTGTGCTCTCTTGTCCTTGCAGAAATGATCTAGCTTTTGGAAGATGAATCAGGTGAACAAAAAAAGAACATCTTTTTGTACAGTACTCTGGAAGAGTGAGAGCGAACGAGAGCGAGAGAGATGGGAAATGAACCCAGCTCCACTTAAGAGCTTGATTCACCCAGTCCTTGAAGCGCGAGCCCTCACAAGGACTTCAGATCGATAAAAAACAAGCACCCAAATGAGCAAAAAAATGCTCCCCTGTTCCACTTCCTCCCGCTGTAGTAATTTCCTCATTCTCTTTGCCCCCTTTGTGATCGATGAGGGAAAAATTGGGCTATGATCAAAGCCGTCAGTCTTCGGGTCGCTCTCCGCAGCGCAGGGCTGTGACTCCGGCAGGTTAATTAATAGATGGATAGGCAGGCGCCGCTCCCCCAGCATCATTTGAGTGATGGAGAGATGGAGGGGGGGGGGGGAGGTAATATTTATCTAAATTCCAATTACCCTCATCTGAGGCGTTTGATGTTGTCGCGGGGTCAGCTCTCGGCAGGCTGAGCAAGCACTCTGCATTTCAAACACTCAAGTGCGCCGCGAGGACATCCCCGCCTAGAGAGAAGAGTACACATCTTAAAACGTGCCCTCCTGAAAGCCATTTAAGTTCACTGCTGATTTTTTGTAGACGGGCAGAAAAGTGCACCTGATTGCAGGGCAGCACTCGCCCGGTCTGAATGCTGCTGGTGTTTTTGTAGCCCATCGTCCCCGTTCACTGACTATCGGGAGATATGTGTGGGATTTCAGTGTCATTTTGGCTAAAAGAGCCCAGAACAATCAATGCCACGGCTCTTCGTTCCTCTAATCCAGTGTAAAAGTTCCTCCTCTCTTCCATTTTCCACCCCTGCATTAGCGTTGATGGATGGAAGCTGTAGTTAGGCAGAATGAGTGCTGGGTGATCATTTTTCCTCTCAGGGTTTTTTTTAGCTGTCAATATTTGTATATTTTGAGATTATTGAGATTAGCAGTTGACTTTATGATTAGCAAGTTTTTAAATGCTTTTAGGTACTTTTGAATGTAATATGCATTTTGAATTATCTCTAATTGTACCTAATTCTTAATAATCTATGCACACACACTTGCGTTTGTGGTTTACAATGACTTTCCATAGGCGTAAAGGTTTTAATACTGTACAAACTGTATGTGCTATTGCCCTATACCATCTCTACACCTAAACTTCCCCCTTACAGGAAACTGCAGGCAGTTATTACATTTAATAAAAAATGTTTAGTATGTTTTTGTATTTTGTTTTATGGGGATACAGGATTTGTCCTCATAAACCATATTTGCATCATGTAACCACGTTATCCATGTCATTATACACATACACATAGAAATGAATATTTTTATGTGATAGTAAATTGTTATTTTTATTATATATATGTAATGCGTTTGAATATGGTAAACATTTTAAGTAAGAAAAAAAGCCAACATTTAATAAAATATTTAATATACAGGGTGGGCCATTTATATGGATACACCTTAATAAAATGGCCACCATGGTCACCACCTATCTTGTCTTGTCACCTAACTGTCTTTCCCCCCTCACTTCATCTAGTATATACAGTACTAATGTGCCACAAATAGGAAGTTAATATCACCAACCATTCCCATTTTATTAAGGTGTATCCATAGAAATGGCCCACCCTGTATATGAATATCAATGTGTGTGTAAAAAAGTTGTTTAGGTTTAATTTTGTTCTCTAATAAACAAATTAAATATTATGTTATAATATTATAAATTATACTAATCTGATAAAAAAATAGAAAGCTAAAGAAATATTAATATTGTAATATAAATATTTAAGAATTTTTAATAGTGTTAGTTGAGGGGTGTCCTCAACTAAGGGTTTTCATGGTCGATTCAGAAATTTCTAATCTTGCCAGTCGAATTTAAATTAAAAAAAAAAATTTTTCAGCATTGGGACTTTTTTAAGAGATTCACACGAAGTACACACAGATGCTTTCCTTAGAGTTTGACCAACGTAGATGTTCTATAAACAAAGCTCCACGTGACTGTTGTTTTTGCTCTTTGTCTGATCATCAGACCATATGAGACACTGAGCAGCCTCTGTAGTTTTTTAAAACTCAGTCTAAATTTTGACTGATGCTTGGGCCCTACTGTTTTTCCTGTTTTCACTGTGGAAAAACTCCTACAGGTTGACCTGGGGATCAGTTAACTATGTGTTATTTTGGGGTGAACTGTCTTTATTCAAATCAATGAAACTGTGAACGATATACGGCATGTCTCTCTGTTTTATACTTTCTTGAATTGATCCGATGCCACGAGGGTATCGCGAAACCTGGCGTTAATCTGGTGTTAAACCGATCCGCTTAAACGAGGGAACTCTGTAAGCCGAAGTCTGCGAAAAACCACACTACAGCTGGTGGCGCATGAATTGACGAAGAGTCCGTCGTGTTTCTAGGCCTTCTGTCCTGTTGCCCGCGGAGACGTGGGCTCTGACTTGGCCGGCGAAATGTGACACCCAATATGGCAGCCTTCGACTAATTGATGCCACCTTGTCAACCCTAATTACTGCAACTGCTGCAATGAGGAGGCAGCTAATTAACAGACTAACGATGTTTGTCACTTCAGACCGACCCAGATATTTAGGAGACGGCCCAAGTCCGTTGCCAGTGCATCTGTTTCGGGTGGGTTTTTTTCCCGCCTTGCACCTTCTTTCACTGCTTCTTGTTATTTTGATCTCTCTGCCGTTTCCCAAATGGCATTTCGTACCTTTTTGGTGGGAATTTAGTTTACTTACAGCTTGGTTTCAATCTCCTATTACATTACCGTCAGAATTGATTAGGACTGATTCGCGGGCTGACGTTTGGCGGGTAGAGAAATAGGTGAGCTCTCCGACTTTAAATGCGGTTGTCAGCCGCTCTCGGTTTTTTTTTGTGTGTGTGTGTTTTTTTTTGTTTTTTTTTTCCTCGGTCGTCACTTCAAAGATGTTTTGAATTTGACATATTTAGAGCTCGCTTTTTACCCAGCAAGCTCAACTACACTAATTATCAGTGTGAGGAAACAGAGGAGTCGCTAATGATGAGGCAGCGGGGGTTCGAGAGTGTGTGTGCTGTTAAAATGTAATTGATTTTTATCGCACATCTGATCAGATGCTGTAATCTCTCCCCGCAGCCGGCCCGCGTTCGCACAAAGTTTTGCATTCGTTTTCTAGGTCAGCCGAAGAATTCTGCATTCATGAGGAAAATTATAATACTGCGTGTGTCAGTAATAATCGGATGTGTAAGTGATGATATGCTGCCAACCAGAAACACTGGCAGCGGTAAAATAACAGTAAAATACCTGGAATTTTGAATCAGGGGCTATGAAAATGCAGTCTGAAATCATTTGTTTTAGTCACCATTTATATTAAGTAGCTTTAACTACTATGTACTTGCATCAGAAAATAAGTACAATGTATTTATTGTGATCATATTGTATTGCAAAACACTTCTGCTGCTATTGAGGTGGGATGAGGTTTGGTGGTATGGGTAGGTTAAGGGTGGGTTAAGATGTAAGGGATGGGTCAACAGTGTAGTTATAAATGTAATTACAGATGTAACATATTGGTCAGGAGTAGTTAAGGCCACTTAATATAAGGAAACTTTTTTTGTGACGCAAGTATGGTTATGATGTTCAGAAATAATGTAAGGTGGAACTTGATATTATTTGTTTCGACTGAAATGTGGACGGGTGCATAACAAAAATAAGTGAAAAACAATATCAAATGGTGTTGATACAAATTTCAGTCAGAAAATCGCTGGTCAATTTCAGTAACAGTGAATTAAACATGGAATATTAAAGTAAAATAATATTTTCTTTTAAAATATAACGCTTGGTTTTATTCATGACTTCAGTGTAGGAAGTACGGGAATGTTGTTATGAATGATAACAAAGACAGACTTGAGGGATTGTTCAAAATAAGATCTCGTAGTAAAGAAAAAAAGATTTCATGTTGAATTGAACACAATCTTTTTGTTTTGTTTTCAGATTCGAGTGGATGGTATACCGCCGCCGTCTGAGAACGCTCTGCTGTATGAGACGGTCAGTGTCGTGGAGGGAAGCCCGATTCTCCGTGACATGGTGTTCAGTCCTGATTATCAGTACATCTATCTGCTGAGCGACAAACAGGTGAGGAGTAATAGCAGGAAGAATACATGCATGTCTACTGGAGAGGATTGTCTCTTAAAGGCAGGTCCTTTGTTTCGTTTATCTGATCCCAAATAGGAATTTTGGCTGGTACTGATAGCCCTTGTTTATCTTATTTGGCCAATAATGATTTTTTTCACTATAGGATAGAGGGAAAAAAAGATTGATTTTGAGATTTATTTAAAAAAAACAAAAACAAGAAACAAATCTACTTGCAATATCTGCCCAAAACTGCCAAACAAATATACGTTAATTCTGTTGTTCAGCAACAATGCATTAAATGCTGTAGGTCCAATGTGATAGTTTTTAGTCCTTTTTTTATATACTATATTACTAAACAACAATTAAATACTGATGTATTTACAGTAGGAAATTTACAAAATATCTTAATGGAATTTTTTTTTTACTTAATACCCTAATGGTTTTTGGCATAAAAGAAGAAAAAAAAGTATAATTTTGACCCAAACAATTTTTTATTGGTAAAAAAATATATCCGTACTACATGCAGGTTTTGTGCTTCAGGGTCACATATAAATAATAAATAATAATCATATTTTTCAGTCCTAAACTAGTTAATTATTTTTTTTTTTTTATTTCAGACCACTAGTGAAAAAGTTTCACAATTAACTAATTGCGATTAATTCCAACAAACAGTAACATTTTTAAATATAGATTCATATTGCAATAGTTTCACATTCAAACATTCAATTAATGTACAAACAACATAAAGGCAGTACATTTTTTAATATTTGTATAATGGCATCTTTTTTTGTAACCGAAGGCTCTGGAATATTTTTTTCCTCTAGTAGCTATTTAATCATTGCATAGCCATTCAGCATTACAAAGCTATCTCATAAAACCATTAAACCAAACAATCTTCTCATAAAACCATTATAACACCAATACTGGTTTCTTTATAAAATTGCCCACAATTTTTTAACCACTGACTACAGTCTTCAACATTACAGTCTACTGTTATCGTGAACTATCAATTTTAACATTTAGCCTTTAAAAAAAACTTTTAATTTAAGACTTAAAACAATCTTCACATCATAATAAATGTCATATTTACTTGTGCACAGTTATCAGACACATTCTAAATTAAATATAGATGAATCCATAAAGCTATTCCCTTTTCTCTTTGTCCGTTAATTAATAGATATCACAGCAGCTGGTTATTATAGGTTATTTGGGCTGTTTAAGAGCTGCCGCTGCTGAATGTGAGGCGGTTCTGACACAAATCTTATTAACTCTCAACTCTTTTTACCTTTTCTGACACCACTTTAAGACATGTTCTTAAATAAGGCTCATATAAAATATATTACATGCTTGCACAGTTTTAAGGCAGCTTTAATCGTCTTTTTGGAAGCTTCCTGACTTAGTGACCATGACGTTGCATGCACAGAGCTTGTTTCGTGCTTTGAAATGAAAGGATACAGCCAACAGTGTGCTCTGGTGTCTTTGTGCATGTATTTGAAGAGCGCACGCTGCAAGCACAGTACATGTCTCCCATTTGATGTGGTAGTAAAGACATCCTGCGACTGAATAAATGCACTTCTTGTTGTGAGAAAAGTGACAGCATCAGCAGTTGTGAGTGGGGGGACCAATCCTAGCCATGCCCCTGCATTAATTGCGTGAAATATTTTGAACGCGTTAATCTGAAAAAATGAATTGCATGAGTTAACGCACTAATTTTGACACCACTTGTGTATATATATTTCAATATCCTACAACTATCCAGGTTTAAATGTGTTTTTGGATCCCGGATTTTCCACATGCCCACTGTAGATCATTATTGTTCTTGATTTTTATCGCTTGTCATTTGCTCTTAATTTATTTGGTAACGCCAGCAACAAAATGTACGGCATGCGGCGAGGACCGAATAAAGGCACATTTGTGCAGAGGGAGTGGGCGCACGACGCTTTTGTCTTAAAACCCGAAGCGGAATCTCAGATATGTTGTTTTAACATCTGCGAGACAGGAAAACAGAATACGAAACGCCGGTTCATGACTCTGAATGGGAGCCCCAGCTGCTTGGCCCTAATAAGAAATGGTGGGGAAGCATTTCCATCCAGCGCCGAGCGGAATAACAGCCCTTCCCATAATGCTCTATTATACAGCCGGAGGAGAGGAAGGGTACATCGAAGTTCCTCAGACACACTTGTACAGTACAGCTGTAGCTTTTTTTTTTTCTTCTTCTTCTCTTTTTCTTCTTTTCAATGCTCGTTTCTTTCCTTTAGAGAAAGAAATTTGTTGTCTTTGTGCATTTTTTAAAAAAGACCCCCTTTTTTTTTTGTGCCTTTCCTTGAGTTCAAGTGACGCACAGAAAACATAACCATCTTTGAGAGAGCTGAACGAAGCTTCAGTCCTCAGCACAAGGATATTTTTAAGTCCTTATCAGTACTATTCAGAAAAATAAGATGATAAAATGTTCTTGTGCTCCAGGCGTCGTAGAGCGGTGTAGGCAGGAATTAGCCATGCAGATAGTGGTATTAATTTCACCAGCGTGACGCTTGAAGGTAAAGCAGCTCAATGATGTGTGCGATGACATCACCTTTATGATATCATGGATAAATATAGATATATGGATGTTTCTTCAAATTACTTTTTTCAACTACTCTTCTTTTTTGTTTTAAAGTTTGTTTATTTAGTTTTATATTTTATTATTGATGATTATTTCCTTTCGTAAAGTTTTTATGGGTCTTTTTTATGGTTTTATAACTATTCCGGACACATATTTTAACCTTAAACTTTGATAATGTACTGATATAAATTACTTTAATAATTTTATTTTATTTATTTTTACATTTTAAAATGAACTAAACAGAGTCAAATAAGCCTTTCATTATTTAATGTGGAAAAAATATGCATACATGTTGTTTAAAATATTTATTATATTTAATATAAATGTATTATATATAATATAATTTTAATATTTATTATATTTAAAATATAAACAGGGTAAATTATTATTATACTTAAATTATGCTTACTACCAAAAAAGTATGTATGCATCTATTTCTGTTGATATGAACTATTCATTAATTTTTAATCCTATTATGTTCTAAACAAAGTGGGGAATAACAGTTGCAGTATTTACTATGGAAAAACTATATAAATTATATAAAAGTTAATATGAGGCAAGTTATATATTTATTTTATTACTTAAATTAGATTATTATTAATATTATTATTAAATCACTTGAAAAGAGAATATATAATTTTATACTTTAGTCACTCAAATATTACAAATATTATGTAATATTTTCCATTTAGGATATGATCAATCCTAGCAATGAAATTAGCCTTTGTGAGACAAGCGAGTCTGCAGTCAAATGAAACACACTGAGTTAAGATGTATTGGAAGCGGCTTGTTTTGGTCAAATGTCTTTTGATGCGTGTATGTTTACTACTAGTTGCTGTTACTAAAGAAATGAAAGCAGTGTGAATAAAGTGTTTTATTTTCTTTGTAAGTCTTATAGTTGAAGAAACACCCATATGCATTAGCACAAGGCATCATCTGTAGTGTTGTCTCTCCGTTCTGCTCAGTTCTGGACACTTCCCAGAGTTAGAGGGAGGCACTGTAAACACAAGTGTGGAACTAGATTAATAGCGTCTCTCACTTTCACCGTCACACTCCCACAAAAGATTCACTCATGTGTTAAAGCTCCGCCGCTGAACTCCAGACATCGATATTTGTGTTAAGAACTGAAGGGATGTTCTTCACGTTAAAGCTTCAGACGGCCCTCGACTGATTGATCAGGCCTCGTGCTGATTAAAAGCTTTTCTCTATGCTGAGATCGTAAACGGATAGATTGAGTGTATTAATCTGAAAACTCCAGCCAATGGGTTTGAACTGAGCTCTACTTCAAGAGATTGAGCATTCATGACTCCAGACCTACTCCAAAACATTGCTTCTCATCATGACGTGTCAAATATCACTGTTCACGAGACTAGATTATTTTGTTTTACTTGAGCATTTTTCTTCAGGTACTTCACTGCAGCAAACTTTTGTATAGGTTTTTTGCAGATTGCGAAATACTTTTCTATGACTTTTTATTTATTAATTTGAAAATTTTTGAAAATCTCATCAAAGCTCATGATGCAATTTTTACATACACACATATACATACATGTTAATGATACGAAAAAAATATAATAGCTCAAAATGAAAGAGTGAATTTTTAAGATAAAATTTTTTTTTCTGTATTAATAATAAAAAAACTAAATTCAATTTAAATCTTAAAAATTCATTTTGAGCTATTATATATTTTTGTATCATTCGTGTGTGTGTGTGTATATACTTTTTGGACGTTGTTAAAGAAGTACCCTATAATTCAAATTTCTGTGTAGTCTGGACCTATTTTATACCAGTGTATCTAGGGGTCACCACTGATTACGTTACCATTTCTCCTCCAATCAGAATCTGTGTGTAGACACACAGTACCCTCTGCACTTCATGAAATAAGAAATGTGAATGAATCGCCACCAGTCAATAATTCATAACCTACATTGACCGCTGGAGTCTGTGAATTTGAATATTTCATTTGCGGCAGGTGCACAGATAGGTGAGAGAGCGTATTTGTTCACAAAATGGGCCGCTGCCACTCGGAGCCCTCCGATGTGTGTCAGTAAAAGGTCTGTGAATGCCAAGTTTTCAGAGCGGCGTCATTATTTACCATCCCGCTCTTGGAATTGCACCGGTAATGCAGCCATTTCATTGGAGAGAAAGAGAGAGAGAAAGAGATATGAAGCCTTTCATTTATCTAACATTGTACTCATCCATCAAACACTGACAGTTCAAAAACACAGTGTTCCTGACAGAATATACTGAGCATGCACAAAAATCACATTTCTGTGTTCCTGTGTGCCTTTCAACTTTCTATTCATCAAAGAATCCTGGAAAAATAAAGTGCAAAATATTGGACAGAAACTTGACGATAATAAGAAATGTTACTTGAGCAGCAAATCACGATTTCTGAAGGATCATGTAACACTGAAGAGAAAGATAGTTTAGATATTTAATTGTTTTACAATATTACTGTTATTGTAGTATTTTATCAAATAAATGTGCATTGGTGAGCATAAGAGATTTTTGAAAATATGAAAAATGTAATTATTCCAAACTTTTTTTGGCCACCAGTGTATAAACACCAAAAAAAAAAAAAAAAAAAAAATATATATATATATATAATTCATGTTATTATTTTTTTAATGTTTTGTAATAATTGAATATCCAAACCAGTGTTTTGAGCATTGGTCACCTGACTCAGTCCCCAGAATTTAATTGGATAGCAATGTCTACATTTATTATTTATATCTATAATTATAGTTACAAATATTGTTTTTATGTATCATTGTTATATACATTGATACTGTAGTGTCCCTGTCAGTTAATGAATCAAGTCTTATCACTAAACCTGATTGGATGTCTGTAAAATAGAAATAAGGCAGTAAAATGAATCTGGGTGGGTGCACTTTCTCTTTTTTGAATTTTCAGTGAACACACTAATCGCATTATTTATACTATAAAACGTCATAGAATAGTGCTTAATTATGCCATTTGGGATGCACCTTTAGTACTGTGAGGTCATGGGAGGAGGTAAATGAGGTCAGTTTCGATCATGTTGTCAATCAGTGGTCTGGACTGAATTCTAAAACCATATATTTATGCATAGCTATGTGACAGAATAAATTACTATGGGTTACCAGACTACACCTCACCCACCCGCCCTGACTGACGTAACACACACACACACACACACACAGTGCCGGAGAGCCATCAGCTACTCTGCACTTGAAAGCAGAGCCGTGTCCCTTTTGGGTGGGTGTGTTTTTTTTCCACGGCTCTTGTTTTTCTCACTCTAAACTCTAATCTTGCCAGCGATCAAAGGCGATTACAACTGCATGGAATGAGCATTTTTAGAACTTCTAAAGGCGGTTTTCAAAAACAACTGCTTTTGGGTTTGGGCTTTTTTATTTTATTTTTTGCATCTTAAGTAAGCCAATCATCGGCACTGTGACAGCCCACACCAACTTTGATCCACAAACCGCTCTTTTGGATTGAATATATTCATGTTATTTCTGTCCTAGACCTCCCACTCTCTCCAACTCCCATCATCTTTTATGTAAGCTGATGTTTTGGGGATCTGATTCATTTTTGTAGCACGTCTGTCCTGTTTCTCCCGTGCGAATCTTTGCATCTGCAGCGCTTATATTACTGTCCCCTGGACATCTCGTTCTTTTATGACTTTCCCCTGCGCTGTTTTATGATATTTTCTTTCCTCCGCGTGACATGACTGTGCTGATGCTCTGGCGTTCGGCTGCATCGCTCCATCCTCGCTGTGCTCTTCTGTAAGAAGAGCCTGGATGTTTGGAAGTGTTTACAAGCGGCTGAACTTGTTCGCGGGGTTCAGATGGATGATGAGAGGTTTGAGTTGAGAACTGCTGTAACTACTGTGTTTCAGTAGACTCTGCTCGGCCCTGTGGGGATTATAGCCAATGGCAGGATATGGGTCACATGACTCAAATTGCTACACCTCATTGGATGGCTGTTAAATAGAAATATTAGGGCACTTAACACAGAATAATAACACAGAAAAAGGCTATACGATCTGAAAAATTTATTAATTAATTTGTTTGTTCGCTCACTTCTTCGTTCATTTGTTTGCTCATTCAAAGAAATGTTTTATTTTATATTAACTTTTAAAAATAAATATTAAATGTTACAAAATATAAACATTTTACTGTATTAAATGTAATGTTAAATGTATTATTATTATTACATTAATAATGATATTATTATCCTCTGGGATTCATTACATTTTATTTGTTTTGTTTTTTATAAATTAATAAATTATGAATACATTTTAATAAATTTAAATTTAATTAATACATTTTTAATAAATTATTTAATAAATTTATCATTATGATTATTATTTTTTGTTGTTGTTGTTGATTATGAAAATCCACATTTTGGACTGACTTAATTTCCATTCTCATACATTTTTTTTATTATTACTTATTTATTTTATTTAAAAATATAATTTTTTTAAGTTGCTTTGCTTGTTCCATTTTCTGTTTACTTAACCATTACTTATTTATTTCTGTTAATGTTTTAAGGAAATGCTGTGTATATATTGTTATTCATAAAAAGTTTAATAAAAATGTACTGTTCTTATAAAATAGAACATTGATAAAGAGCATTATTTTGTAATACTTAATATAAAATGTGGTCTTATTTGTTGTTTATCAGGTTTTTTTTATCTGTTCTATTCCCAGAAAAAAAGATTTAGTAGTATTCCTGTGAATAAATGGCAGTGATTTGGCTAGCAGAGGTGATGTCAGTTTAATGTTTGTGATGTGCTTCAGGTGAGTCGTCTGCCGGTGGAGAGCTGTTCTCAGTACAGCAGCTGTAAGACGTGTCTAGGCTCAGGAGATCCTCACTGTGGCTGGTGTGTCCTGCATAACAAGTAAGTCAATGTCATTCCTCTTTCACAGACTAGAACAGTTATTCTGAACACTACAATATGCTTGCCATGTCTCAGGAAATAAAGCATTGCATGGCGTTTAAGAGATCGGCTGTTTGTGTATGTTCAAATACGAAAATATCTATATTTATGAATATCGACATTTATGAATGTGAGTGTAAATACAGACTCATGAAATTGCAATGTTTGTAGAAACTGTGATACATTTTTATTTATTTTTTATATTTTGATGAATAGAATGTTCATTTCAAATAGTAACATTTTAACATTTTCAGTTTTGGAACATTCTAAATATACTTGCAGCACATTCTAAACGTACTCTCTCCTTTGATCAGTTCAGTGCATCCTTTCTTAACTAAAAAATATTTCTTTTAGACTGTAGAGAAAAAAAGAGCTTTAGTTATTGTATTATTTTATCTTGTACAATTGAACGTTTTTAAAGCAGAATCACATCAGTAAAATACTTTGACAGTCATTCTGTGTTCATTACAAACGTGTCTGTACTTCCTCACCTTCCACTCGGGATTCACTTATAAACATTTTAAGACACCTCAAGGAATTCTGGAGGCGGGCCAGCCAATCAGAGCGCTGCGTCGCTGGTGGCTGCCATTTCAACTACCTCATGCAGCACTTGGCAGGTGACAGGCCTCCCCACATGTTCCCTAGTCTTTTTTTCCGCTCCCGTCATTTCTGTCTCTTACCTCCGGTTGATCCCCAGGCAGCAGCTGGTCATGGGGGCCGGTTACTGCCGTCAGGAAGTGTCTGGCTATTGCTGGCTCCCTGCCACCCCACGCTGCCTATCTGCTGTCATCAGGGCTCTCTGCTCCCTCTAATACTGGATGAACTCCCGAAGAGTGGGCTGCGTTCAGTCAAAGCCGGGGGAGGAAGAGCATGTGTGATCGCTGAACACGCTCTTTAATTTATGGAGTGTTTTCTAGGAAGAGATGGGAAAGGTTTTGACATAAGTGTGTGTTCGTGGACCGGTCGAGATCGCAACATGGGGGCGGCAAGGCCTCAGGGTACGGATTGTCGCTGGAAGATTCTACAGAAATGAAAAACATTGTCTTTTCATCTGTAGAAATAGGCACTGTACGCGTCTGGTTACACAAATTGGATCCAGAGTCAGCTTTCGAAGCATTTCCGAGCTTTTGTCAGTGGCGAAAGACTCTTTTCTGCCTTCCTGTAGTACTGTGGAGACCATTATCGAGTTTTACATGTATATGTGATTTATCAAAATATTACTATTGACCCCAAACTTTTGAAAGGTAGTTAAGTGTTTTTGAGAGTGTGCTAACGCAAAAATGACCTAAAAATGAAGACAAAAAGCTTCAGTTGTTGTCCAATTAGATTTTGCATCACAACTATTAATTTTATTATAGATTTTTTAAGTATAATTACGCTAGTAAAACTTTGACAGTCATTCTAATCTTTATTACTAACATGTCTGTGTTTGAGCTTTGTTTTGCCTCATAGGCCATTGTCGACTTTTATGTCTACAATTTAATGCATATTGCATGAAACAAAAAATACCTTACTGAATCTAAACTTTTGCATGAGTTTATTTAAGCAAATTTTAAGTATTTTAGAAGTATTGTAACATAAATAAATGTATCTATTGTTGTAAAGTTCTTACTAGTTCAAATATTGCTCATTCAATCAGTTTTGCATCACAATTTAGTTTCCCAACTATTAATTTTACAGTTGTGCTTAGTTACACCATTACAAATTTTCCACAGTCATTTTATTTTCATTACAAACTTGGCTCGATTTCATAATCAGAACAAACAATCATGGAAGAAGGAATAACGGATACAGTGGGCACGGAAAGTATTCAGACCCCCTTAAATTTTTCACTCTTTGTTATATTGCAGCCGTTTGCTAAAATCCTTTAAGCTCTTTTTTCCTTCATTAATGTACACACAGCAGCCCATATTGACAGAAAAACACAGAATTGTTGACATTTTTGCAGATTTATTAAAAAAGAAAAACTGAAATATCACATGGTCCTAAGTATTCAGACCCTTTGCCGTGACACTCATATAAGGGGGTTTGAATACTTTCTGTGCCCACTGTACGGTGTCAATAATCTAACATTCGATCAAGTAAGAAGACCAGTTAAAAGATTTAAGAGTTATTATACAAGCATTACAAATAGGCCTGTACTTCATCATAGATTGTTGTTGGAAGCTTTAACAAAAACTGCAAAAATCTGCGAAAACTGTACAGTGCTGGTTTGGTTAAGTTGGGATAACAGTCTGCAGTCGTAGGGTTTCCAAGTTTTGACAGCTGTGTTTAGATTCAGATTAAGTTATCCAGAGGTGATAAAATTGCTTTGTTCTTTACGGCGTCAAAACTAATATACTAAAACCCTCAAATGTTGTGACACTTAAGACATGACTCATCCAATTAGATTATGCATCACAACCAAGTGTGCATATTTTTAGTACAATTACAGCATTAAAAGACTTTGACAGGCATTCTACATTCATTACAAATGTGTCTGTACTTCATCACAGATTGTCACTGGAAGCTTTAAAGAAACACAAAGCATTGTTTTCTTGAAATCTTTACAGCAAGAAGCTCTGTACGGGTTCAGTTACACAAATTGGATCCAGAGTCAGCATTCGAAGCGTTTCTGAGCTTTTGACAGCGGCGTATAGACGCAGATAAAGTTATCCAGAGGTGATAAAACAGCTTTGTTCTGCCTTCGTGTAGTGCCTTGAAGACCATTGTGGAGTTTTCCATGTCAGAAAGAGAAAAAAAAAACTCCGTTCCGATCTATTTTCCACCGTCGCCATACCTTCAACGAGATACAAATCTTTAATTAAGATGTAAATCTGGGATTGATGGAATAATTAGCTCAAGCCTTTACCACAGCCGTTGGAAATTGACATTTGTTTGCATATTAATAGCATATCCCCAGACTTTACATGACCTTGTGACAGCCACTGCGCAGCGCAATTAGCAGCAGATCAAACAAAGCTACGGATTTAATGGCCGACGTGCTCATTGCACGCAAACCCCGTTACTAAACTCCAAAGAGCCTGACCTTTGACCTCAACTGGCTCATCGCCTGCCCCGGCCACAGTTTGTTCATGCTCGGATGACAGATGTGTGAATAAAAAAATATGATACATAGGAGTCTGACAATACATGGCGACACTGCTGACAGGTCATACGCTGTCTGCCGCTCAGAGTCGATGGAAACTGTTTGCTTTGAGAGTAAAAAAAGGCAACCTTGAGAGACACCGGGCTGTCGAGTCTGTTTTATTAAAGTAAATCTCAGTATATTAACTCGGGTTTCGTGTTGCTTGGTGATTGTTTAACTCCCACTGGTTAAATATACAAAAAGTGACCTTTTTTGAGTTCCTGTTTCAGCATGGAAAGTAAAACAATGCTGAATAGGCATTAGTGGGGTAATTATCGGTACAGAGATCGCAGGTCATACAAACAAGATTTCTGTCAAAAATAATTGAGCTGTCTTTCAGATCTCAGACATCAGAGTGCTTTGTTGATTATTAGGACCTTTGCTTGGTTGTGCTGTTGAGTGGAGGGTTTCTGAGGTGATTACTGTGGCTTTTTAAAATCAGATTTTACAGATGATGCATTACTAGTATTCTTTCTGTATGTTTTCAGAAGAAAACGTTCATCTTCTTAACAAATCGCACAGTTGAAGGTGTCGTTCATGATGTTTAATACTTAATGTTAGAGATTTATTTAAACTGCTAACTCTAAAGGTCCTTGCACATTATTCACATCCAAAATAAGTTTTTGTTTATATTTATGTATATGCTAAGACACGCACATACATCATATATTTTTTAAAATATTTACACAAATATATTTTTAGATAAATTATATCCTATATTAATATATTAACATAAAATATGTTTCATAAATACACATGAATTTGTGTGTATGTATGTATAAATAATAATATAATAAATACACACAGTACACACATCTGTTAAGTAAACGCACTTTTGCTAGTGCTTGTTTTTTATTGTATCCGTCACCCACAGAAACCTTGAACACTGAGTTCGATGCATATTAATTAATTATTAAATGTATTGCCAAAATTGGCAAAAAAACACAGAAAATGTGATTGATAAATGTTATTGACACAATGTGAGATCATATTTATTTTAGTTTTATACCTCAATAATCATTTGTACACAGAACAACTGTGTCTTTTAACTATTCACAAGTCAATGCTGCATGTGTCTAATTCACTGAATTAAAATTATTCATAAGAGTCATTTCTTTAGGAATCGGAGTGAACTGATTGTGCTGTATGTGTTTGATTCACTAAAGAGTCATTCATTCAACTATAGGCAGACTATATGCTGTGACCAGTGATTCCCAAATGAATGAATCTTTTGAGATTTGTATTTTTTCCTCCGCAAAACATAATTAAATAAAGTACAACCAGTGTGATTTGGTTCCTAAGTGAATGACTCTTAAGAACTGGTTCTTTTTGTGAATTTGTATAAAAATCTGATATAAGATTTATTTTTGTTTTATAAAGATTACTAAATTGATGTTTCTTTAGCCAAACATTGTCAAATTTGTTCAAAAATCAGTTTTTATTGTTTGATTCATTAAAATGGCTCATAAGAGTCAATTGTTCAGGAATCGGAATGAATGATTAGTAGTGAATCAGCACTACCAGTACCTGAAGCTGCAGTAACAATGCTGCAATGCTGTTAAATAAATGATGCCATTTCTTGTGCCGAGATTAAAACTTTTCTCTCAAATTGTTTCCATTGCGCATACATGTTCACGTTACGTTTTTCTCACTTTTACAGGTGGTTTTATCAGGTTGAGATTTTGGTGAGAAGAACTTAATTGGATCTGGTGTCAGTTTACAGATGGATGAGGTTAGACAGACATATGGTTTCACACAGCCTTCTTAGATGGAAAGTTTGAAGTAAAATGAGTGAGACAATCCCATAATGCACTGCTCATCATGCCCATGTGTGTGTGTGTGCCTGTGGGTTGACCTACAGTCATACGTGTTTCTCTTTGTTCTCTGCGTTTGTTCTTGCTCTCCAGCGGCACACAGAGCAGAGAGGTGATATTTGAGCGGGTGTGACGAGTCACGGTTCATACTTAAAGCCTTTAGCATGTATTATTATTCTAGCGCTATTACTCTAGCTCACACTTGGAGTTACAGACATGAATAATACCTCGAATCGTGAGGCTTGTTTGTTGCTTTGGAAATGTGGAAAAAATGATCCCGCTCTTTCATTCGCATCAGTTTCATTGTCTTTCTCTCGCCTCAATGACAGCCAACAAGAAGAGCTTTAAAAAAAAAAACCCTACACCCGTTCCTCCCATCTCACCATAACACGCTTTATAATTACTGGAACGATTGCTCTTAACCTTTTGTGTTCGTTTATTTCAGCTCCGCAAATCCAGATAGCCTTTGTAGTGGGTGTCCTGCGGATCTATCGTCTTTTATCAGCGCACATAATGCTGAATAATGACTGGCACACCCCACTGTTTTGTTCGCTGGTTATTATGTTCTTTTGTTGACAAGACAGAACCCTTCTCTATATAATTAATATTTGGACATGTGCACGTATCTCAATTTCTCCCGTTGCGATGACGCCGTTCCCAGCCTTGTGTTTTCGCTGTGATATAAAAGCAGGTCGAGCAGATGTTCAGGTTCTGACCTTTTTATCACAAAAACAAACCTTGTTTTGAAGAAAACCTCCTTATGAGCGATAATTATTGTAGCGTTCAACTTCTTTGTTTTTTTCCCCCCTGAAGTTGTCTAATATTTTCAAAACAACTGAAATGTTTTTATATTAGAATGATATCTAAAATATAATATTGTTTCTTCTGCAACAGGATAATTATATACATATATACATATATATATATATATATACATATTTATTTACTTGCTACACTTAGCTTAAATTTTAAGCTAAATTTTTATTAATTTAACTGTATATCTATCTAAAATATTGAATGAAACATTTGTACTTGGTGTGAATCACTGTTTAAATTAATATTAAGCACACATTTTGACTACAATGTACACACACAAAAAATGTAAAATAAAAATAAGGGTGTTGAATTAGTAAATTTAAGAAACAGCTGCATAAATACAGAAATTAACACATTGGAATTTGTATTATTATTAGTTACACAGAATTTGTCTGTCTATATATTTATACATACATTTATGAGATATATATATATATATATGTATGTATACACATTTTCTATATAGAATTACTATAAATACATACATAAAATAATATATATAAATAAATATAAAATATTTTTGAAAAATAACTATAACATTGACAAAATAGAATTATCTAAAACATAAAAAAAGAAAATTGTGTTTTGTTTATTTTTTGCGTGTGTGCGTGTATACACAAAAAATAAACATTTATATATATATTTCAAATGTTTAAAAAGTATATTCTACATCTCATATAAAAATTGTCATAGAATATATGCACAGTTTTCAATGTAATATTTAATCAGTATTTTATTATATATTACACAAGTTATGTTTGTTTTGTAAACTGATGTAATGCATAATGCATTAGATTTTATTCTAATATGATTTGGTATGTTCAAGACACATCTACCCAATATATGCAGTTTGGTCTGAAATGTGATTTTTGTGGAGTGCGTTTGTCTGATGTTACAGGGTTCATCGATAGTTCAAACTCATTCTGAATGCGTGTGGCCCGCTTTTGTTAAACGCACATATGTAAGCCCATGTTTCTGAGGCCTTTCATCGCGTCCGGCTCGTTTTATTTGCCAGTACTCGCTCTCCTCGGGGAAAGGCACCGTGCACCGTTGCCATGAGAGATGCCTTTCACCATCAGCCGCTGCCAAAAGCGTACAGTTTTTTTGGCTCGGGAGGGGACAGGGGGCGGCTCTGACCTGCATCTTATTCTTCTCCTTGTTGTCTTGGCTTTGTATTCAATTCCACGAGAGCTCTTTAGCCTCTAGCCACCGACACGGCCGAGCCAGAAGGGAGAGAGACCGAGGGGAAGAAAAAAAAAAAAAAGCACCAAAGTGTACCTCTGGAAATGGTTTGTGTCCATGGCAACGAGGGGAAGCTGGAAGATGGATTTGCAGTGTAATTCAAATCAGCCCCATTTGGTGGAGTTTGTATTGTATTACTGTTCATACCGAAGGGCTCTTGTGGATTCGGGAAAATTAGCAGTACACTGTCTGGTAGAAAGGACTGTGGTTAAAAGCTTTAGCAGGGCTATTATTGTGCGCTCATCTGATGTGATGGATCTGTCGTAGGTTCGGTTGGGTTGCTGTGTTTGTTAAGAGCGCGGGTCTCTGTAGATGCTCTCACGAGTGTCCCTCAGTGTTCATTAATGCTCTATTCATGGTCGGGTCTTTCAATGACTGCACATTTACTGGTTGACCTCACCGACGGCTCTAGGTGTACTCACAGCTAGCACGATACTGCAAACTTGTGCTAATTGTGCCGGAGGCCTGGATGCTTCTAGGCTGATTCTCGCCCGTCTTTAAGACGTTCATTTATCTGAGGCCTGGTTTAGAACTTCTTTCACTCTTACAAATACAATCAACATCCAACACTCCACATGTTTGTGAATCCAGTGTTTTGAAGATGTTTTCACAAAAGCACAGCTCTCAAACTTCTAATAGGCTTATTTTTTGGGCTATAAACCCATGCGTATCCTCATTTTTATTATAGAATATTATATAGTAAATGTGAATGAATTCTGTAAAGATATTTAATAAAGTGAAAAAGTGACATATGTATGTATAATTATATATTATGAATTTATTGAGGTTATTATTCATAATAAATTATTGATATAATATATAATAAAAAAGTTTTTATTTATAAAAAAAAATCTATAAAAATGTAAAGTATTTTAGTGTTGCTTAAGTACATATTATGGTTATTTTACTACATTTTACTGTATACTTTATTTTTTATCATTTTTTTTTAATTAGTTTTAATTGCAGTTACAGCTTTAAACATTTGTCTAAAAATATTAGTGTTGTTTTACCTTTGTAGTTTTGATATTCTGAATTCTTGGTATGATTTAAGTAAATGTTTTTGTCTTTTTTTTTATTTTATAACCTCAACTTCAGCTAAATTATGGGGTTTTTTTTACTTTTATTTCAGCTAATGTTTTTAAGTAACAAATATATTTAACTGTAGAACTAACCATAACTATAATTCTTGTAATAAATATATTTATATATATAACATAAAAAATGTGGATGTATGGAGAACATTATGGATAGATTTCAGTATTAATTTTCATTTAGAACATTTTATTATCACTTTAGCCTTCAATCATCTTCAAGCTTCCAGCATTGTTAAATGTCTTCATTCAAATTGCAGAATAACAGATTAACATTTTCTAACATTATAAAGTATGTCATTCTGCTCTTTTTAAGAACACAATGTACTGTGGAAAGTGTCATCACTTCACATCTAATGCATCGTGATTCTGAAAGACTGCAACCAAGTGGGAAAGTCAAGTGAAAGAAAACCGTCGTTTAAATCTCTGATGACGGATGTCTGCAAACCGTAAAGGTCGTGTACCAGACAGACGTCCTGAAAGGTGCAGAGAAAGACTGTTGTCTTGTCAATAAGCCCTCACGGGAACAAGTGGGCGCTTCTCCCATTGTTCCCCTCACTAATCAAAGTCAAAGACACAATTGACCCAGAGACTCTCAGAGCACTTAGTCCTTAACGTATATCAATTAATGCACGCCATCGATTTCTCTCGCCCCGTCTTTCACCCCTCACTCCATCTTAACAATCTGTCCTCCCAGACACCTCAGACGGCCATATCGTAGTTCTCCATCATGAAAGGCCACTGGAGTTTTCAAGGTTTTCATCCCATTTCTGCCCTAGTTCTTCATTTACACAGGGTTCAATGTGACCTTAAAAGTAATAAAGCGATATTACTCTGACTGGAATTGGGGAGAGACCGGTGGAAACCATCCTGGAATTATCCTCATAAGAAGGACACCAAATATGGAAGCATAATAGATTTCTCAGGAATTGGAAACGCTAAGCTGGCACTCGGAGAGAGAAGCTCTCAGCTGGGGAGAAATGAGTCAGTTGCACAAGCCCTCCTTTAAACTAGTTCAGATGGAGAGACGGCGAGGAAAGGCTCGTAGAAGAATGGAACTCGGACTTTAGGTAAAGGTTAAAGTCTTGGTTTAACCGAAAATTACAAACTCGTACAACTGCCTGAGGTATTTTGAAGAGCATCCAAGCAGCTTTTTTCAAAAAAAAAAACAAAAAAACCTATTAAGATAGCCTACATGACTCCCGTAATATATTCCAGGTCTACTGAAGTCAGACAATAGCTTTGTGTGATAAACAGATCTCAATAGCTTTTAAATCTCATTCACTTGTTGCTGGATGACTCCTGTGAATCATGTCGGATGTGTTTGGTAAATGAATAAATGTGAGAGGTGTCATTTGTGCGCGCACATATTAAAGCTTGGTGTGTCAGGAACATTGCACCAGGTTTGACGTCAGTGACCACTAACGTCATTGGTTTTCTTGTTTAAATATGTGCATCTGACTTATTTTATGGTGCTTTTCTGTGGTTTTGTTACAGTATATGAAATACAGCTGCGCAGAGATTTGTGTTCTTTCTATTATCTTATTTAATGCTCCTCAGAGTAATTGTAAATGAATATATATGTAAATTAGTGCAATTTTATGCTAAAGTATCTTTGTTTGTTTGTTTATTTATTCATGCAAGACATTTACGATAAACGTGTAAATTTGAAATGTGTAATTCATGCTTGCACATATTCAAACTTGGTGCAAACAAGACTCATTGTGCCAAGCTTGACAATTGTGATCAAACATCATTAATTTTCATACGTCTTCTAGTTTAAATATGTGAATGTGAGAATAGATTTTTCAGTGAAAAAAAACATGTGGACCGAATCTAATGCTGTTTTATTTTCTGGTGCTTTCATTAACTGAAAAAAGCAACTCAGATTTATTTTGTATTATTTATTTCTTTTATATTATTTTTTATGGTTTTGTTCCTTAGAGTAGATGCAAAATAATGTTAAAGTATATATATATATATATGAATGAACTTTAATAATGCTTACATTAATTACATGAATACATTAAGCACCAAATTAGTGATAGGTTAATAAATGTGAGTTATCATTCATGCATGCACATATTCCAACTTGGTGCATTAAGATGCATTGACCCAGGCTTGACAATAGTGATATTTCCTTCACTATTCTTCCTTCAAAAGAAGAAATAAATGTAAATAAATCATTTGATGGATTGTAATATTTTTGGTATTTTTCCAAAAGAAGGAATAAATAAATAAATAGTTTAAATATTTAGAAAATATGTACTATAAATAATCAATTAATTATTTTGGTGTTCCACCAACAGAAGGAATACATGTAAATAATTAGTTTAAATATTTACAATGTATATTTTATGCTAATTACTCAATGGGTCAAAATTCTACATTTTTCTTTTATGCCAAAAATCATTAGGATATTAAGTAAAGATCATGTTCCATGCAAATATCTGTAAATGTCTTACCATAAAGGTATCGAAACGTAATTTTTGATTAGTAATATGCATTGCTTAGGACACAACTTTAAAGGGGGTTTTCTTAATATTTAGCTTTTTTTGTATCCTCACATTGCAGATTTTCAAATATATCTCGACCATATAATATCCTATCATAACAAACCATACCTTACTGGAAAGTTATTCATTCAGCTTTCAAGAAATCCGCCTTTATGACTAGTGTTGTGGTCCAGGGTTGCATATGAATTTGAAGCTTAAGTTTGACAAGATGATAATTAGTGAGTGATCTATCCCTTTAATGAAATGAAATCTGAAGGTTACCGTTTCAATCCTCTTAGTCACAAGTTGCTCCAGAGCGTTTGTCCCTGTACAGCGTTCCACAAGTCACTTTGAACAAAAGCGTCCGCTAACGACCGTTTGCTTGCACGAGCATTGTTTCACTGTACTGTGCTTTCTGTCAGCCCTCGTTGAGTTCCTGTCCCAGATTTGCTGCGCGCGTCGAGAAGGATCAATACGGTAACTTCCCGGCGGGTCGCCGTGTTGTTGTGTCCCGGGAACCACCTCAGGACCACCCTACCTGAGAAAGGTGGCGATGTCTCATAAATCACATTAGTTCCAGTTCACCAAAAAGACAAGTGCACTTTAATTGGACAAAAACTCATTTCGCAAACGCAGGAAAAAAGAGAAAAACGAAAGCGAAAAGGGGCAGGAAGGCCTTGAAGGTGCATGTACCGAGAGATATCCTTTTCTATCTCTTTAATTAAGACTGCTCCTGTTTCTTTTTTTCTTTCCTTAGACATATGGGCATAATTAAGGGAAAACAAATCATTACTGCTGTGTGCATTGCTGGTGAATAATGGCATTGTCAGTATCGACTGCGCTTGCTTCATTTCCCAGACAGACAGGCGCGCTGGAGGTAAAAATGCGCCGTTTTGCTGTCGCTGATGGAAAATAATGCCATCTCAGACATCGTGATGAATTAGATACCTGGGCTTTTGGCAAATATTTAGCTACGTGTCTAGTTTTGAGGTGTCTGATGCTTTCCGGGGCGGCTGTGCTTTTACAGGCTTGTTCTCCATCTCTCCTCCGTTGTGTGTTTTTCATTAGAGTCTCTCTGGAGCGGCCTCAAAATTAAAGCGCATTTAATTTAGAGAGCCTCGTTATGCATCATCAGCTTATACTGTATTTCTCACTGCTGACATATAACTGTAATCAACAATAGGCACGTTTAGGGCTGAAGTCGCTAAAATATGAGTTGATTTAGAGCGAGGTTGGCGTGTTTTAATGTGGCGTGTCACGAATGGCGGTGCAAACATTGTTATAATAGATGATCAGGTCGGGTTATGATGAGGGTTTGTGTACATAAGAGTAACCCTCCTCGATCGCGGGCTAACACGAGCGCTGGCGACTTTTAACTCCACTTAACACGTCTAACGAACACGCCAGTTTTATGAATGCTTTAATATCTGGCAGCTTCCCTGCAGATGTACTTATGAGGAAAGCAGGCCAGCTCACTCCCACGGACGCTCGGCGGCAAACACCAATGAAGAGCGTCGACGCAGCAGTCGTTGTTACAAATTTCTGTGCTTGTTTCTTTGCTTTTAGGAAATAATCAATACACTTAATGTACTTTTCAGATTCTGTCAACCCCCCTCAGTTAATTATTTAACTGTATTAAAAATTTCAAAATGCATTAAAAAAAAAAAAAATATATATATATATATATATATATATTAAATCCAGTATAATTAATAAATATAAATTAAGATATGTTATTAAATTCTTGCTTTCTGACTAACTATTGCTAATTAATTAAACCTTGATGTAAAGCATTACTGTAATGTTTTATTGTGGAAACTGAATATAGCATTATATATAAATTAAAACGGCTTGAATATTTTCAGATAATCTGGATAATTAGATATGCAAAAACATTGTCATTTTTCTTTTCCAAATTCATTTTAGTAATTCATTTTTCCTTGTTTATTTAGAAAAGAAATCAGATTAATTGTAAAAACTATAAAACAAAATATATAAAGAAAGAATATTGGCAAGCCTCACATTATAACTTCTTAAGTCTTACGTGATCAAAACAGTATAAAAATGGTTTTGACTGTAAAATTGAAGTGATATACACACACAGTTACATAAGATATTAATGCAGTTGCAACATTTCTTGACAACTACACAGTGTTTCATCAAGTCACCTTACTGCATGTTTTTTGTCATCATCATGTGTAAATAATAAAGAGCAAGCCTGACTTTTCAGTGCGAGTCTATTCTGCCTGACGTGTAGCTCCATATCGGCAGTATCAAAAGCGTTTTGTATTGTTGATCCACTCTCGGGGAGCGTGGATATTTGACATGCATTGGTCTGAGTGGACAGGGAAAGGAAAAGCATGTTCACTGAAGCTTGAACGAGATGGGCCTTATGGAGCCAGCGCCGCCAACTGCAGGCTATTGTGCGGGCCTGGATCTTTGTTTACTCATCCGTTTGTTTTGTTTGTTTGTTTGTTTGCTTCCAGGTGCTCCAGAAAGGAAGCCTGCGAGAAGTGGGCCGAGCCGCTTCACTTCAGTACGGAGCTGAAACAGTGTGTTGACATCGCTGTCACTCCTGGTAACATGTCTGTGACCTCCACTTCCACACAGGTGATTGACTTTTATATGCTACTCCAGAAGCATAAAATCACTCCGGTGTAGTGCTGGAACCATCTTCAGAATGCATTTTTATTATGGACACCGGAATTCTTAATTAGTATTGCTTTTTCAGTATAATGAATGCCTTGATAAAAACATACTGTATGAGAATAAATCATAAAGGGATGGCTCATCTAAAAATAAACATTTACTCATACTTATTTCATTCTAAGCCTGTAGAGCTTCAGCAAATGGGAGGATATTTTAGTAAAGAATGACTTAAACGTATATCTACCTGTCACATAGATGCAACACACGTCATCCAAAGACTTTTATTATGCATTTGTGATGCTTTTGTGTCACTTTTGAGCTTCACAGAACCCGTTTTTATTGTACTTGTGTGGAAAAGAGCGGCTCAGGGATTTATTGCATTTAACAAAAGCAGTTTGTCAGAGAGCCAGCATTATTCATAATACGCCATTTAGACAACTAGAGAAGAGAAGAAATGCAAAAGTTTTTTTTACTATGCATGTATAAGATTAATTCTTGATTTCGATTTATACTTCGATTATGTATTTATAGAATGCTGTTCAATTTTCAACGTTTCAATTTTCTGTTTTAATATTTAATAATTAGCCATATGTTAGTTTATGGTATTTAATGCGTTGACTAATGTTAACAAAATGAAGTGTAGCTGTAATTTTATATTATAGTATATACAATATGGTTATCTTTATGGTGAATAAAAAAATATATATTAATATTTTTTAAATATTTTTAAAAAATTAAAAAAAATAATTTTTAAACTGTCTTCACTTTATTTGGAAACTAAAGACTATTTAAAACAAATTATAAATTACATGTAAAAGTTTCTCATATATAATTATATACATAAAAAAAAAAGATTAAATATTTTTAAAAATATAGCTATTTAGATATAGATATATTTTTATAGAAAATAAATTATATATGAAGATGAAGATTGAGAAAGAAAAAATAATTATTTATATATATATATATATATATAATTTATAGATCTTCATCTTTTTGGTTTCTTGCAAAAAATATGTAAAAGTCATACACCTTTAAAACGACATGAGTGTAAGTAAAAGGTGACAGAATTTAATAGAATTTTATGATAATCAGGTGGCTCGTGTGATGAGCTATGATGTCTGACATTAGTGTGTGTGTGTGTTTGTGCTCCAGCTGAGTGTAAAGGTAGCTAATGTCCCGAACCTGTCGGCCGGGGTCACATGTGTGTTTGAGGAGCTAACAGAGAGTCCAGGAGAAGTGCTGGCCAAAGGACAAATCCTCTGCATGTCCCCATCCCTGCGGGACATCCCATCTGTCACTCAGGGATATGGTAAGAAATATGAAATGCCATTAAAATTGCTTTTTGAGTGAAATTGGATGCATTATAGGTGGACACTTTTTCTTTTGGTATATGATTGGATCTTAAAAAGCTGTAATATTATCTAAAATTACCCATCATCTATACACTAAGACTCTTAATAAGGCTAAACACAAAGTTGACTTGAATGAAAATGAGGCTGAGGGAACTTTTCAGTGCAACCAAAACTTGAAGTCATTTTCATTCATATTGAATATGGCATCTACCCTGACAAGGTCTAAACAGCAAAGGATCTCAGACAGATGATCTTTCTCGTTCGGTTGACTTACTTGACAGCACTAATGGCTTCTTTAATCATCATAATATCATATGTCTAATATTGTAAATGATTTAGCATGGCCTCCTCCCACTGAGTCTTGGTTCCTCCCAGTTCACCCTTTTCATCCTGACGGATTTCCTTTCCAACATCACCTATTTAGAAAAAAATGAACTGTATGTAATGAACTGAAATTTACAGCCTAAACATTCAAATAGAGAACAGTTGTTTTGAACTATAATACTATTTTACAATATTGCTGTTTTACTGTATTTTTGATCAAATACTGAGCATAATAGACTTATAAGGTGCTTTGGACATTTGCTTTTACATTTAGTCATTTAGTCATTTCAAATGTACTTAATCTGGTGTTAACAAAAATACAGTTTAATACTTAAATGTCTTGTTGTTTGTCCATTAAAAGTTTTGGAAACATATTTTCAATCTTTCAAGATTCAGACTTCCATCCATCACTCAGGACCTCGTTTTCATTTGCGTCAAATGAAATACATCTACTCTGAGCAAGTCTATTAAGCTGCTCTGCAGAGCTACTTCCAACAAATTGCGCTTTAGAAATAAAATGTAATTTGATTTAATTTTTTCCCTCCGTGTGTCCCATTTTGCGTCTGTCTTTTTTTTTTTTTTTAGCTTTTGTGATGACTAATAATTAGCTTCCTGAAGCTTTGAGGCCTACTTCATTTCCCCCCTTTTAATTTTTTTTTCTGGTTTTTAAGGTACTCTTAAGAATTCAAAATCTCCTGATGGTGACTTTTAGACTCTGGAAGCCTGGTATTTCCATTAATAACAATTATTGCATGTCCAAATGGAAATATTATGTCAATTATGGTGAAGTGAGGCCCACAAGTATAATTTGATGGGGAGAGATATAGTCATTATGGAACGCAAAAGGGTTGCTGAGTTTGAAACATAAGTGCATTTCGCTCACAAATGGAAGAAGTGGATAAATGGTCTCACAATCAAATATATTAGAAATGTGAACATTAGTGAGGATATGTGCAGAGCGTCTGCATTAGACCATCAGCGCCGGTTCAGACGGCCTTTCTCACGCTAACTTCATTTCTCCTGCATTTTCTTCACTCTTCTCTTCATTACCGTTTCTTTACGTTCTTTTCCAGGCGATAAACGGGTCGTGAAGCTCTCTCTGAAGTCCAAAGAGACGGGTCTCAAATTCATCACCACCGATTTCATCTTCTACAACTGCAGCGTCTTACAATCGTAAGTGCAATCGTCAGAGATGTGTTTGTGACGTGTGAAACCTCGGCTTTGGTTTGATTGGAATGGATTCGCAGTCATTGAACTAGATTCCTTCACAGCCACCATTATCCACATTGTCAGCAATTTAGCTTCCCCCCCCCCCACCACAATTGATTCAGCACTTTTCCTCCAGCCTCGCATCTCTGCTCCTAAAACAGCCAGCGCAGCTTCTAAAATTTTTTGCATTAAAGAAATTATATTGATGTTTTTAAAAAGCAGTAGACAATGAAAGGAAACTAGTGGCCGGGGGTGAAGTCCACCTTCATTTCTGTAGCACTGTATACAATACAGATTGTGTCGAAGCAGCTTCAGTGGCAAACAGGAAAGTATGTATTATATTGTATGTATATGTATATGAATAAGATTAAAATTGTTTTTGGATAATGTTATTTCGACATAATATTTAATATCAACGAATGCTTTTTGAACTAAAATAATAAAATGATAAAAAATTCTAAATGATCAAACAATGCATATAAATTAGTGCTGGGTAATGATGAATTATGATTAATTGCATCCAAAATAAAAGTTTTTGTATGCGTAATATATGTGTGTACTGTGTGCTGTGTGTATAAGAAATACATTATGTTTGTATAATAAATATATTTAGATATAATGCATATTATGTAAATATACATCTAAATATTTTTTTTAATATATACTGTATAATATATACATAATAAATATACGGTACGCACACATATATATATCACACTAACAAAAACATTTATTTTGGTTGCAAATAATCGTAGCCCAGCACTAATATAAATATTAAAGAATTAATAGATGCTGTTCGTAATTCGTTTTACATTTACATTTAAAAAAAAATTCGTATTACATTATACTACATGCATCGATTAATCTTAAATAAATCCTTGTTTTTGAAGTCTTAGTGTTCATTATGTAGCGATAAGCTACATTATAATAAATCTGTCAATTTGTGGTCTGAAATTCAGTTGGCTTTGCTGGATCAGACAAACACAGCACAGATGTGTCGTGAGAGCTGGAGCTGGATTTGACAGATGTTTGTCGATAAGGAAGTGTTTGTGTATTGGTTTGCTTGATCAAAACCACACGCATAATTTAATCTAGAGTGCTTATTATAATTATAATTTTTTCCCCTTCGTCAGAAAATATCTGTTGATAAATCTTCTGCTACTGTTTTATATATAAAGAGGAGTTTCATCATATTAGAGTATAAGGTATAAAGAGTGATTCTAGCATCTGTCTGCAGTTGTTCTTGTATGTAAACATGCTCTAGTTGGATGCTTTTCACTATTGTCTTGTGTTCGCTGCCTTTTTAGTGTCCATTTTTCAGAGCTCCAATTTTTAAGATGCTGTCATGTTAAAAGAAATGTATAAAAAAACACAGTTTCAAAAGCAGCTGTTTCTGAAAACACGAACGTTTCTTATGTGCACAGCCTTTAAAGTAAGAGATGAGACGCTTGTTGAAGAAAAGGAATCGTAATTATAATATTCAGCGGATCCTTTTCTTTTTTTTTTGCTGTGACACATTTACAGTTATGAATATTATACATCTAGCTAAAACTATTCTTTGTGTTATTCTTAGTCATAGATGCTGCATGATTGTTTCTAATAAAACTGAGATTTGTTTCATCTTTTGGGAATTTATAGAAATGCCATTCTAGATCTTTTCAGTTGATTGTGTTGCATTGAAGTTTACCCGACTTCTGGCCGTAGCATCTGTAGGAAAAAAGTTGGCTTCTTCCATCAAGACGTCACCCGTTCGCTTATTATAGAATGTGAATTGGACCAGCTGTGTTTCTTCGTAGTTTGGTTGCTGATGTGAGATGTATTATTGAAGTATAACCTTTAAAAACACACAGTACTTTTCTGTGCTCAGATAACATGAGTATTAGTGCGGGACATTAACCAATGCTTAGAGGGACTGTGTTAAAGCAGCTTTACAGTATTAAACAGGAATAGTGTGTAGGTGCAAGAGGATGATAGTAAACACTCAGTTAAAGATTCAACTAGTTCACCTAATAACCTAATTTCTTTTCTGATTAGAAGATATGTACAACAAGAAACTGGGTAGTATATACAGATTGATGTACATTAATATGAATATAATATACAGTTTGTATTAACTATAATCAGAAATAGCAAGTAGATGAACAATGTACAGGTTGCTATAGTAGTGAATATGCAGTAGATATAAGGATAAGGTTGTTATTTACTATATCAGACATATTGACATATGTATAAAAACGTATAACCAGAAATGTACAAATGTGGCATGTGCAATGGATATGTAATATAGTCAAAATGAGTGTTTTTCTTTCTTCTTCTTTTTTTAAATCTAGTACAAATATGCAGGTTTTTTTTTTTTAATTCTAAAGGTTTTTTGCTCACAGGAAATTATTTTTAATTGAACGTCCAAGTCATTTGAAAAATAAAAACATCTGTAAGTTTCTCAGAAACCAGCAAACATTCATGAGTTTGCATTGAAACACACAATAAGTTCCTACTGGCAGTTAAAAAAAGAGCGTCTGTGGTCCGTAAGTGAGTGTAATTGCTTCAGAGGTGTTAGTGCTGGTGTGTAATTGCAGTGCGGTCCGGCTGTTGGCTGCTGGGATGATTTCCGTTTGGGTGTTTTTCAAATATAAAACCAACACAATACAGCTCTAAATAGACAAAATTGTCAAGGTTGATTCAGTTAAGCTTATCAGATGTTATGAATGGAACTCAGGTCAGTTCAGCGTTGATTGGCAGTCCGGCCAGAGAGCGAACGGCGCTCTAGTCAATTTACACTTCAGTCATAGTGAAGTCGATTTAAAGGGTGGAGACGTGTCGGTGCATCCCAGAGGACAGGAACCCCCTCGTTTATTTCCAGCTCCTCCTTTCGTTTGAGCTCTTCACATCACTTAACCCAGTCAGCCAGCACAATCACGCATTGTTAGCGCTTCCTTTGTTCTTCCGAGCCCATTTCGGCCGTTCCAATTGTGATTTGCATGGAAACGGGAGGGAAATGCGAATTAGTTTATCAAAAGAAGGAAAGCGGGAAACAAAAGGAGGAAAAAATATGACAACTGGAGGGAGCCGCCACGTGGCGACGATGATTTGCGCCTTGGTTTTGCATATACAGGTAGAAAATTAGATGCGTGAAGCTACGCTCTGTGTGTGTGTGTGTGTGTGTGTGTGTGTACAAGTACAAGCGCCCGTGCCGATCCATCGAGCCGGGCTCGGCAGTTGCCATGGCAACCCACGTCCGAGCTAGGCCCGCTACCTTGCCAGCACGGCCTATAGCCTGTGCCAGATTTCCTGTTTTCACAAAAGCCCTGTGGGAACGTTTAGCCCGCTCGATTGTCTCCTCTGGTGACGCCGGTGGATGGCTTCGTCCTCCTGCCTCCATCTTTATTTCTCACAACTCTTGGGCCACCCAGACCCAGAGGTCCTTCCCCAGCCCCCTCTTAACCTCCTCCTCTTTCCCTGCAGGGTAATGACCACCTGTGATGTGAGAGAGGGGGGCAGGGGAGGAAGCCGGAGTGCATTTCAGGATATTTAGTTATGAAATGGCTTATATAAAGCCGAAGCTCTTTATTCTGTTTCATCTTCCCATGCAGCTGTTAGAGAGGGTGTCTTTCTGGTGCTAGTTAGTTTTGGATGTGAATGTGGGCATTCATTAAACATGTGAAACTCTTTTGTGTTTTACTGCTCAACCTAGATATGCGTGGCCTCAAGTTGCCAGGAAGCGCATATCAAAGGGTGACTGTTTCCTCTCTCACCGTTTTTATGAATAGTTGGATAGGTTTTCAAGGAGTAGTTGTAGATCTTAACAATAAGGAACATCTGTTGATTTTTATTTTTAAATGTCTTTGTTTTAATTTGGTTTGGTTTTCAGTTATGTGTTCTGCAGTGTTATTGTGGTTTCTGCTGATTGTTAATATAATATCTGGTGATGTTTTGTTGAATTTGCAAAATGATTTGTGAGGCATCAGTGAAGACAAACCAATGCTATTATGAAATAAACAGATTATTTTAATATTCAGTCGTTAGCAAAACATGTATGTAATACACATGTTGATCAGATATTAATTATTGGTAAATATAAATTATAAAATGTGTATATGTAATAGACCTATAGATAGATGAAATAGTGCTGAATAGATAGTGCTGAAAAAAGATACATTTTTGCTTTAAAAAAATAATATATTATATTATATATATATATGTATATATAATATATATCATCCTATCTCAGAATTAAATGGAAAGCAAATTGGAATTAAATAATAATAATAATAATAAACATTGTGTTGGTGTGTGAGATTATTAATAATTTTTTAAGTGAAGGGTTGTTTATATACAAATTATGAGATTATGATTTGGTTGGATTGTGAAAAGAGGGCGTTCCATACCAAAATGGAACCAGATGATTGGATAAGAGGGCTTGGGATGATGTCATCTAAAAGTTAAAGCTGTTTTGGAGGTAGACCACTGTATTGTTTAAAAAAAAAAGTAAGACTTTAAAACAGATAACATTTGTAAACTATGACTTTTACCTCAATACATTCTTAATTTGCTGCTTATTAATAGTGCAGTAGTTGTTAAGTTTAGGTACTGGGTAGGATCGAGGATGTAGAATAAGGTATTAATACAGTATGTGCTTGATTAGCACTAATAAATGGCTAATATTCTAGTAATATGCATGCTAATAAGCAACTAATAGGTGTAACTGCAAAAAGTGTTTAAAAAAAAAAAGGAACCATTTGTTGAGGTTTTTGTAGTTATATTCACAGATGAATCAAGGCTTAAAACTTGTATTAAGAACTTAAATATGGTCCCTAGTGCACAAACTCCAGATTTGCCTGCGCTGAAAGTCCAGCCCAGGCTCCCAGTGATGGTAAAACACTCACTTCATCAGAGTGTCACCATTTGGCCGTGCTGTGTTTTTCAGCCCACGCTCAAATTAAAGCTGAGTGAATTGATGGGCCTTAAACCCCTGACACAGCATATTGCATATTTCAGGCGAGACTTGCAGATCGGTTTGCAGTATTTACAACGCATTTCAGCTGCAGTGGAGCGCTGCGCCCTCCTCCATCAGCTCCAGTTTGCATCTTTACCTTCCAGCGCGCTAAAAAACACACCCACGCCGAACCCCCGTCGGCAGTAATATTAGATTCAGCGAGTTCAAACTCACCCATACTGCAAAGAAAATGCATTAACTTGCTTTAAATGACCCATGATAATCCGTACGCTTTCAATTGTTCCACCAGAGTTGCTTGTGCAAGAAAGCGGCCGGCTTAATTTTGCCTTTACCAACGTCTGGGATGTTTCTAACAGGATCTCTTTTTTTTTTTCTCCTGCTGAGAGTGAAACGAGATGATCCTGAGCAATGCAGCTCCAGGTGTGCTGTGCTCGGACTGTCGAGTGCTCTCTGAGGGCGATCTGAACCGTGCCTCCGGAGGGAAGGACGTGATTAGGAAGGCGTATTGCGCGGGTTTTCCGTACGGGACCGGTGGCAGATGAGAGCCCGCGGGAGATGGAACCCGCCCCGCCGGAAGTGTCCACAAACCTTCTCTCAGCATGCGCTTCGTTTCTCATGGCGCGATTGGATTTTCTTTGGGCACTCGCGTCCACAGGTGTCCCTGCTTATGTTTCTCGGCAGGACGTGACTGTTTAATTGGGAATGTCATTAGGGTGGCCGTCTAAAAGAGTTTTTCAGGGTCGGGTTAATGACTAATTGGGAAGCGGCGCGAACGAGTCGGTGTTCAATGGCCCTCGAGGATTAATTGTGTGTGTTGAAGTGAAAGAGCGGATTTGTGACATATTGACCGCTCAAATTTCCACAGCGGCGTCTTCATTCATGCCGATAGAGTCTCTGCCAGAGTTTAAGTCTGACCCGGGGCTCATTCAAGATGTTCCCACGGACAATGAAGTGATTTATAGGCAAAGTATTAGAAGAATTGAAGGAATTAATGACTTGAGCCAGAGGTTCAGTCGAGGACAGAGTTTAGGGCGCTTTTAGGGTTCCAACTTTTTGTGTTTCTGGGTGTAGATCTGTAGTTTGGTTGCAGGATTTTCATGAAGATAATCTGGTTCAGCACTGAAAAGATGGTGGTTTTAAACCAGAAAGTTTAAACAATTAATACAATTAATCAAATCCAAAATAAAAGTTTTTGTTTTCATGATATATGAATGTGTACTGTATATATATTATGTTTTTATAAATATTATTCTAAAAATATGTACATGTATATACATTTATATATTCATGTAATTATATTTTATATATAAATACAATTAATATATAAACGTTACATGTTTTTCTTAAATATATACATGCCTGGGTACAAGAACTACATCCACTTTTATTTTGGATACAATTAATTGTATAAATTAAAATTTACACACACGTGTGTGTGTGTATATATATATATATATATATATATATGTATATGTATGTATATAAAATGTTTTTTTTTTCATATTTTATTTGTTTATAATTTATAATGTGTGTGTGTGTATATATCTATCTATCTATCTATCTATATATATATATATATATATATATATGTGTATATGTGTGTTTATTTTTTATATTTTATTTATTATGTATAGAATGTATAAATATACATAACATTTTATTTTACACCAAAGGAAGTTTGTGATTGCATAGTATACAATTGAAACTGAATTAATTACTTTGTAATATCTAAAATATGCTTTCCAAACTTGGAAAAGACTATTAAACAAAACCCGTTCTGGAGTGAATTTTGCTGTAGTTAGTTGTAATGTGGTTCAACTCTAAATTCAGTAAAAACTTGGGCTGAGTTCACAGATGACTTGTTTTATGTGCTCAGAACAGACCTCTCATGTAATTCTCTTTTGTTTTTCTCCCCTGCAGGTGTTCGTCGTGTGTTAGCAGCCCTTTCCCCTGCAACTGGTGTAAATATCGCCACATCTGCACTAATAATGTAGCCGAGTGCTCTTTCCAGGAAGGTCGAGTGAGCAGCGCAGAGGTAAGAGACCAGACCAGCTAACCAAACAATCCTCTGTTAAATGACACGCATCAACTAGAGATGGCCAGTTTCAGCTATTTTGTAGTCAAGTTCAAGTCATTTGATTAATTAAATATGAAGATAATGCTTAAAAACAAACAGCCAGAACGTGCTGAAAATGACAAGCTGAAAAAAATCTCTAACTTTATGTGCATTTCCACGTGTAAAAGCTAGTATTGTCAAATGATTATTCATGATTAATCGCATCTAAAATATGTTTTTGTTTATATAATATATTTGTGTATACTGGGCATATTTATTATGTATATATAAATACAAACAAACACATGCACATATTTAACAAAATGTTTGTTTATATATTAAATTCTTAATATAATATATAATATAACAATATAAATACATTTAATTTGTATACAAGTGAATATTTTCAAATATATACTCTGTGTGTGTGTGTATTTATATATTCAAAATAAATATGAACATTTTATATATGTATTTATATGTACAATATTTTATTATGTAAATTAAAAACTATTATTTTGGATTGGATTAATAGTTTAACAGCAGTAGTGAAAACATGTATTTTATTGATTTTAGTAGGAAATTAAAACAATATAAAAATAAAATGTGTTCTAGATAATGCTTAAATTTACTATAATAATAATTATTTTGAAATATTAATATATATCTCAGTTCTCAGAAAACAGTGTACTTCATTCATACTGTAAATACAGTATAACAGCCTTTGTTTTGTATTGGGAAGAATTAAATTGAAAAATAAAATGCTCTTTTTAAATGGATAATTTTGAAAAATGTTGTTTTTCAAATCTTTTTGGTATTTTTAATTATTAAATTAAAAATAATAATTAAAAAATGCAATGCAAAACAAACAAACAAAAATGTCAGTTTTCGCATTCTCTTCCAACCATTAATTTGAAAATCAATTTGTAATTAATCTGAACTGTCTTTTTGCTAGTCAACTAGTTGTTTCTAAATGAGCGCTTGACAGGGTAAACCGCTCCAGTCTCCAGGGTTTGATCTGTAGCGGTGCCACGCGGCATAATCAGATTCAGATGTATTATGAGTTCATTTGTGATTCAGTGTGGCTTAGATGACTCACTGTTTCACTTTCTCAAATGAAAGATAGATTCAGATGTTCGGAACGGCTTGTCTGTTCTCAGTTTCCTGCGCTGTGATTTGCCCTAGAGGATTGGCATTGTTTTAGGCAGAGCATGCAAGCTTTTGTGCCCTGCTCCCTGGAGGAACAGGAAGTGAGTACAACAGAACCACTTGTGTGTCTGCCGCAAATTCTCATACAAATAGTTCTTCCAAAAATGAAAACTGTGTTCTTTACTCACCCTCATGATGTTGTTCCAAACCCATATGCTGGTACTTTTTATGTGTCATAAGAATAAATAGAAACATACGGGCTTGAAACAACCATAAGGGTGAGTAAATAACAACAGATTTATCTGTTTTTTGGATCAGCTCTTCCTTTGACATCCAACAAGCCCCTCGGCCCGTGGCAGACCTAACCCCTGGACCGGCTCTGTATGTGTCAATCACACAATGGCTTCTTTCACTCATTGTCTGTGAAACACTGGGAGATTTCTCACTCGCTTCATTGTTCGTCTCGTTTGACACTTGCTGGAAATTTAGAGCCGAGGCATTTTCCCTAGACGTGTGTTTGCACTGGACCATAAGAGGAAGAATTGTTGCAAATGTCATTCTGACTGAAAATTGAATTTTCACAAGCCGTTATTAAGGGAGGACATTTCTCAGAGCGTCCATTAATGGTATGCTACTCATATTTGAAGCGTTTTGAATTGCTGTATTTTATTTTATTTTGGATGAAATAGAAAAAATGATCTGCTGGACATTGAAGGCAGAAACGAAATACTGTTAGCCACGTACACACAGCAGCTGGAGCTGTTTTTGCTCCTCTTCTGAGGAACTCCCTTCCATTCACAGATTTATTTGACAGTTTGTGAGGTGTCAGAACATCCGTATACATTTTTCCAAAATGCTAATAATTTTTTGGAATACATTTTCCTAAATTAAAATATTTTTTGTATGTTTATATAATTTTTTATTTTTATTTTATTTTGTTAGATTTTCTTATTTATCTATATTATGTTTATTGCAATAAATACATTTATTGATTTATATAGGTTTTGCAGTATTTTTATTTGGTAAGAATATATTTGCATACTTTCTTTTTCTTAATTTTGTTTATTTGTTCGTTTCTTTTTATTAATTTATTTTATTCATCTGAACTATTAATTAATTAATTTATTTATTGTGTATAATATTTATTTAACATCCACATATTCATTCTACAGATTCTGAGGTGTCAAAGTATTAAAATAAATTTTTCCAAATTAAAATTTTTCTATGTTTATATTTAGGAATATTATTGAAGGTTTTAGATTAATTTAATATGTAAATTATATTTATTTGTAATGTGTTTATTGTAATAAATGTAAGTATTAGTGATCCACATTTACCAGTAAATAGGTTTTATGGTATATTTATTTGGTAAGAATATATTTGCATAATTTATTTAGTTTTTTAATGTTACTTGTGTTCATCAATTTATTTAATGGTCAAACGGACCTCTTCTTCCTAAATTATTGAATTTAATTTTAATAGTTTATTTTATTTTATAATTTTAAATATATATATATATATATATATATATATATATATTGTTTGTTTTTTTTTGTTTTTTTTCTCCATTTTCCAAAACCATTTTCCTATATCTATTTAATCTGGAATTTTTTTTTTTTTTTTACACACTTCAAATTTAATTAGTTTATACTATTATAATATTTATCATTAATTAATAAGTGAAAAACAAAAAAAAAATGGTTTTACAAAAATTGTTTTTGTTAGATTCCACATTTTTATATAAATAAATAAACTTGTAGGAAAGCATCACCAGTGACTACAAAAAATGAAAAATTCTTAAGATGTCATAAGAAAGCTGTGAGACACTAAAATGTTGATTTGTTTATCACTATATCCACCATCATGGTTTTCCTCCTGAACCTACTGCATAACCAACCATCCCAAGCTACTCTAGTAAGCATATAGCGAACGGTTGGTGTCTTGTGCAAAACGAAACTCATTTTCTGTGCAATTGTTAGTATCTAGTGCAGTCATTTTTATTTCTATCCTGCAAAGCTGATTTGAGTCCATCACAGCTTCATCCTGTTGATTTTGTAATTCTCCGTTTGTCTCCGCTGCTCTGTGTTTTCAGTGTAATTCCTTCCAGAATTTCAGGTGCTAGTGAGTATCGGGCCAAATAACTCGGCCAACTTTTTTTGTTGGTGCCTTTTGTTTGTGGTTACTGATGTTTGAAATAGGCCCAAGTGTTTAATGTCTGGCTCGGTGTCATGTTTCCAGCCAAGATTCTGTTGCGGTGAGGGAAAATAATAGTCTAAGCACAGATCTGGCCCAATCTGTGAATAGACTTACATCTTGTATTCCCGCCTCCTTCTTTTTCTTCTCTCCTTTTCTCCATTTCTTTTTCTCTTTTTGCGTTTCATTTCTCATCGGAGCGCATTACTGCACGCTTGACCGAGCTGTAGGCCACTGTCTTCACAGGTTGAGAAGTTACGGCTGCCTCTTTGTGTTGTTGGAGTTTCAGTGCACTCGATGACCGACGAGTGAAGGGAAAACAGCAGACTTGACTCTCCAGCTGCTTGGATACCAGACACTGAGCGCAGTCGCTTTATTTAGATCTCTCTTGCATTTCTTTGCATCATGATTACAGAGTAATACCACAGCGACAGGAACAAAGTGGCCCGGCTAACTAACGCTGTAGCTTTAGATGAGAAGAGATGCAGATCTGAATTCGAGTGTCTAGACTGCGTTCAGTAACAGTTCAGTTGCCTGTAGAGCCAGAACTTTTATGGAAATGATTCTGAGTGATAAAGCCATCATTGTTATGTGAAGCTGATATATTTAGTCCATTGGTTTATTTAGGAGACGTATTCTCCACTTTTTTTACACTTACAGGGCTCAATATTAGGCTGTTCTAGACCAGTGTACACATTTTTTTGGCCCCAATGAGTCTTGGATGCAATGTATTGGCGATAAGCCATTCTGTGTTATGACTAGCTGATTTTCATAGTTTCCAGTTTTCCATTGATTTCCAGTTTTACAAAAACAAATTTATTAGGATTTATAACTGGAAATTATACATTTATTATGAAACTCTATTTAAGTAATAAATTAATGCACAGTGTAGAGAAAATTTACACTTTATTGCTTATTAACCGATTAATTGAACAATTGAATTAAACATTTATCTATCTTTCGTATTGTATGTCCTGCAATGCTTAAATTATATTTCTTTTAACATTTTACACTTTTTATAAATGTCAGCTCTTACTATTTATTTATTATTTTTTATTTATTTAATTTATTTATTTATCAGCCAGAATTTAGTTTATTTTTTACATTTTATAATTATTATTATTATTAATCCCTTTATTTAATTTAATTTTTTTAATACATTTATTTAAAAAATATTTCTGTTAATAATACGTTTTCATACTTTGTACTGTGCCTAAATTAACTTTTTTTCATTGTTTTACTTATTTTTTTTCTAATTCTCAGTTTTTTGTGTTTGTTTTTCGTTTGTAGTAGTAATAGTTGCAGCAGTTTTTTTATATTTTTATATCCTATATTTTAAAATCCGCCATTTATTGTTTATTGGCCACACAATTAAAATATTTATTGGCTTATCTGAAATGTGGTCCTAGACTCTAAGCGCAGAATATGACTCTACAATAAATTACTTAATCTGTTTGGTCAGATGTGACGAATCGGGTTAGAAGCTTCTAGAAGCGTCTCCAGGCATATTAATATTTCATTTGGCCATTGCCAGTTTTTTATGGCGTCATTGCAGCTGCTAGGCAACCTAAGTGTTTTCATATCTGTGATTCTGACATTACAGTTTTTCAATTAGAGAAATTATTAACTATAAGCATGCCAGCGAAGCCACGGCTCAGAGAAACAAGGTTAATTGGATCTGTAATCAGACCGTGTGGATAATGAGGCTTAATGATAGCCAGATGAAAGATTGAAAATGATTTGATATATGATTTGGATGTTATATAAGCACTACGGGACAGACACCCGTACAATTAGCACCTGATTTGAGAGAGAGGCAAGCGAGGGAGGAGCCAAAGAGAAGAGAGGAAAATCCTCCTGCCTTCAGTTGGAGAAGGGGGTGCCGCTCGCCCCACGGCTTTTGGCGCATTTTAATTTTACACTTAACTGAACATCAAAGAGATGCCTTATCAGTGCTTATCAGAGGTAGCCAGCAGCGCTGAGATATGCCCATCTCTCTGGGTTTGTCTGTCTTCCCCTCAAGCACCAGGCCTGACAATCTTCTTATCACTCCTCCCCCCCCTCGCTCTCGTTCAAGAAAAGAGTTAGTCAGCGAAAAGTGATGAGTCATGCGGTGTTGATACTGGAGGGAGAGTGCTGGTGTAATGGTGACAGCAGTTCGGAGTCTGTGAGGAGAGCCATGTTCAACACAATAGTGCCGTCCCAAAGCCTAGTCATGAAACGCTATTAATAATAGTTTTCTTTACCTGTCAACATAAGAATTTATTAACCATGTTACATACGTATTAGATGTTTTTTTAAGTCAAACATTGGCTATATTTGTTTTGTTAGCTCACATTGCTATTTTTGGGTTGGAAAACTCATCCGTGCAAGTCAATCCACAAAAAAAAAATGAATAAAATTAATTCCTTCGGAATCTTTCATCCAAATCTGAAAATGCTCCTCCCCTCTGAAAACACGGGCCTTCTCTGATGGTTTAGGCATGAGCATGACATCATTAACCACGCCCCTTCAGCTGCCAGAGTTTATTTCTGAATGAAGTGCTTACATTACATCCAATCAAATTGCAGTAGAAACACAAGCCACGCCCTCTAGTTTACTCATTCCATTTCTCAGAAGTACATCACAATACTGAAGTAAAATCAGTTGTTAACTACCAGTTCACGCAGACTTTAAAGAAATGTTTTAGATTCGATCTGTCATCTATCTGCTTGTCTGTCTGGCACTCTTCCTATTGTTCTGTTGTTCTTTCTGTCTGTTTTTCTCTCTCTCTGTCCATCCATCCATCCTTTTAACATCTCATTCAATCCATCCATTCATCCATTGTTTTGTCATCTATCATTCCATCCATCCTTCTAATATCTTATTCTATCCATCCATCTTTCTATTATCTATTATTCCATCTATCCATTCATCTATCCTTCTAATATGTCATTTTATCCACCATCATTCTATCATATACTATTCCGTCCATTCATCGATTCATCTCTCTACTGTAATGCTATCCATCACACAAATAGCATAAAATATAAGGCCATACTAAATATTAATCCCATTTAATTTTAAGGTAATTTAAAGGTTTACTTTTTGCATCCTAAAAGCATCTGCCATGCATGGCTTCACTGGACCTTTCCAACCAACTAAACCTCGACCTCTTGATGCACTTCTCTCAGTTTGAGTACATTTGCTCTCTTCTCTATCAGTTTGTAGTAGAAATACTGTGTATTCAGTATGTGAAGCCGTCTTAGATTTTGGCTTCAAGGTGTAATATCAGGCAGCATAGTTATAGTAAGCAGCTCACTAGGTTTTGGAACAGAGCAACTTTTGAAGCACAAATTGAATTCTTTTTGTCATTTCAGGATTTTCAGGCGGGATTGAAACGAGAAACAAGCTCACTGTCATTTATTGTAAAAAGAGTTATCCGGGGGGACGAAATCCGTGTTGGTGTGGGACGAGAGCATATGTGGGCTCTTTCAGTGATTACCACACTGACTTATTTTTACATTTACAATACACAGGCGTTGTTTTTCACTGATCAGTGTGTGTGAGTCAGTGATCCAGGCCCTTAAGCCGACGGGAGTGTGTGTGAGTGTGTGTGTGTGTGTGTGTGTGTGTGTGTGTGTAAGAGACAGCAGCTCAGTGGAGTGCATCTTCTCCCAGTGTAAGCTCTGCCCCGGTGCCTTGGCCCAGGCTTTGAGAGGTGCTTCAAAAACACCGACATAAAAACACTCTTCACACTGTAAACAGGGCGAGTGTGACGGGGTCTCTCCAGCTCCCAGCAGCACTCCAGAGCCCTGGGCCTAATCCACTGAACAGCAGCCGGCTTCTCTCTGTCTCTGTGTTTTCCAAGAGGAGTATTGCTACATCTGTTTGAGGGGCCTCCAAAGTCATATTGATTAGGAGTCTTTCACTGTGAGCTCAGCCCCAAATTATCTTAAAAACTCTGTTCTGATGGGGATGGGATTCTTGTGGTGCACTAAAAATAGAATAAAAACATTAAAGTGATTATTTGCATTTAAAGAAATGTACTGTATATTTTTATTTGGAACGGATGCATTCGAATTATTTAAAAGGGACAATAAAGGCTTACATTAATAAGAACTGCTGTTCTTTCCGTTTATCAAAAAAATGGGTTTTCACAAAAATATTAAGCAGCACAACTGTTTCAACACCGATAATCATACAAATGTATCTTGAGCCTCTAATCAGCATATTAGAATGATTTCTCAAGTGACACTGAAGACTGGAGTAATGATACTTTGCTTCACAGGAATAAATAATATTTTAAAATGGTCAAATAGAAAACCGATATTTTAAATTGCAATAATATTTCACAAGATTATGTATTTTACTGTGCTTCATTATCAAATAAGTACATATTTTTAAACATTTAAACATTTTACCAGCCCTACATTTTTGTAAAAAAACATTTTTACCTCTTTTCCAACATTTCAGTAACTAAAGAGACCCTTAAAGTTGGAAGGATGGAAAATATTAATATTAAGTGGGGAAAGATGATCATTTGAAAGCAGAAAAATATACCTGCAGTCAGTGATTATTGGCGATAACTAGATTTTTGTGGAAGTCATTGCGGCACAAAGGAGTTGTGTATGTGTAAATCGGTTAAAATATTTAACGAAAAATTGGTAAAATTGAGTGGGTAGGAATGAAGACAATTTCCATAGCAGGGTGCAAATTTTAGCAGCTTTGAATGTTGTAGCACTGTGGAATGGGTCAGGACACAGATAATTACTACATAGTGCACAACAAAAGACTGAATCAGGGCAGAGATTATAGTGCGACAAATATAAACACAGAGATGCGTAAACATTCAAGCAGATGCGGTTGTGCTGTAGTGAAAAATAATAAATTAGTCTGGTAAAAAAAATAAAAATAAAACACCATTCCTGCCTCTTGTTTTGCAGTTTCATTTTATTTGAGGTATTTTTGATCATAAATTTGGTTCAAATTATTATTATTTATTGGCTCATATTTAAATATTTTCACATTTAAGGAAAATAGCTTAAAATAAAAATGTTCAATCATATTTTTTTTCATAAGAAACAACCAAACTGTAACAAAACCAACAAACTAAGTAAAGTTGAAAACTATGAAAAGCTAAAAGAAGAATTCAGCTGCAGTCAGTGACTGGCATTCGTTCTGCAGACATCTTTAAATTCATTGTCTTTTCATTTACACACATTGTTTGACCTTCACATTGCCAATTATAGTGACTGTAAGTTTGTCCTTTTTGGATTGGACTGGTTCTGAATGCAGCGGCTGCTCTAATAAGGGTCTTATTCTCTGATCTGTTGTATTAAAATGCGTTTCATTATATCTGTACATCACGCATGGATGTCCTCCTACACAACGCCTCGTGTCTGTTTGCCAGCTTGGCTATGTTGATGAGGCTACAGCGTGTTTGTTAGGCTCACAGTAGGTGACCTCTGAGAACGGGTGATCCACGCACCCCTAATTACAGCCCACACTTCCACCCCGGCGCCTGAGAATTGCAATTTTACCTCTCCCTCTTATTGTGTGGTCTGTAAGATGGAAGTGTTTTTGAGTTTTGGGGGTCAAGCAAAAGCTCTAAAACTGTCTTTTTTTTTTTTAAGGGAGAAAGAGTTTGTGTAAATATGATGTTTCTCAGCGGATGCTGGATGCGAGTTTTGGAGTATAAAACTTTAAGACTAGTGCTAGTTGTGGCAGTTTATATAGATGTGTAGCATTGAAACAGCTGATGCAGGAGATTGTTTGGATGTGGATTTATCGGTATGAGACGCTTTAAATCTCTTCTGTTTGGCCGCTATAGTTTGCAGCACAGCATTTTTGAAAAGTTGCTTAATGTGTAGTAATCTTTTATTACAGTTCTGTTTATGGCATAAAAAGTAATAATAATAATTTTTTTTATATAAAAAAGATCTGAATGAATGAAATATTCGTATTAAATACTTTACATAGTTGAATGTGCTGACAACAAAATCACACAAAAATTACAGATGGAAGTCACATTTAGTAATCCATGGAGGTCTGGATTTGGAGTCACACTCAAAATTGAAGTGGAAAAACACACTACAGGATGATCCAACTTTGATATAATGTCCTTAAAACAAGTCAAAATGTCCACACTAATACGTTTTCATTTGAAAACGCATCTTTTTCTCTTCTCTTTGGCCTTCCGTCCACACTGAGATGGCGTTTTTGTCAAGGAAAACTGAGCTTTTTGAAAACGCTCTCCAAAGTGGAAAAATTTGAAAACGCCATTTTCGCATAAACACCATTTTAATGTAAGTAAATAAACGGCAGATGGAAATAATGCAGATCGAATCTTCATACGTTTCACACATGCGTAGTACAGGAACGTTTTCAGTCATTTCAGCGTGGATGATCAACTCTGGACACGGAGCGTTTTTAGACGAAAACGCCTTTCAAATGTATCCGGATTAGTGTAGACATAGCCTCAGTAGTTTGTGTGGCCTCCACGTGCCTGTATGACCCCCCTACAACGCCTGGGCATGCTCCTGATGAGATGGTGAATGGTCTCCTGAGGGATCTCCTCCCAGACCTGGACTAAAGCATCTGAGACATCATGTCTCGTTCAATCCGCCAACTCCACGTTGCACCACAGACTGTCCAGGAGTTGGCGGATTGAACGATGTCCCAGATGTGCTCAATTGGATTCAGGTCCGGGGAACGTGCGGGTCAGTCCATAGCATCAATGCCTTCATCTTGCAGGAACTGCTGACACACTCCAGCCACATGAGGTCTAGTATTGTCTTGTATTAGGAGGAACCCAAAGCCATCCACACCAGCATATGGTCTCACGAGGGGTCTGAGGATCTCATCTCAGTACCTAATGGCAGTCAGGCTACCTCTGACCAGCACATGGTGAGCACCTCTGGCCCCGCACCATTACTGACCAACTGCCAAACCGGTGATTCTGGAGGATGTTGCAGGCCGCAGAACATTGTCCATGACATCTCCAGACTCTGTTATGTCTGTTACATGTGCTCAGTGTGAACCTGCTTTCATCTGTGAAGAGCACAGGGCGCCAGTGGCGAATTTGCCAATCTTGGTGTTCTCTGGCAAATGCCAAACGTCTTGCACGGTGTTGGGCTGTAAGCACCTGTGGACGTGGGGCCGTCATACCACCCTCATGGAATCCGTTTCTGACACATGAACATTTGTGGCCTTTTTTTTTTTTTTTTGCAACTTGGTTTATTATTTTTGTGTTCAAGTTTAAATGTGTTTTACAAATGAAATAGTTCACAAACAGTAATGATTTAAATTAGCATTTACGTTTGAAAAATAAATGTATATTAAATATTCCAATTTATTACAGGCAGACTTATAATGTTTATGATTTTACCCTGTCAAATTAATCATAGAGATTTGGCATTGAGCTGTTAAGTTTAAATCCACTTAACGATACATATACATATACAGTGAAGGAAATAATTATTTGACACCCTCGCTGATTTTGTAACTTTGCCCAATGACAAAGAAATGAAAATTCTCAGAACAGTACAATATAAACGGTATAAAGGGGCTCCACGCAAGATCTCACCTCGTGGGGTGTCAATGATTCTGAGAAAGGTGAGAAATCTTCTAAGAACTACACGGGAGCAGTTAGTTGACCACAAAGCAGCTGGGACCACAGTCACCAAGAAAACCATTGGAAACACATTACACCGCAATGGATCAAAATCCTGCAGTGCTCGCAAGGTTCCCCTGCTCAAGAAGGCACATGTGCAGGCCCGTCTGAAGTTTGCCAACGAAAACCTGAATGATTCAGAGAGTGACTGTGAGAAGGTGCTGTGGTCAGATGAGACCAAAATTGAGCTCTTTGGCATTAACTCAACTCACGTCCCCACCGTCAAGCATGGAGGTGGAAACATTTTGCTTTGGGGGTGTTTTTCTGCTAAGGGCACAGGACAACTTCACCACATTAACGGGAAAATGGACGGAGCCATGTATCGTAAAATCCTGAGCGACAACCTCCTTCCATCTGCCAGGAAACTGAAAATGGGTCGTGGATGTTCCAGCACGGCAATGACCCAAAACATACAGCAAAGCCAACAAAGGAGTGGCTCAAGAAGCAGCACATTAAGGTCATGGAGTGGCCTAATCATTCTCCGGACCTTAATCCAATAGAAAACCTATGGAGGGAGCTGAAGTTCCAGATTGTTCAAATATATATATATGAATGTGCATAAATTACTGATTTGTCATTTAGTAGTGCGTATATTAAAGAAAGTTCTCAAAGTGTTTTACATTCGCTGTGTCATGATGTGAGAGTGACATTGATTGACAGCGCTGCTGGTGAGCCATAATATGGCTCTCCCTCCGTAACATTTATCATTACAGGAAGCTTAATTAGCTTATGTATGTATTTAACCTTAAAGAGCAGCACTGCAGGGACACGATTCACCAAGACTAATGACCACAGAGAGATTGCACACATTTTCAAACTGGTCTCTTTCCCACCGGGACCCCGGCGCCTCCCTCCCCTCACTTTCTCTCACATAACGCTTTTGTTTTTTCCGCCTCACTTTGATGCTCTGCCTCTCCGTTTGTGTTATCCAAGTGTCACTTCTCCTTCTGTCCCTTCTCAATCTGTTTTCTTGTTCCCACAATGCAATCTTTCTTTTTTCCTTCACTTTCTCACACTTTCTCGCTCTCTTCCTCCTCGTCTCGTCTCGGTGGGGCGACTCTTTCATTAACAAGCTGCGGGCAGAGGTAATTAATTGTGGGATGAGTGACAGAGACGCCATTAGCTCAGCAGGAAGCACTCTGGCTGCTGTGGTCTTTCAAGTCGGACGCCGTAGCCGCACAGGAAGTGACACGGCGGGTGTCTGTCAGCAGCCAGCCAGTACGCCGCGCCCCTCACGTCTTCAGTCTCCACGCACAGCAAACAGTGCCCTCGTCCTCGCCTCTCATGCCAGCCGCTGGCGATAAGCTATCTTGTTTTTACATTAGCGAACACTTTACTGCTAAAACCGAGATGGCCGAGGCAGACATCCAGATTGCGCGAAGATTTTCTGATAAGAGACTTTCAGAGCTGAAGTGAGGCCTCTGGTCTTGTGCTTTCTTCGTGTTTTTGGCTGTTTGTGCCAAAGCCATGTATTTCAGCTGCTACCATAACAAGTGCTCTGTTTGTACAGTAAGCAGAGGTTTATTCTTTGTGTCTCACACGGTTAGTGTTGAATCAATACTAACGTTTTGAGTATAATAGCAGCGTTTGGGATCTTGATATCAGTGCAGCAAGTAAACTGCAGCAGGCAACAATTGAGTGTCAACAAGAGCTGTCAAAGATTGTGTGTTTTTATATATAATATTTCTAAATATATATTATATAAATGACAGAATGACGGTTACTTTGTTAAATTTACATATATTACAAATATTTAATACGTCACATGTATCAGTGCTTTACATATAAGAACGTGTGTGTATGGATACACATAAATATTATTATCATAAAAGGATACAAAAGCTGCTAAATCACATCATATCTTTAATTAAATGTCATGCCTAAAATATTTTTTATATCATATTATGTATAAAAGATTTATTTATTTATATGCTTGTTTACTGTATGTACAAACTATTTATGAATTATTTTATATTATTTTTATTTACAGTATAATTTTCTTTTATTTTTATAGTTATACGTTTTCATTTATATAGAATTTGTTCATTTTAACATTAAAATTACCACCAAAGTTATGTCAAATAATTAATTGGGTCCAAAATCAAAGTTTTTGTTTATATAATATGTGTGTACTATGTAGTTTTATTATATATATGTAAATGCACACTCACCCAGTATATATTTAAAAAAAAAAAGATTAATCATTTGATAAATATGTTTAATTGTATATATTATGATGATTATTATAATGCAGTACGCAAGTCCAGTTTTTTTATTTTTTAGAAAATTCTGCATGCACATTTCTACAAACATGTTTATTCCAGGTTTTTTTTTGTTTCTTTTTTAACATTTATTTGGAACTTTTATTTTGACTACCGTTGTATTGTTTGATGGAATATTCAAATATCGTGGTACTTCTGATTCCCATATTCATGTACCATGGTATTATTTGTTCAGCAGCTCTAAATCTTATTGCTGAATGCATCTTTCATCAGTGCTGATGATTAGTTCAGCTTCTGTAGTGAACTGACAATTCTATAGGAATATCATTTGTAGTTATTTGTATGTCCTTTTAAGTCAGGCTTAATAAAGCACCTTCAGAATATTATACAGCTCCAATCAACCAATCAAAGCTTTAGAAACTTCAATACGTGCCGCACCTCGGATTATACAGGCCATTTAAAAAATCAGCTTTAGCTGAAGAATAAGGTCAAAAAATATCATGTAACGTTTAATTGGAACAGCTCCCAAGTGATCCGGAGACTGAATTTATTTTTCTCGGCACTGAGGAAAGGGAGCATATTTCATGGATTATGGCTTATGAAGACTGAAAATGGGATTAACAGGGTAGAAGGAATGGAAAAACGAGAAAAACGGAGTGAGTGACTGAGCAACTGACTGCTTGGGAAATTATATATGTAAGCAACAATTCCTTTTTTTTTTTCCTCTAGCCGACCTGCAGTGAAAAATTGGATTCCTGGTGCATTTCGTGTGTATGTGTGTATGTTTGTGTGTGTGCATTTTCTAAATGTATGGCATGACTTTCTCTCCCTCGGCCGCTCCGGCTTTTTATGTTTCAACGGAGAAAAGTGCTTAGCTGTGTGATAAGCGGGATATGCACAATAAGGTTAATGGAGAGACTGTCAACAGGCAGTAAGCTGCCAGGCCTCTCCTAATGGGGTGCTAATCAGTGCGAGAGAAAAGCCCTACTGGGGAAACAAGCAGCTGCTCGGGTGGCTGGATACAGTTACCGCTGCCGCGTAGATGCATAAAAACACGGTCGGCGGCGTTATGATGTCACACAGGAAGGCATTGAACCTTACGTGAAAAGCCAAATGGGATAATTCATCGTTTAAGCCACTGTAAATGCAAACACTGGCTGTTTTTATTGGACGCTAATTCGTTTTTACAGAATATGAATATGGCCTCCTGTTTGGTAAAGCAATAAGCCACAAGAGACTTTGCAGTACTTTGTTTACCACATTTGAAGTTGCACAAGTTTTGTTTTAGTGTCGTTGAAATAATATTAGGCTTCAGCAATATTTTAAATCAGCTTTGATTTTTATTTTTTATTCTTTTTTTTTTTTCTTACTGTTTTTGTCATTTTTAGGGGGCTTTAGGTTTATTTAGTTTGAAAATTCCTTTTTTTTCTGTTTTTTTTTTGGTACATTAAGTTAAAATTAGACAGGCTGCTTAAGCAACTAGCTGAAAAAAAAGTAAAATATTTTATTTCAGTTGATGCATATTTTTATTTCAAACAACACATTTTGTTTTTTTTTATTTTAATTTCAGTTTTTTATTTACTATGATAACAATGGCATTTACTCAATTAGTTTATTTGATTGTTTTGATTTTATTTTTTATATGATTTCATATTGCAAAAATGTTTGACCAGTATGATAGATTACAAAAACAATTGTTTTTCTTTAATTTGTTTTATTCATTTATTTATTTTAGCAAAAATTTTGTATATAATAATATTGTAAATAATGTCTAAAAGCTGAAAAAATAAATTCATGCTTAAAACAAGAAAAAGATTCTTATTTCTTAAAGATGTATTCTTTGAAAGCAAGACTTGAAGTGTATTTTTAAATGAATTATTTGTATTACTTATTCATCAATTATACCATCTACACAAATTTTTCAAGCAGCAGGTGTGACATCATATCCTGTTGTTAATATCTGTTTAAGGTCATGCAAATAATGCTTATAGCACCACAACATGCAAAGACACGGCTGTTCCGTGCGTAATGAAACATATTAATCATAATAACCTCGATAAACAATTCGTCTGTGTGTAATATAGCTCATTATCCTAACCGTAGGCTGTTTACAGATGCCACCATGGCAACATGGCACGTTAATATAGAATTCAATTGATGTGGCTTCAAACAAGGCTCGTCCAATCAGAAGAACAGCTACACATTATATATGCAGTGCTCCCGGGGTGATGAGTTATGTCCTGGTAAACGCTGACATTACCTCGCCGCTCTTTAGTTAACAAGCTCTTCAGCTTATCTGTAACCTTTGAGCCACGTTCAGCAAACACTCCATTCCTGGCTTGTTTAATTCATAATTAAGTAGTGATTGGAGCTTGTTAATGAGAACAAGCAAACTGACATTAAGAGGGACGGGGCAGGAAATGACTTCAGGGTGCAGTTGCCTTCAATTTGAGTAGAATATACACAGCAGTGGATGTTGTTAGCAGGTTTGTTAAAAGAAAAGATGGTGGAGGTTTCTAATTGACAGCAGAAAACGATCAGCCAAACTGTAGTGATATTTAAGCACAGTTTTGTTTGTAATATTAATGATGGATGGATGGAGATTTGTTTCCGGATAACAGTGCGAGTTTATTAGTTACGGTCAGAGGAATTATCAGGAGAGCTTTAAAAATATTTCGCAAATGGTGGTTTTGGATCAGACTAATGATGTCATGTGATAAACCTTCAGAGTGCATGAACACGATGGAGCAGCTGCGTCCCGATTCTAAACGGCAGAAACTTGATGAAAAGCCCATTATAGTCCATTAGCAGAATCACCTGTGCTAAATATCTCTGACTGCAGTCTGTTAGCGCTCCTCCATGGGTTGTAATTTTTCCCCTCGTTTTCATCACCTTGAATCAGCCTCTCGTGGAGGTACTTTGAAACTTTGAAAGAGACTGGATTTAACTGTTGTGTAATCCACTCCAGCAGCAGCGGGTCAGAAAACTCAGAGCAGTGCATTCAGTAATTCAGTCTCGCGCTCTTTGTTTTTGTCAGAGTCTATCTATCTCTCTGTCTATACATCTATCTGTCTATCTATCTATCTATCTATCTATCTATCTATCTGTCTATCTGTCTGTCTGTCTGTCTGTCTGTCTGTCTGTCTATACATCTATCTATCTATCTATCTATCTATCTATCTATCTGTCTATCTGTCTGTCTGTGTCTATCTATCTATCTATCTATCTATCTATATATCTGTCTCTCTCTATCTATCTGTCTGTCTGTCTCTATCTGTCTGTCTGTCTGTCTGTCTGTCTTTCTTTCTCTATATATATGTCTGTTCTGTCTCTCTCTATCTGTCTGTTTGTCTCTATCTATCTGTCTATCTGTCTCTCTCTCTCTACAGCTGTCTGTTCTGTCTCTATATATCTGTCTGTCTGTCTCTCTATCTATCTGTCTATATGTCTGCTCTGTCTGTTCGGTCTCTCTATCTGTCTGTCTGTTTCTCTCTATATATCTGTCTGTCTGTCTGTCTGTCTGTTCTATCTCTCTCTCTCTCTCTCACACTAAACATTTGTCTTTTCAAACTTTGCTTTTTTCTTAAAAATACAGTTATGTGGATTTCTTTGCATTTCACTGCATTTTAATTTTGCTTCCTTGCTTTTTAAATTTGAATTTCAATTCAAATAATTTCTAATTTAGTAATTGGGTTGTAATTTAAAATGTCATTCTCAGTTAAATTTTAAATATTGCACAAACATGTAATATTCAACATTGTTGAATATAATCAGAATTTGTTTTTGTTTTTTATGTATTTTTTACATTTATTTTTGCTTTTAGTAAGGGTTTAAAATACTAATTGGTGCTTGAAGCATCACATCCTTCACATGGTTAACTCTGAATTTGTGTTTTGTCACAGAACAAACTATACTTGATATAGATTAAAAAGTATTTACCAGCCAACAAGTGTGTGGTATGAATACAGTCCTGCCAAGTGTCCAGAAAGCATACATCTGATGTATACTTTTAAATCTTGGTAGAAGATAATCTGGGCATTTTTTTCTGTATTAAGTCATGTGAACTGCTTATTCAGACATACAGCACTGCTTAAAAGTATTTGCCATACTTCTTTTGAAATACTATACACTAGGCTTGTAAAGCAGACATACTGAGAAGCAGGGAGAGTACTGTATGTATATTTTGCGGTTCTGAGAATCGCAACAGCTGAAACCCTTTTCGTTGACTGAGCTTTGTTCTTTCTCATTAAATACACCCATCCCAAGTTTCGCCTTATCAGAGTGGCTTTCTGAAGCCTGTGGACAGTGTATTTGTTTACGAGCCAGATGTCTGGAGTAATTTATCATTAGTTCACTATTGTCATCTCTAGCAGAACTAAAGGTGATTCATCGTGCTCATTTTGCAGTATAAAAGCATGCTATCCTTCCTCTTGCTGCAGTCGCCACCTGTGCGCCCCTCGTGCCTCCACAGGGAGTAAATCCTTCCTTACAAACACCCAATATGAAAATGAGATTTATTGTCGCGCTGATATGCAAACCTGTGCAGATTGATGGAGGTCCAGGTTAAATAGTTGCATCATTGTTAAGCGTGCTGCTTTTTTGGCTCGGGCTGCCGGTAAACCGGGTGGCTAGTCGCTCTGATTTATGCCTCCTCTGCCTGCAAATTGCTTTTACTGCCACCCTGATTATTGTTCAGTGTTAAATAGATTACAGATCATCCCAAATATCCTCGGATGCACAACTTGAAAGGAGAAGAGCTGGTTTGCAACCGTCGATAAGTGATAATCATCAATCAATTAATGTGGTTTATAAACAGGGACCTTGTTTCTCTCTCCAGATTGTGCTCTGTGTGTCTCGTCGTTTCTGACCTGCTAATATATCTTAGGATATGAGACTCGTTTTCCATCGGCGTGATCAGAAGTCACGTCAATATGAGTGTCTTTGATAAATGCCGCAATCGGTTACGGGTAGAGTAGACCGTAATGACTCTTCTGGTGCGACTTGACACGCAGGACTAAGGAAGATATTCATTTACCGCTTCATCAGTGTGATCTGCCGAGAGAACCCGCGCTTCGTATAACTGGAGATGGATGCAAGTGCTGTGTAATAGGGTTTTTAGCCTCAGATTGCTGGATTTTAAGTTATTCCCACCCTAATGGCCTTGATTTCCTTTCTTGGCGCATTTGTGTGAGACCGAATACCACGTTTGTAGGCAAAGTTTCAGCCCGATAGATGTTATTTATTGTCCTTGAGCTCAATAAACTGGAATCAGTGTCATCTTTGGAATGAAAGTGGAATCAGTTACGATATTTAGGAGTCTGGATTGTTTGTGCTTTGCTCCGAGACTGAGTTATAACACTTTTTTTTGTCATTTTCAGGGTTGCCCGCAGATTCTGCCTAGCAGCGACATCCTGGTACCGGCGGGGATCGTTCGGCCAATCACGCTGCGAGCTCGGAACTTGCCCCAGCCTCAGTCAGGACAAAAGAACTATGAGTGCGTCTTTAAAATCCAGGGCAAAGTCCAGCGTATTCCCGCGGTCCGTTTTAACAGCTCCTGCATCCAGTGCCAGAACACTTCGGTAAGAGCACTTTGCTTCATTTCTAACACAACAACTCACATACGAACTGCACTTCAGTTTAGGAACACATGAGGAATAGTCGCTATTAATGCAGGAAAATTGATTTTCTTTGTGGCATTGTCACATCCATTAGCAACATCAGAATTTCTTAAAAGAATGTTTTACATTAAACTAATAATATGATTTTTTTTCACCCTGAAGTCAAACACTTGTAAAACCATAAATATCAATGCAATGTTCTGATGCTTGGTTTCTAGAGACTCAAGAGTCAATGGCGTTTATTAATATCTAGGTTTCCGTTCATATACTGTACACTAATGTTCAAATGTTTGTAGGTAGTACAGTTTTGCTGTTGTTTAAAAATAATCTTGTTATTCAGGCAGGATGCATTAGATTATACATAGTATAATCAAGTATAAAACATCAAAAGTCAATCCAAACCAAACTTCAGAACGGTGGCTTATTTTATGTGATTTTTGCATAAAAACTTCAGGATAGGAACTTCTAAACTGTACATAAAATATGCACTTGCATATTCACCTTGCATGCCTTAATTGAGTATTTTGTTCTGTTCAACATGAGATGGAAATATTTTTGTGATATTCCAATTGCTTGCATAAATTAAATTCACAGCTTGAACAGGCAAAATATCTGATTACTCCCAAATTGTGTGGTACTTGATTGTATTTGACAATGACTTAAATTTCAGTCTGTTTGTCACACAAACATGTGGTGCTTTATAGGTTTTTTTTGTGCGTGTGTCTTTTTTAGAATTAGAATGGAAATTATCTTTGTGACTATTATTTACTTTCTGTGGTAAGCAGAAAAAAGAACAAAATGACAGCATACGGCTTTGGAATGACATAAGGGTGAGAAAATAATGACGTAAATGTTATTTTTGAGTGAGCTATTGCTTTCAATATATCCTAAACGGCAAGCATGTCATTTATTAATCAGCGTATTTTTCCAAGCGTAGCCTCACCCCAGATGGCATTTGAATAATTGTCATACGAACAGATGCATTGTTTTCTCTCATTATATTTGGCTTTGTGACATTATTTTTCCATTTAAAAAATTAGCATGAGCTGCAAATTGTCGCTTGTAGGGCAAAGAGCTGGTGATGAATTTGTCTGGAGTGTGCTGAGAAAGCCAAGGTGACTTCTCGTTGAATCACTGATCATAAAAAAATACGAATCTTTATCCGGCTAAATCGGCAAAGACATCAATTTATAATGCTGAAAGTGTTGTTTTCTCAATCCCAGTGAAAAATGGAGCATGTCAAGATGTTGACATTGAGAATCTCTCTCTCTCTCTCTCTCTCTCTGTCCTCCTGTTCGCTTTCATATGCGGGCGGTACAGCCGCTTGCCGTCTGCGACCCATCTGGTTGTCACGGTAACCTCAGGGAATCTTGTAAGATAATTAGCTAGGCGCTGGACGTGCCTCGTAATTTGGCACGACAGTGTGACCCGGTGAAAAGGAATGCGGTGAACCCCGATTGCCACGCTGGAGGTGGAGTGTGTGCCCTTTGACCTCTGTACCCTGACGAGGTCAAAGGTCAATCCACAAGCCCCAACCCTGCGACAAGACAATTGATGTCCCGTCAAAATGTAATAATGAGGATCACATCTGTAGCACTCGCCCCTGCACTGGATTGATTGTCGTCCTTTTCCAGGAATGATACATGCTGCTGTTCTTGTGCGGTTCGAAGGTCCCCCTCACAGGACCCCCGGTGCAACTGTTGTCCTTCCATCTGTTTTGACTCATCTCCTCCTGTTCATCAGTCTCCCTGTCTCTGACCCGCGCGGCCGTCTCCGACAGCGCTATGCATTTAAATTGGAATTGAAACGTAGTGACTTGTGCAGTCTGAACACAGCCTCGGACCCAAAGGCATTTAGATGCAAAGTGAGTTCTGCAGCCGCCTGTCAGTGATGATGTCGGTGCATATTGACTATATGGAGGGCAACAGGTTGTTTATTTACTTATCACCGATGAATATTGAAATCGGGATTTCAGTGCAGATCTATTTGTAAAATCGTGCGAAACCAACAATTTCATAGCCCCTCACATCCTGTGGATGTGGATAAAGAGCTATGACGTGACGACAACACAGCGTGATGGAAATTAATTTCTAAGTGACTGACAAAGTTTTTCATAAGAAGTTTTATATGGCACGGTGGGACTATATATATATATATAAAATTTAAAAAACCATGTCCCGTGTGTGTATGTGTATATATATATCCAGTGAGTACAGAAAGTATTCATTACATTTTTCACTCTGTTATATTGCAGTGCTTTTCTAAAGTCATTTAAGTTCATTTTTTTTCCCTCGTTCATTTTTTTTCCCTCAATGTACACAAAGCACCCAATATTGACAGAAAAACACAGAATTGTTGACATTTTTGCAGATTCATTAAAAAAGAAAAACAGAAATATCACATGGTCCTAAGTATTCAGACCCTTTGCTGTGACACTCATATATTTAACTCAGGTGCCGTCCATTTCTTCTGATCATCCTTGAGATGGTTCTACACCTTCATTTGAGTCCAGCTGTGTTTTATTATACTGATTGGACTTGATTAGGAAAGCCACACACCTTAAGACCTTACAGCTCACAATGCATGTCAGAGCAAATGAGAATCATGAGGTCAAAGGAACTGCCTGAAGAAAAAATTCTGCTGCACTTAAGGTTACTAAGACCACAGTGGCCTCCAAAATCCTTAAATGAAAGATATTTGGGACAACCTGAACCCTTCCTAGAGCTGACCGATCCTAGAGCTGACTGATAAATACAGGGTACTTGATATGCTTTTTGAAATGCTTAAAGTACTCCCTGCTGCAATCCAGTAATAATATTGTTTTTATTTACTCACCAATGCTAATTTTCCCTCGCATTTGGCATTTGATCAGTGTTCATTTTGAGCCATTGTTAATTTTTTCCTCTCAATATTTGCTCTATAGGGTAAGTTAATTGTTCACATCAGGGCTACTATAAGTAACTAAAATTAAAACATAACAAAAAAAAAACTTTAGTTAAAAATTATGTAATTTTATTTTAGCTATTTCCAAGTTAACACATGTGATTTTCATTTAGCTTAACTCAATGTACTGTACTTAAGCGACTAATAAAAATCAAATAAAAGGAATAAAATCTATGTAGACATAATAAGACCAAAAAACAGGACAGAATGACTAAACACTAAATGAAAACAAAATGGAAATATTTTAAATATTATTAAATGACTAGTCGCATGACTCAAATATAGAAAATGGAAAGATTTTCATTTGTATTTGTCAAATTTACTGTGAAACCTAAAGTGTTGGATAGCTAGTTGATGTTAATGGTTTAACTAACTTAAACCTACTCAGAATGGTTGCCCTGCAGCGTTTCTTTGTTTCTACCTCACTGTGATGGGAAACCAAACCCTCACGTTCTCTGTTTCTCCTCATCCCCCCCTCCATCCCCCATCTTCAGTCTCTTTGTCTCTCACCTCATTGTGCTATCTGTGTTGGTCTGGACATGCACAGATTAATTGATAGTTTGATTAGCAGTGACACAGTAAAGAAAAAGCACATCATCTCTCTCATGACATGCATCTTTCCTGAATAGCAAACGAACATCAGCCTAGTCCTGATACAGATTACACTAACTCCCAGGAGAGTGTGTCATCGTCTGTCCACCACTCCCTTCCTCAGCACGTGTCCTCTCTCTCACACACACTCACGTGAGGAAGCGGGAATCAATCAATATGGCCGTCAAGGCGAATGGCACCACATAGTCTTCTGGGAGCCGACGGCAGGTGACATTGAGGCCGTGGGGTCCATGCTAATGAAATTGTGAGTGCCTTTGGATGGGCGACGGCAAATCAATCAGTTGCAACTTCTGTTTACACGTCACCTCCGAACGTGTATGAAATGGTCAGCTATTTTTTTTCTCGCATCCTACTCAAGAAAGGTAATCGTATAGCGGTGTTCGTTTACTGGTAGGTGAAGCAAATAGAAAAAAGTTGAGTTTTTGGAGGTTATTGTTCTCTCTCTTAACTTCAGTTCAACCTCACGTTTTGCTGCAGCCATTTTTTTCCCCAATAGAACTTCAAGTCTTTTTTTTTTTTTTTTATTAAAGTTTTTTTTCTATTTCTATTTACAAATATCATAGGTGTGAATTGATTCCAGTGAACTGTCAGTTAACATTCTGACTGTCAAATAATTAAAAGTATTTATTGTGGATTTAGTGGACTATATGTTTCATGCAATTTTTATTATTTTGTTTGTCGTATTTTTTTAATTTATTATTATTAATATTATTTAGATTTTAGTGAATAACGTGTATGTTTCAATTTGTTTATGTACTTGTTGTTGTTTACTTTTAACTCCATTCAGCAACATTCAATTAGAAATAATAAAAAAAAAAAAACGACTATTTTTATAGAATTACCCTTTTTGTAGCATGGAATTGTAGCAATTGTTAACATTAGCGTCCATACCTGTGAGAAGTGCAGTGGTTTTTATTGACATCACAGTGTTGAAGACATAGATACACAAGCTACCGGTGTTGTATTACAGCTAGTTAATCAGCTCTTATCTTGATGTAAGTGGTCTCCCTTAGGGCACATCTCTCGTTGCACTGGAATTGAGGGGTCATTATTTTTGACAAAAATCAAGTTAACTGGCCCGGCATTCTCCCTAATTTCTTGGCTGTTTCCTGTTCCTGCCTCACCCTAGAATTCAGACAGTTGCCTTTTCAGTAATTCACAATGCTGCTATTGTGTGCCTTTAACAACACATACTCTACAAAGAACAGAGTACTACTCTACTGTACTCTGCTAGAAATGTACTGGGAAGGCTGATGTTTGCAATAATATAACAACTTGCTAATTGTTCTATCTTATAAATTAATCAATCAGTATGTAGTCATGGTGTCTCTGAGGAAAATTGTAAACGATCAGGGCCAGTGCCCAAAAAGTCCAATTCATGAGCAGTGTGATCATGTTCAAGCATTTAATGCTTATGGCATACTAGAAGATGAGTGGACAAAGCTAACCAACTACTTGGTAAACTTAATAATCATCATGATATCAACTAAACAGCCAAATCACGTGAAAGCAAATATGCTATTTCGATAAGGTGTGCCTCAGGGAGATGTTATAAGTCCATTAATATTTCCAAAGATTTCATTATCAGTTATGAAAGGAACAACATTTACTCTCAGGAAAAATATAAGGTATTTCAATCTTTTAAAGCCACATTTTATGTTGTGTTGTTTACTTATTTAACCATATTACAGCATGTCAGTCATATTTGACACTTTCTTTTGATCCAGGCTAACCAGTTTTATCATGGCACTCAAGAATCACTAATTAACAGCTATAGCTTGAACATAGGTTTGATGCATCATCTGCACATATAGTACACCACTTTACAGACAAAAGATGTTCTTGTCCCTGCCAGAATATAATAACAACCTGCTTTCTGTGGGTACTTTTTAATTTTATTCTAGTCATGAAAAAAACGTCTGTAATGGGTGTGCTTTTTGCTAGGCTGAAAAGAAATTCACTTTTTTCTGAGAAGAGAGAGGTGTGCAAAATACTCCAAATGAGTCCATGAGCGTAAGTGTTGCTAAGCGCCACTGACCCCTTAGCGACAGGCACCGGCCGTGTTACCCGGGAAACGTACCGCCAAAGGCCTTTTTTTACACAATGCCCAAGTTCTGAACCAGGCTCTTGATGGAGAGGGCCTTCACAAAGAACCCCATTATCCTCGATGCAGGGTAGCGGAAGCTTTCTGAATAAAATCACTTACGTGTTATTTTTGTCAGGCATTTTGAACCACCTCACCCTCATTATTCTATTATTCTCATCAAGTGCTCAATCAGGCATTAGCCGTTTTGTACTGTACAACCGAGAGGAACATGTTTTAACGATCACCTGGGTTGCACGGGTTGAACCGTTTGCGCCTGACTACGGCCAAAAAAGTTTATCAGGTAATTTCAGTAACTTGTTCATGGCATTTCAGTGCAGTCACAGACTTGCCTCTTTAGACTCTAAATGCTATTAGGTTGCTGTGCAGAAGCAGGTGGGCCTTATTAAAATAAATTGATCAACTAATGCGGTGATCAATCCACTGTATATGTCCCAGGCGTAATGTATCGCATTAACTGCACCCTGAGCGTTTCTCCATGTATTAAGAGGCTCAGCTGCGCTAGAAACTTTCATTTCTAAATGAAGAAATCCCTCCAAGAGTGATGCACAAGAAAAATGCTTTAGGTCAGCGTGCTCGGCTCATTTTTGGTGACACATGTTGCTTGCACGTCCATGTGGCCGCCTTTCCTTATCCTCCTCGCTTTAGGAGAACCGCTCATACCGTTATTTATTTCCAGTGGCTCTCAACCAAACCAAATCACATCATCGTTGGACTGACAGATGCTGTATCCTTTATCATAACCCAGAATTCCCCTCTCACAACCTAGAAATTAGCCCATGACGCAACATTCGGTGAAGTGAATTATATGCTGTTATTACTGGACTGTCGTTAGTAATGGGATAGCTATGATTCAATAATTAGGTTACCGTAAAGTAATGCAGCACACACAGCGGGCTCATTCTGCTCGTACCATTGATGCCGGTGTATCTTTTTGTGCTGAGTCTGGTCTAATTTGTAACTTAATTAAATGTACAGGTCCTCCGTCATTAAGTTACATTGATTTTCATTCTGTCACTCGAAGGAGACACCATTGACAGGTCAAATGGAGCTGAGCATATCTGGAGAGATGAGGTCTATAAAAACATCTTTTAAACAATAAAATCCTATTAAAGACTAAATACTTATTTCCACCGAGTTCCACTTGAATTAATTGCAATCACTTAATTTCAAGAGAAGGCTGCTTTGCGAGAAGCAGCGTTTTTCCCCCCTGAGTCGATATCTCTGGTTATTCATCATAGCTGCTGTCATAAACGGTAGCACCGTATTAACTTAGCTCCAATAAGTAGATTATTGAGCACACCAATTTTTAAGAGTGGTCTCTTTAAAAACCCACGTGCCACTTGCAGATATTATAACCTTTGATTAAACGCGCAAACGGGATTGAAATGTACCCCAAGGATGTGTACAAAGCTTAATCAAAATGGAGGAAATGGCCTTTATTCCTGGGATAGCACCCGTCCTGGGTTGCGTTTTGCGCATTCGGGGCTGCGGATAAATTGAGGATGGTTTTAGAGGTAAGATTACCTTGCTGTCGTTTGCCAGTCATTTCCAGTGAGGCCTCTGACAGAACCAGGCCAGGCTGTCTACACATAACACGCTGCGATACAGTGGGAAGACAAGCTGGAAGAAAATCAATTCACTACTGGCAGAGATAAGCGGTATTGTATGGGCAAACACAAAGGCTTCCACCTATTTACACACGCAGGCTAATCTCCTCAAAGCAAACCTTTCAACGCAGGAGAAGCAATAGACAAGAAAACACATCAATTTCATAACAAAAATACTAAATAAAATAAAAAAGTGTATCTGTATATATGTGTGTGTGTGTGTGTGTGTGTGTGTGTATATATATGTAAAGAAAATACATCAATATCAAGCCAAAAATGTCCAAAAAATATGTGTATGCTTGTATTGTGTATATATATATATATATCAGTGTAGTTTTCAAATATTTCAAATATTAAATATTTGTGTTATATATATTTTTTATAATTATTACATTACATTTTTATAACGATACAAACATTATAATTTATTTATAATTTATAATTTTTTTATTTTCAGAAAAGACACCATTTTAAATATTCTATTTAAGAATAAAAATAAAAGGCTCATTATGCCTCATTTATGCGTTGTGTTCATAACCATTATGATGTAAATAGTCCCATTCAGTGCGACATTTTACATAAAAATAGTTTTACACATCCGTTATGCTCTCTTCATCCTGTTAAATGAAATTAACTATCAACAAAGAATACGGTAATTTGTTCAGTGCATAAATTTACGGACATGCTCTATGGAAAGACATTGTTGGAAATTTCTAGCGTTCACATGCTCCTGTGATTTTTTGCACCGTTTTATGAAATGCATTATTCCATAGACCTTTTAGCTTAAGTGCAACAACAAATTCCAAGATAAGTTAACGATGCTGAAGTCGTGACCTCTGCGACCCGTATGCCAGTATGCAGGTTGCCTGTAATTGACCCCAATTAAGACTCCAGCAGCTGTGTCTCATAGAGATGTATGACTGCTGGGTGCCTGGCGTCAACAGGTTGAGTGAGGTTTAGCTCAGCTTTTCACCACCTTTTCCACTGCAGAGCTCGCTTGAGTTCCTCCCAGATATTTTCTCCCCCAGAACAGCTGCAGAAAGACTCAGGCTTTACCGCCCACACCACCGAGGGCCATTTTCCACTCTTTAGGGCCTCTTAGACGGCCGGGGAGCGATGTGGCACCGCTTGTTTTCTCTGTTGTGATTTATCTGGACTGTATGGCTGAATGAACGCTGATGTAACAGCTGACGTTTCAATCGGCCCTAATGACCGACCGAGGCATGAGGTTTCGCCGAGGCAGGGTGTTCTTTTGCTTTTTTTTCCAAAATAGATTTTGGTTTGGCCATAAATGGAAATAAATGCGGTGCAGTTTGGACTGCTGAGGGAGAATGCAGTAAGAATGAATAGCGCTGTTTATTTGCAATTGTATTGAACTAAATAAAATGACTTAAGTCAATTTTAAAAGACAACGCTATTTTATCGCATCTCATAATTTCATTTAATGGAAGGGATTACTTGTACAATGTATAACATTTACTAGAAATTTCTAAATAAAAAAAGGTGTTTCTACACCAATTTCCCAGTAAAAGCACTTGATAATCATGCAAATCGGGTAAAGGTGTTTTCAAATTAAAAATGTTCCTGCTTTAGCAGCATAAGTGAGTAAGTTTTGCACTGAAACACCACAGTCAATTCCTCCTTAATAGTAAACTAATTTAGGTGCATTAATGAAGCAAATTTCTGCAGAAATCATTTGGAAACCATTCATATGTATATTAAGCCAGTTTGCATTCAGTGCAAAAAGTGTTGATTTTTGCACTGAAATAAACTGATTAGTCCCAGAGTGTTTTCATAGTTCTTTTAAATGGCATGATTTCATGTTTATCAGGAAGACAAAGTTAAAGTGCAGTGGCTGCGGTTTATAACGCTGGAGCTTCTTCGCTCTGGTTTCCTCGAGTTCTCTTGGACTCTTTGTGTTGTCTTGATGTCTCTTAAGCAAGCAGCCGCCGATCGATGCGCCTGATCAGCGATATTCTCTCAGGGTTGTGTTGGCTAAGTGCTCTCAGTGTTGTTGCTAATTAAAACCCGGACGGTAAAAACCGCCGTCACCTGCTTCCTGCTCCACCTGACGATCTGCAGCCGCATGCTGGAGACACGCCATAGCAGGACTAATGAGCAGTTTTTCAGCTTATCTTCAGCAAATCCAAAAAATTATATAAGCAAATATATTTACAGTATATGTATGTTTTATTTATTCACACACACACACACACACACACATCTAAAAAAAAAATAGACAGTCTTACAATATTACCATTATAATACAGAAGCACCCACAGTTCACATACCTACATTTTTGTCAGGCATATTTATAACCAGAATTAATGACATTAAAAGACTATTTAAGGATCACGGTGCAGCCCCAAAATACAAATTAATTGTCATTTTACATTTTTACAATCTTTACAAAAAATTATATGGTCACTTGTGATCTTTTATATATTTTTATAAGTACAGCTCAGAATAGGTGTGTTGGAAAATTATTTCAACATTTTTACCTTTTTTGAAGTAGACCCTTTATTATGCTTTCTTTGCATATAAAATCCCTTTAGTAAAATTAATTTAATTGATATCTATAGCAGCTGTGTGTGATTTATTAGTATTATTTTGTTTTTTTTCTAATGTCACTCATCACATTTTTTCAACATTCGTTAAAAACATTATTTATGTATTATATATGTGTCATTGCTGTTTTGTTGATCCTCATTTGTAAGTCGTTTTAAATAAAAGCATCTCCTGAATGACTAAATGTAAATATATATTGTGGCTGTCACAAAAAAGCATCAGTGTTTGACGGGAAAAGAGGATAACAAGTCATAGAAACACTTGTTATCTTTCTTGTCTTGGTATGGCCTCATCAGCAGTGAAGTGAGTGCTTGTGTGGAGAGCGAGGCGATGGTGTTTTCATCATCTGTGATGCTCAGATGATGTCAGTCGTGATTGGCCGTGGGGTTTTTTTTTCAGGAGTGCTGTGGAGTGTGCAGCAAATTATAGATCTGAATTTAAGTTCATTTCCATTGGGTCATGAAAGATATTATCAAGATTGATTCTAAGCCGGGCTGGTGGACAAAGCAACATGATAACATCATCCTCGTGTGTAACGGTCTCTTGAGACGTTCACATGATGTCAGTGGTGATTGGGCATATTTTGCCATGAGTGCTATTGAGTTTGCCAGAGATTGTTTTTCTTATGGCAAAAAAGATGTAATAGGGGTGGTGTCAGTTTAAGTTTATGGTGTAAGTATAAACCCTTTTTTCTGATATAGATGTTGTTTCTTTCCCACAGTACTGGTATGAAGGGAACGAGATGGGAGACCTGCCTGTGGATTTCTCCATCGTGTGGGACGGTGACTTTCCCATCGACAAGCCGTCATCCATGCGAGGTAAGAAATCTCACGCTTTACCTTCAGCCCCCTAGTGGCATTTCTACAGCTAAAGAGAAGAAATATTGAAGTTATCCTCTCTGCATTCATATTTTATTGACGTTCCCGGTGTCCTCTTGATGTGGGAAGGGTGTTGCCTTCGTGTAAAGTAGAACTTAATGCATCTTTTATTTTATTTTATCTGGATGTCTGTTCAAACACACTTAGTCTGTCAGGTGTTCTCTCAGTCGCCGCGGCATATTTTATTGATAACAAGGCGCTTGCCTGTTTCGGCCTTATATAACCTCACATTACTGTGGAGGATGGTATGGAGTCCGAGTCTATATATATATATATAATTTACTTCAAGTCGAAAGACCTCCTGGAGTCTATATATAGTCCATATATATATATATCCATATCTCCTGTGGAGAACTTTATCAGGTGTGCTAATACAGAGTGTTTCTGTGCTTTCAGAGGAAAAGAGGTAAGGGAGGAATAGAAAGTCACAGCTCGCTGTGTATCTGCAGATATACAATCTCTGTGGTAAATTATTGGTGTTGTGTGTTTATCAGTCCGTGATCGTGTTTTCAGTGGCCTGTCATTCTGAGCTCAGATGGGCAATTTAGCCTTGAGATCCACCTTCTCACAGCTGCCTTCCAAGATACCTCATTTTGGCCAAAATCCAAGACTTGTATTTTTTTTTTTCTAGTAGAAAATCCTAAAATGTGAAGAGTTTTGTCCTAGATGGCAGACAAAGTTTAGGGAAAGATCTATATGTACTGTACAATGCTATACAAATATTTCTAAATATTCTGTTTTTTTGTTAAGACATATAATATATATATTTTTAAATGTATTTTAAGTGTGCGTAAAACATTGGTCAATTACTATTAAATAAATAAATATTAAATTGTGTAAAATAGTTAATAAATAAATAATAGTAATTTTTTTTTTTTTAAATAATTGTAAAACTCCATTCTAATAAAATTAAATAAATGTGTGTCAGTACTACATAATATATATGTAATATTTCAAAATATAATATTAATCTATATAATTTGTTGTATAATACAATGTAATATTAAACCCCATAAAATATAAAATAAAATATAATGTATTTATAAATGTAAAAAAACTAATGTAAATATCAATATATTACACTAAATATAAATAATATTAGTCCTATTTATAATGCAAACATTGTTACAAAATGTTATCAGCAAAACTTGATCATACCTCATAAACTTATTATGAGTATTATTATTTGTCTAAATGTTCAAATTTTCTATACTATGAACATTTTTCATGTCTTTTTTCATTTGTTAACATTCAAATAAATTATTATATATATATATAATTTGCTTTGAGGGTTGTTTAAAGATTTTTTATATAAATATTTTTATTTACTACTGAAAAGTGTTTAATTAAAAATACATTTAATGTGCGGAGCATATGTTTAGTCCCTTGTACATGAGTGACTATTCACCGAGATGCTTCTGTGTGAACATATCTGTTCGGATGCTGCCTGGGTAGACAGTGACTAGCAAGTGAGCTCACTAGAGTTTGGAACAGAGCCACTGTGTATAGAATTGAACCTCTACACCCACTACAGCAGAACGCCTTGGTTTTGTGCTTCCTCGAGGCCTCGGGTCAGAGTTATTAGTGTGTGTGGGCAGCGCATGAATCACGGCACAGTGAAAGCAGGCGTGGGTTTCGCTTCGGCTACCTTCCCCTTACAGTTCAATTATCGATTGTCACTGCACAGCTGGCACCGCTCCAAACATGGCCTGCGTTTAACTGGCCAGCTGAGAGTACGGCTATATTCTCACACTGTGTGTGTGTGTGTGTGTGTGTGTGTGGATGCAGCTCTCCTGTATAAGTGTGAAGCTCAGAGGGACAGCTGTGGACTCTGTCTGAAGGCAGACAGCACGTTTGAGTGTGGCTGGTGTTTGGCCGATAAGAAGTGTCTCTTGAAGCAACACTGTCCATCACCCGAACACAACTGGATGCATCAGGGACGCCGCAATGTACGCTGCAGCCATCCCCGAATCACTAAGGTAATACACACATTTAATCTGAAAGCCTTCCTGGACAATAGATTTGTATTGTTCAGATGAGCCCTAAACAGTGAAGAAGTAAATGAATAATGTTAGAGAAATAAATCATTTCCGTCAAGAATGAAAGTCATTTTATAATATTAAAATATTATTATTTGATTATAAATTATTTACATTTTTTGTTTTGTTTTTCTTTGTTATTTTTGTTATTTGTTTGTTTTATTTTTTAACTTATTTTGGAATCATAGAAATATTTTTTCTTTATCATTCATATGTATTATTTATTTAATTACTTGCTGCCAAGTGATTAATCACAATTAATTGCATCCAATAAAATTTTTTTATATATGTGTATATTTATTATGTATATGTAAGAACACACATACAGTATATATTTACATGCATTTACATGTATATGTTTATATTGTATATGTATATGTAAAATATTTGATGTAGAATTAATTTGTAGAGTTTTTATTTTATTTCATTTTTCTACATGCATTTATTATGTTTTGTCAGACTTTTGTAGCTTCTGTTTGCCATTTTTCATAAATAGTCCCTATAGAGTATTGGTAAAAGCACAAATGAAATACACAATCCTCCTGCATGACAAATATCCCACACTGCACCTTTCAAAGTGGTGACCTTTAAAGCTCTTAGAATTAGTTTCATTTATATCCTCCAATGAGAAGCTGTCATCTCTGTCTTCATAGATACGTCCACTAACGGGGCCGAAGGAGGGCGGCACACGTGTGACCATCGAAGGAGAGAATCTGGGGCTGCAGGTTCGAGAGATCACACATGTGCGTGTGGCGGGAGTTCGCTGCAACCCTGCTGCGTCTGAATACATCAGCGCTGAGAGGTGGGTTATGCTTTCCATGCTGCTAGTTGGTTTGAATTGGTTTTTGGCCAGTGCTTAGTGCAGGAGTGATTTCTTTGTTGTTTTTGGCCTGCAGGATCGTGTGTGATATGGAGGAATCTCTAATGTCGAGTCCCCCTGGTGGTCCGGTGGAGCTGTGTATCGGGGACTGCAGCGCTGAGTATCGAACCCAGTCGCCCCAAATGTACTCTTTTGTGGTACGTCCTCTACTACTTTGTTTACAGTTCCTAATTCAATTCCATTATCCTGTGTGTGCAGATCAGGGATTGGTTGACAGAATAAATGCCATAGTGGTTGGAAAAAGTAAAATGTTCATTTTTTTATACATTTTTTTTATTTTAACAATTATTTATAATGACTTATTTATTTATCAAGCTATGCATAATTTTAGAATAGAAAAATGTGTTTTAAATATGCATCTTTATCTTTGTGATTTATATTATTTATTTCTTTTTTTAGTTTTTAATCATTCATTCATAGTTAATATATGTATATATGCAATTATTTGAAGTCACAGTAAGTTTTTCTTGAATATAATTTTTATTTATTTACCATTTTAATATGAATTCATTCATTCATAGTTTATTTGTATAATATGTATATTATGTCTTATAAATGTCTTTATCATTTATTCATTTATATTATTTATTTATCATTAATCAGTATTAATTCACTCATAGTTCTTTTTTTTTTAAATTCGAAGTTATTTAGAATCAAAATTCATCATTATTATTCATTATTTAGAATCTTCGAATTTTCTTTTATTTATTTAACTTTTATTTACTATTTTTATCTACAAATGTATTTGCTAAACTTAATATTTAAAGACAGGTGTGCTTATTTTTAATGAAAATGGAAATATTTTAATAATTAATTTCAATTTATGATTCCACTTATGCCAGAAATAAGCATTGTAATCACTAAACACTCTATTGGTTATTTCTAAACTCAATTGAATTTGTTCTGGAGTATTAAATGTGATGGCATGTAGCTCTTTAAAGCAATTTCCAGGGTCCTTCATACACAAAGCATCACTTGACTGGCCAGCAAAGCGGCTGCCTTCGATTTTACACCTAGCGGTTGTATTTTAATCGTTCTTTTCATATTGATTCCCTTATCGCTGCTAACATTTTGTTTGTGGTGATTTACGCACAGCTAATCAATACGAATCCATCCTTTGAGACTCAGCCAATCCGATTTTGCACATGAAACCGATGAATCGTTAGGGTTCCCACTCCTTCATCCCGTTAGCCAATCAAATCAACCGGTGGAACCATGTGATAATGTAGTTTAAGGAAAGGGGGAGGTAAAGAATGACAATTACCCCTTCCTCCCTGCTGAGTTTTAAGTGGTGCCCAGCAGGAATAGGGCATTAGTCTATTATCCCGAGCCCAGGAGCTTTGCACACACACCCACACATATTTATAAATGGATGACCCTGCCTGGATTCCCTCAACATCTAATCAATAGCGTCCAGGCAGCTTCAGTCGTGCAGAAGGGTAAAGCAAATGAAAACACGCACTCCGACCAATTACACAGGTATGCAACTAATTACTGAGAGAGGACGGCGCCTGACAGGTCCTGCACTGAAACAAACGAGACCTGCGCGGCGAGAGCTAACAGGACATTTCTATTACAGTGATGAGTGTAATCTCTTCGTGTTGTACCAGAATGAGGAAAACAAGCGTCCGTACCGCGCTTCATGAGCTCCATCTGTTCGGAAGTTAGCACTGCTTTTCTCGTCCCTCTAGACTCCGAGTTTTAACCGGGTGCGGCCAGAGAAAGGACCCGTGTCTGGTGGGACCAGGCTGACCGTCTCAGGCCAACATCTGGACGCCGGGAGCGCCGTGACCGTGTTTTTGGCTCAGGAGGAGTGTCTGTTTGTCAGGTAAAGCAGCGTTTTTAAACTGGTCTTCCGGCGCGGAAACGCATCTGGGTCCCTTGACATCTGTGGAATACAGTTGGGCTTCGGAGGAAGCGAGATGTGTCATTTCCACATGAAATCAAGTGAGCGTGCGAGGCCATCCTCAAATATGTCCACATGCTCGTGTGCCAGGAAACATGATGCATTACTGGTTGTGATTGTTAGCGAGCTGTGTGGTGATTAAAACGGAGTAACATCTGCTTAGAAGAACTGTGTAATGCTGTTGGTTCCTGGCTAAAAACACCTAGTCTAGACCGGTTTCTGCTGGTCTAGCATAATAAAATCTCAGAAATCTTTCTTTGGTTGGCCAAAGAAAAAAAGTTATTTAAAAAAATGCTTTTAAAAAAATTTAAAAACGTCAGTCAGTCAATCGATTAGCACTGTAAGTGTTAGTATCCATTATTTTTAATTAAGTTTTAGTGACCACCTTGATTATTAAATTATTTGATTCAGTTGATTTTCTATACACACACACACACACTTTTAATTAATTTATTGTTTTAAATGAATATTTAAACATTTAATGACAACAGAATTAGAAGAAAATATTATTTGAAACTTTTTTAATTTATTTATTTTGTAACCAAGTTATGATTACATTTTTGTTAGAATAAGCAGTTTCTGTAATTAAGCAATTATTAAAGTCTTATTTGTTCTAGATCATTAGATCTGAGTTATGGTGCCTTTAAAGCCATTCTAAAAGCAATTTATTGGCAGAAAAGACCAGAATGTATTCCCATTCAAGTTTAGACTGGTTTCTGCTTGTCTAGCCATATTGTTCAATAACAAATCTCACCTTGTGAATCTGGTTGGCAAAAAGAAACTTTGCTGTTATAAAGAAAGAACATACTAAAAGATGAACAAAAAAAATGTAAAAGGTAAATTTGATTCAATTTTTTATTATAATTTTTTTCAACTTCTATTTTCATTTTAGTCAACCAATTAGCATTGTAGTTATTACATTTAAATAAAAAAAAATCAATGAATAGGTTTTAAATATTTTAATGAATATTCAGTGGCTACAGACTACTTTGCAAAAATATCTTTTTTTTTTCAATTTTCAAAAAAGTTTTTTTACTTTTTATTGTTTCTTTTTAAACCTAATCAAAGTAACCCAACTGCAATTTGATGGACATTAAAAGGAATGCGCAATGAAAAAAAAGAAAGTTTTTTACAATTTTCTGAGTTATGCTTTTGCAAATGAGCTCTTCAATTATAATATATTTAATGACCATAGATAGAAAAAAATATATTATTTTTATTTAACTTCTCATTCCATTTCCACAGAAATAAGCTTTTGCTTTTGTAATTATTAAACACTAATTTGTTCTAGACCATTAAATCTGACATTAAGGTGCATTTAAAGCCAGCCTGATAGCAATTTATGCAATTAACAGCTGAAAAGACCAGCATGTATTCCCATTCATGTTTAGACTGGTTTATTTTGGTCTTGTCATGTTGATTTCCAACAAAACTCAGTTGCTGGTTGCCCGAAACATTTTGCTGGTAGAGAAACCAGCATCCAAAATACATTCGATGTCCTTTTAATCATATGAAAACAGCTTAAACCAGCAAGATGCTTTATTTTGATGGTTCTGAGAGAGTTTTAGGCACTTTTCATCTGGGAGACCCGATAGGCAACAAACAAGCAAACCATCTTAAAGCCAGACAGCAAACCTCTTAAGGCTGGTTTAGACTGTTTACAAAGTCAGATTTGATTCAAAATGTGAAATGAAAAGGGACAAAAATCTAAAAATGGCTTTGAATATTTCAAGTTTTGTGTAATATAACTTTGTTTTGTTCCAACAGGAGAACGGTGCGTGAGATAGTGTGTGTGACGCCACCCTCAACTTCAGGTTCTGGGACTTCAGCCGTCAAACTGTTCATTGACAAAGCCGAAGTCACCAGCATTACGCAGTACATTTACACCGAAGATCCAACCATTTCCAGCGTGGAGCCCAACTGGAGCATCATTAAGTACGTTAACACAGTCTCACACACGCTTAATAACTCTGTTCCAGACCCTAGAGAGATTCCTCACTGTCTAATATGTCTCGCTGAGTTCAAAGACAGCATCCAAAGCCTAATAGAATTTGTGAAAAGAATGAATTGAAATGCTCCACGTGGGCAGAAACTCACAGCTGTTTTCAATAGAGAGTTAGCATACGACTCTGTAGTCTGATTAGCACAAACATACAGATAGATAGCAAGCTCAAGTACTGATCATTAAAATCGTTTGAGTGAAACATTTGACTTTTATTGTGATTAAATAGAAACACCATCTGAAAGTAGTATTGGTGCAGTGCTTATTTCATTAATTTGCTGCTTACTTTTCACTTGAACCTAAATTCTGACTGGGTAGCGATAGACCACGGTCATATAGTCACTCGATTTGAGGTATGAGTATCTGTCGTCTAATTGAAGTGTTGTTTGTTTGTTCTGACAGTGGCAGCACCACCCTCACGGTCACAGGAACCAATCTGCTAACCATTCAGAAGCCCAAAGTCAGAGCCAAATATGGAGGAGTGGAGACCACAAACGTGAGTTCCCGACCAGCTGTCCTTCTCCTCTCTGCCCCCGGCATCATTACCAACAGCTTGTTGTTTACGTGATAAGAACTAATGTCTGGCTGTTCCTCTGTAGGTTTGTACGCTGGTGAATGACTCTGTCATGACATGCTTGGCTCCGGGCATCATCTACACCAAACGCCAGGTTCCAGATTGCGGAGTTCATCCTGATGAGTTCGGCTTCATCCTGGACCATGTGTCTGCCCTCCTCATCCTCAATGGAACTCCTTTCACATACTATCCAAATCCGACCTTCGACTCCCTCGGGAATGCTGGGATTCTGGAGGTCAAACCAGGATCACCCATCATCTTGAAGGCATGACTTTTATCATGATCTCATCATCCTGCATTTACATTTAATAATAATAAATTGCATTCTTTTGTTCAATATTTTGTTCAAAATTTTGTTCAGAATGCAATTTATTGTTCAATAAATGACAACTAAGATATTTTTTACCATAAAATGAGGATTTTTTTTATATTACAAATTGAACAAATACCTAAATTCTCATTTCATTTTTTTTTAATTACAATTAACATTGTTAACATTAACAATACATTAACATGTATTAAAATTAATAATACACTACCAAACGCTAGCGTGATGTTTACTTTTACTTTACAAATGTGCTTAACCATTTAAACCATTTTTAAACAAAATGTTTTCAAAAAGTCACAATACTGAATATTTGAATGTTCCTAAACATTTAAATTTAAAATATAGTATTTTAGTATTATGTGAAATATACTTTGGACAGTTCATTACATTTTTTATGACATTTAAATTCTGCACATCAAATGATGTTGATTATTTTTGGTAAATTAATTTTTCTGTGCCTTCATCTGTAAACAGGGCAAGAACCTCATCCCTCCTGCTCCTGGCAATGCTCGCCTGAATTACAGCGTGATGATTGGAGAAACACCGTGTCTGTTAACAGTCTCTGAGTCTCAGCTGCTCTGTGATTCCCCGGATCTGACCGGAGAACAGCGAGTGATGGTGAGCTATGACATATTCCCATTATGCATTATAAACAGCTAATCTATAAGGAGCCTCTCGTGCAGCTGAAGAGCAAAACATGCTTACCTCACATTGCACTGACAGAAAAATTTACGGCTCCTTATTTATTGTATATCAACCAATAAAGGTGGCAGAAAATAAATGGATGGCTGTAAGATGGGGAAAATGCTGAATGTTTGGTTTGCATGGACTCAGGCATTGTGCCTCTCATTTAATCAATCTCGTAATAAGCCACTGCCGCATGGCCATTTTTTAGCTTAATGTTAAAACGGAAAACATAAAGGTCAACTGGAAGTGGCTCGCCGTACATTAAGTACTTATTAGGATTATAGGGAGCGCTGATACAAGCAATTTCCCACGTAATCTAGCTATCTGCTCTCCCGGCAGCTCAAACAATTATTACAAACAGCAGACAGGAATCCTTCATAACCTTCCTGAACCCTGACATATGCTTAGAAAGAGCATTTGAGACATGTTCAGCCCCCTTTATTGATAATAATGGCTTTCATTAATGGTCACTGCTCAATAAAACCTCTTGACTCAAAGCATTCAACGCGTTTTTTCAAACACGTTTGTGCTGCAGACATGAATGATGCCACAAAGCACGTGCCAATTCAATATTTAAAATAATACTGTCAAATGAATAATATTTGTGAATAATCACATTAAAAATAAGAGTTTTTGTTCATATGTGTGTACTGTTTTATTTAATATGTATATATACATGCACACATGAAGTATATATTTTGAATATAAAATATTTATATGTATATATTTATATTCATATAATTCGTATGTAAATATTTTTTAAATATAAAGACACTTTTTTCTTAAATGTCCACATGCATGTGTGTGCATGTATATATGCATAAACAAAAACTTATTTTAGGTGCAATTAATCACAATTCATCTAATTTAAAATTTGAATCAGTATGTATATATGAAGGAACAAATTATAAGTATAAAGTTATAAGCCAGAAAATGTAATGTATATGTTAATGTATGTGTATAGTATGTTCAGAATTCTATAATGTACATGAACATGATAGGTAGATAGATGGATAGATTAGTAGATAAGTGAATAGTTATGAGTCAAAAATGTAATTGATTGTGTATAATGTATATAATATTTATTAAAAATATAAATAAATGTTCTCCTCTGAAACGCCCCAGCACACACTCTAGCATCATGACATGAATTTCGTCAGAAAATCTACTGTAGGTTTGGTTATTAAATCACTGAGAGTGTTTTCTGAATACAAACCTTATGGCAGTAATTACTTTTAGAATTGATCAGTAGCATCACGATTCTAATCAAATCCGGGACCTCCTCATGTAAGGTATACTACATTCACACTACGCCACTTAATTTGATCCAACACCTTCCCAGTTTGATTGATTCTCACTAACTCCGTGGATACAAAGATTACGTGTATCAAAGAGTCGATTATTCAGTCGAGTTTTGGTCTGTGAATCCACAGTGTGGAGAAACACCCACAAAAAGGGAAAAAGAATGAGAGAGAGAGAGAGTCGGATTCAGAGTGCCGGATCACTCAGCTAATGACCTGACACATATCGACAGCGCTCCAGGATTCACTTTGTTCCCCTCTATCACCGAGTCTCAATAATTCATGCAGCCACGCGGGGCCCGAGCAGCCGCAGAAAGGTGAAACTCGTTAGGACGGACGGCTGGATGCCGCGTTTAATTGGTCCGCGAATAGCACAAGCTCCCGGTACCACGCCTCAGTCAGACCCCAATCTCTAACTAGACCTCTATTACTTGCTGATTTCTGCCTAATTGCCTTCACACCTGTGCCAAAGTGACTTTTTGAAGTAATTTGATGTGGATTAGTGGTCACGGTGTCTGACGGAGGTGTGAGCGATTGTTCTCCCGTTGCAGGTGGAGAAACGCGACGTGAACGTGTCGAACAAGTGCATAATTTGTCTGTAATTCTAATTGCGAGCTTGATTTCATTCAAGAAGAAACAGTATAAGTGCCCTCAGCCAATCAAAAGCCCTCATTATGACCCACTAAAGCCGGCAGGGTCGTTAGATTGAAGGGCCTGGCGCTCAACGCATTCTAATAGCTTCTTTTGTCTGTGTGTGTAGATTCTAGTGGGCGGTCTGGAATATTCTCCTGGAATGCTTCACATCTATTCCGACAGCACTCTCACGCTGCCCGCCATCATCGGGATCGGAGCTGGCGGCGGCGTCCTCCTCATCGCCATCATCGCCGTGCTCATCGCCTACAAGCGCAAGACCCGGGACGCTGACCGCACGCTCAAACGTCTACAGTTGCAGATGGACAATCTGGAGTCCCGTGTTGCGCTGGAGTGCAAGGAAGGTACGTTTTGGGGGGGTAGTTCAGCATCTGTGGTGCATATGGCCCATGCCAAGCTGTTTCAGACAGGTGTGGAGAGTGTTTTAATGAGCTACTAATGGTTTTAACCTGTAGGATAAATCAAACAGAGCTGTGATGTATTATTTTATTGTGCGCTTGGTCTCCCGTGGGCGCCGAGTCAGATGCGTGCGCACACTGCAGTAGCCTGGATTCTTGCAGAGTTTGGTGCAGTCTTTGTGGAGGGATTGAACTGGGTCATGACGTCATAATGTCCTCATCCTTTGATACCGGTTTTATTCACGGCTTTAAAAGGATCTGTAGCTCAGGCAGACATTGTGCTGTGTTATTTATGCATTTGTTAAAAGAATGCCGTGAGATACTGGAACAAATGCAACTTTCTGTTTATGCGATTTTATAGTTTGTTTGTGTTTTCATTTCTGTGTCTTTTGTTAGTGGGCATACTTTCCCAGAGACTGAAGCTGTTTGCATTCATTCCAGAAGTTCTGTCGTGTGTAATAAGTTACAGTAAAGATGTTTATAATGTTACAAAAGATTTCAAATACTTTTATTGTTCATCAAAGAATCCTGAAAAAAGGATCACTCTTTCCACTGAAATATTAAGCAGCACGACTGTTTTCAGTATTGAAAATAATAAGAAATCAGCATGTTACCATATTTTCTGAAGGACAGTGTAACATTGAAGACTGGGGTAATAACATTTTAAAATATATTTTAGTATACTACATATTTGTGTGTATTTATGCATATAGTAATATTGTTGTTGTTGTTTTTTTCTGTAATATATTTGAAATATAAAATCCTTTAAATGCAAATGAATGATAGCAGAAATACAAAATATAATCACTTTTAAATACTTTTTAAAAAACCAAGGGCAGTCAATATTATTGTGCAAAAAAAAACTCAATAACAGAGACAAATGGCTACAATTTTCATTTTTTCAATCAGTGATGGATCATTTTGTTTAATCTCTTAAAACTGATTCTGTAATGGATGTAAAAACTTCCCTATTAGACAAGAAACGGGGGTTTGATTAGCATCAACAAAACAACCAGCTACACTGAAGAGTTGCAAAGGAAACCAATTAAATTCAAATCGTATTTAGTTGATTAGAACCCCCTAATATATGTTCCTAAATTGATGAAGATGCAAAATGAAAATGACATGAAATAACCATTTCTTACCACATTGTAGCTAATGCCAGTAATCTCAAAATATGGTGAAATATATCCCTAGTATATCTGTCTGTCACAGCATACGAGGTGTTCTTGAGTGTAATGGATGTGTATCTCTACTGTTCTTTATTTCTCTCAGCATTCGCTGAGCTGCAGACAGACATCCAAGAGCTGACAAACGACATGGACGGTGTAAAGATCCCTTTCCTGGAGTATCGTACTTACACCATGAGAGTGATGTTCCCTGGCATCGAAGAACACCCGGTTTTAAA
>JAUMHI010000252.1:984201-1004176 GCA_032359435.1 Enteromius unitaeniatus | reverse complement strand
CTCACAGATAAAGCATTTTTGTAAGACATGTTTCTAAAAATTCTTAAATGTCCTAAATTAGCAAAGGTCTAGTCCTGTCTTAATCTAATCTCTATCCAGGAAACCAGCCCTAAAGTGATCACTTTTAAAACGGCCGTGCTGCATCATCAGCCAGAAAGTGTGACTTTGTCATCCAAAACCTATAAGGTCTAAATGTTGAACAGCAATAATGGTTAGAACATTTGCATGAAAGAGATACAAATCAGAAGCCAGGCAAGAACACGTAATTGAATTTTGAAAACAAGATGTAATGCAATTTGATGTCTAGTTTGTTAATTAAATAGTAGTTTAGAGATTTTTTGATTTGCATGCTTTGGTTTGGGGACAAATTTGTAGCTAAATTCATTTGGGGACACCTTTATTTGGAAGAATGATTAATAATTAAATATTACTTTTTAAAACTTTAAAAATGCAAAGGGTTTTTTGTTATGGCATTGGGATTTTAAAGTCAATGGCATGCCCTCATTTAGCTCGTTAAGAAAACATGAGTGTGTTTATATCTTCAGGCTGTTTCAAGGAGGTTGTCAACTGTAAGAAATTCACTGTAAATAAATCTAGAAAAAAGCATCTGCTAAATGGCATCTTGCTGTATACTACTAAACATAAATTTGAGCATGGCCATTATAGTTGACTTTGCCTTTTACACAACAGATGGAAATGTTTTTACCCACAAATAAAATATAAATACAAATTGAATATAAAATGGTATACCAAATGTTAAAAACAATATGACTCTAGTCAGCCTAATAATGAAAAGAACACTTAATTTGAACAAAATAGCACAAACGTTCAGGTCATGCATGAATTTTAGGGTTAAAGTAGAGATCAGCATTCTTCTGTGAGTTCATGCATAAGTAATTCCAGTGTTGTATTTTTAGTGCAATAGCGAAACTGTGCAGGGTCTGGAGATATTAAAGTTGCATGAACTCAAGGGGGATGTTCCACGACCTGGAACCGCCCGCTTAACACGAAAGCAGCCGTTTACGGTTTACTGCCATTAAAACTCTGTTACTGAAATATTGCACATGCGCGCTTTTAAAGTGAAGCATTTCACCAAACAGTGTTTTAAATGACAATGCAATTGATATAAGATTTAGAATCTCTGTTTTGAAGTGAACTGATTTCATACATCCACTAAAAAATTCTGCAAAGTTAATACAAGTTAACACAAAAGTCTTAGTCCTTTTGAGAAAAGCCCAAGCAGCATTTATTTGCAGATGCCAGATTAGTTTCAAATGTATATGTTTTTAAGTGAGGCTTGAATGTCAGGATAGTTTTTGGAGAAGTATGTTTAAGGATACACTACTCTGAAAAGTTGCTGCTCCAGAAAATGGCTAACGAACCTCGGAGTTCATTGTAGGACTCAAAATCTTCACCCTTAGCTCTCTAAACAGGCCAGCCTAGAGAGTCTGAATTATTCAGTGGTGATTAAAGCACCAAACCATACACGAATACGATCCAGATCAGTTCACGTTCTTTATTTTCATTGATAACCATTGTTTGAAAGGTAAAAAAAATAGCTGCTGGTTGCCTACCCCTTTTTTATTTGTACATTACTAAAAACTACAAAGCCAGCAAGCACAATTCTTATGATATTATAGCCTAAATATGTCTTTCACAGAACTGTTTGCATCTGTGTTACCTGATTTGCTCACGTCACATGGTAGATGTGTTAAGGGGTGAGATCAGGTAAAGGAACATACATAGAAACACCCAGCAGTTTATTTCAATGTAATCATTACATTTGCACAAGATTGAGTTGGCTGTCTTTTCAGCTGTAATCACATGTAAGGGTGATGATTACATTGGCTCTGTTGCCAAATTGGCAAAGTGCGGATACAGTGTCAAGACTTTTGTAAGCACAGTCTGTTCACAATTAAAGCATCCAAAAAGCAATATTTAACATGCACATAACAACTGCAATGCATAAAATGTGTAAACAATATGATTTACTCACAAAATTGAACACAAACTGCATATTTTCAAATGCTCACTACCTGACACAGTGATTTGCTGCTGCTCTGGGTTTTCCACTCCTTATTCGCATATAGTTTTTAAGCGCTATTAATCCCACAATTCACCACACGAGTGATAATCTTGGTTTCCATAATGATCTGAAAACATCCAATAAATGCAAAAATCTGCATTCAGATATCTTTTTTATGCTCCAATTGGGCTCTAATTGAAGTGACTAGATTTAGAATGAAAATTCATTTGCGAGTTTGGCTCATTCATCAGAGCTAAAATGATCTCCACCATTAAGTACCAATTTGTTTTTGAAGAGTTGTTAAATTTTGACTTCAGTAAAAAGTCCTGTCATGCATAATAATCATGCCTAATATTTATTATCAATAATTAGTGTAACTAGCAGGCTATTCAAGCATCATCCTTTTTACTTTGCTATCCTTACAACACATAATTATATTGCTATTTGGATTTCACTTTTTGCATGCAGCCTGTTATTTTTCCTAGCTGTGCACTTCTGATCGACCCACCATTCACTGTAATACTAACTAAATTTAAAAAAAAAACAATGCTGAGAAATAGATGAATATGCTGCAAGCATGACCAGCTGCAGACTGCAGGCTACTAACCACTGACCACTGCGTGTGATCATGCCGCATTTGTTGGTTTTCTTACCAATTACATGAAATAAAGCAACAACTCGTATACATTATTTGTGCCCATTCAAAATGCAGAGCGTGTTTGGCCTGCAACCAGCAGCCTTTTAAAGCGTGCTAGTTCGACTCACACTGAGATAAAACCTCATGTCGTGGCACATTTCGCATTTATCTCAGAGTGAACAGAACCTCCTGCCGTTCAATTGCACATTTGCTTCCCCCCCACATGATCAATATTTAAAAAGTGTAAATAAATCATTGCCGTATGAAGCCCCTCAGGTACCGGGGAGTTTGTTTGGTGATGTTGTTAGTGTCCACATTTGTGTTTGTGGTGCTTTGTGACTTCACCTTTGTGTGCATGTTTAGAAGGTCAATGTACCTTGAGGTATGCGAAATGCACTTGGTGCTTTGATTACTGTGTGTGTGTGTGTGACTCTAACTAGCGTTGTCACAGGAGCCCAGACAGATGGCTCTGTGTTTTAGTCTCCCTGGTTCTGGCTGCAGTTATGGATGCTGTTTGAAGTTTGCAGTAACAAAGTCATAGCTCGCAATCCCATTTCATTAAACTCTTTTAGTCTTTCCATTAAATGATGTGGTCTGCTTTGGTTTCTTTGGGGTTTTTGCACATTAGAAGGACATGGTACATAAGACAGATCAGGACATAGACCTAATAGAAGAGGCTTATTTACAAATTAGACTACAGCTTTTGTTATATTTTGCATGATTCTTAATTATGCAGGAGACACAGGGTCTTTTCTTGCTTATATATGATGTATCAAACCATTGCACTGGAGGGGGGGGTTTCTTTGTTCGGGTGCATTGCTCTGCTGCTTTTGTTGCCTGTCGCAATCTATCCACACCATCATGGACCATGAGCTGTTTGGTGTGCGTGTAAATTTGGTGGACAGTGTACTGTCAGAAACATGTCTTTAGTTGTCAGTCACACTCTGCATAAAACAAACACTCGCAAATGTGGCTCTCAAAGGATTTCACATCTGTCAAGCGGTTCTGTGCGTTTCAGCTGGCCAGGACCCAAATGGACCATGCACATTATATAAAATCAAATTTGTTTCAAAAATGTCAAATGAGGTTTTTCAGTCCATATGTGTATCACATCACCTCTATGTTAATCTACTTTCCTACTTTTGTACAGATTGTCATGTTAGTGATCATTTCCATCTGCAATGGCTTGATAAGATAATGCGGCTGCAAACTCTACCCAGATATGTCCACTCTGGTTTGTCTTTGTGTACATTATATTTTTTTCCACTGAATATTACTTTGAAAACATTTGACACAGTCTGTAATATTCATCAAAACATTCTGCTGGTGTTTTTCATGATCAAAGCAATCAAAAATTCTCTCAAAAATTGCAGACTGAAATTAATTTATAAGTCTAACAGCTCTAAGCTCACCCAGGCGACATTTATTTGATCATTTTTTATGAAGTGCTATTACAGTTTAAAAATGACTGTTATAATATTTTTACCATAAACTTGTCAAAGCCATCAGTAAAGACATTCACAGTGTGACTAAAATATTGGGTAATACTTTATTTTAAGGTGTCCTTGTTACATGTACATACCAATATTGTAAAAAATAAATAACCCTAAGCCAAACCCTAATACTAAACCTAACCATACAGTAAGTTAATTAATATAACTCAGTACTTAAATGTATAATTACACTGTAGCAAAGTGTTTCGCTTTACAATAAACTAACTAAATATTGTTTCATTGCTTCTATTGTTAAATATGTTAAAAAAAAATGTTTATGTCACTGAACACAATAATGGGGCATATTGTCACACTATATGGGGTAAGTTGTCACAATGGAACCTTCCATTAAACATCACATTTTGGCCAAAAAATAAAAAACAAAATCAGCAATGAATTAATAAAAAATACAATATATTTTGAAGCAAAGGATTCACTCACACACAATTTAAGATTTTTCTATAGTTGTCAAAGCGCAAATCTTCCATGAGTGACAACTAGCCCTCCTTCCCTTTAATATATATAAGAGAAACTGCTCTCTTCATGGGCACAGGAAATGTCTGATTTAAAGAGGTGATGACGTCTTCCTCCCCTTAGTAATGATGCCATTTTAGATGAATCCCTTGAGCTTGTTTCTCTGGTGTTTGGGGTTAAATTTGAATAGACAGATGTGCCAGAGCCAGAACTGCTGCAGAGCTCTCTGTAAATCCAAGTCATCCTCTTCAATAATGCAAGAACCCACATGTGACGGGCACATGGCCATGCATTCAGCAGAGCATGCCTGCAGGGAGGAACACACTCTTGGGGATAATAGTGGACAGGTACGTCTTTACTCTTTTTGCATGCTTCTAAACGTCCCTGTTTCATAGTGCCATTATTTAAGAGCTCTTTATTTATACCAGCTATGCAATAATTAATTTTTGATGATTGGTCTGAAGTGTGCAGTGGCTGAAAGGCAAATTAGTAGAGAAGACCTCAGGCAGTTGTTATTATTATTATTATCTTTTCTTTTCTTTTTTGCAAACTGAGGCTCATAAATGAACTACTTTCTTAGTGTAGGAAACAATCGGATGTTCCAGCAGGAATAATACCATTAAATGCATTATATTTCACAAACATTTTTTCATTTGATCCAAACCCACAGTTACAGGTTTGTACGGTCAACTTCAAAACCTTCAAACTACTTCAATGTGAAAACCTTCAAACATCTAGCTTTAAGAGCAGAAACTTCAAACTTTGTGGTCTTTCTTGTCAATATCAAGCTTCTTGAACTTCTGATCTAATTGAAGAAATGTAATGTGTTATAGTTGTGTTGCAATCCAATCCAATACATTACGTGATCATGTCTAAGCATTGGATACAACCTTGCAGTTTATTCTTAAAAGCTACGATTCAACAAATTGTGAGCTATGATTTAAAAAAACTGCGGATTATAACAATTTACTGCCTTGAATACAATTACAAATTACCTGGGCTCAAACATATAATATTGTGTTTTGTTGCCCTCTGCTGTTTATTTTGAAGGCTACAATAACAGAATGGTTTTAAATTATTCCTGTATTAATATTTGAAATATATGAAATTCAGATACGATTAGAATATAGTATCATTTTATCCCAAGAATACATGGTCTATTAAGAATATAATAACATGGATTCTAGAGTATACTGCAATGGATACGACAGCGCAGTAAAAAAGTACTCTGTCTCTTTAAGAAAGCCCTTCTTGACGCTTGATTTTGACGTCAGAGCTGCTTTCCGTGCCACATGTTTTGAAGGAGTCGCTTTATCCCTATAATTTTTCCAAAAACACCTCGGAATGGACACATATATTTATGAATAAAGCGAGTGTTTTACATGGATATATACTTGCTACTCTTTTTAAGTAAGTATCACATCAAATAAAAGTGTTATTTTGGTTAACGTTATTGATTTAAAGAGTATGTGAGCGGATCGCTGCAGAATTGATCGATTTGTTATATTAGATATTATATTTCTCAGGATTTCTACTGAGCCATTTTAGTCTGTATTAGCCGCCACACATAATTATGGCTCTTCCGGAGAAGAATGAAGTTATTGCAGAGCTAGAAACACTACCCATGGACAATGAAGAGGAGTTAAATGACTCTGAACAAGAGGAAGAGGAGAATGCAGATGGTGTTGAAGAAGATGCTGATCAAGAGATGAATTGTGACGATGACAGTGATGATGGTGAAGCTCTTGACCTGGATGGAAATGAAGAAGATAAGCCCGAGAAACCAAAGGGCAAGAAATGCATTCCAGGCATCGTATATTTGGGACACATTCCTCCGAGAATAAGACCAAAACACTTCAGGACTATGCTGAGTGTGTATGGAGAGATCGGGAGGATCTTCCTACAGCCTGAAGGTAAGCTACAGTGCTTTACACTTTACATGTGAATGAATTAAACATGTTTGTTCAACACCACACTTATTACAATCTGTAAATGGCAAAATTTTAATATAAAAGTGGCGTTTTATTATCTCTGGGGTCATCTATATATTTGACTCTGTACCGAAAATGATCCAGGATACATATTTTATTGAGATTTATACATCATGTGAATATATAAGCTCTCAATTGATGATGGTTTGTTAAGATAGGAAAATATTTGACCAATAGAAGTATAACAAACTAAATAATGAAAAAATCACCTTGTTGTCCAAATTAAGTTCTTAGCAATGCATATTAATAATCAGAAATTAAGTTTTGATATATTTTATATAGAATATTCATAGTGCATGATCTTTACTTATTATCCTAATGATTTTTAGCATAAAAGAAAAAAAGATCGTCCGGGGTGACTTGAGTGTACTCCTGAAAGTACTAAATTAAACCATCAACTCAAACTAACTTTTACAGTCCTACAGGTGCTGTATTTATTTCATCAAAAACTATTACTGAAGACTATTACCTGCTTTTGTCCAGCAGGGATGCATTCAATTGGCCCAAAGTGACAACTGAGACATTTATGTTACAAAAGATTTCTGGTTTAAATAAACATTGATCATATTGATAACTATTGAGAGCTTCAGTAATCATTTGTGATAATTGAGCAGCAAATCAAATGATTTCTGAATCGTGTGATACTGAAGACTGGAGTAATGATGCTAAAAATCCCCTATAAAATGAAATGTGTCAAAGTACATGTTTTGATGTTTGACAAACAATGTTTGTGGCTCTTTTCTAGATCGCTGTGTGAAAAGAAAGAAAAAGAAGGCAGGAAGCAATGCATCCGGTTTCACGGAGGGCTGGGTGGAGTTCAGAGACAAGCGCATCGCTAAGAGAGTCGCAACCAGTCTGCACAACACACCCATGGCCAACAAGAGGAGGAGTCGCATTAGCAGTGATCTGTGGTCCATAAAGGTGCGTAATACAGATACATTACTATTTGAAACGTTTGAGGTCAGTGGGATTAATTTCTTCAATTTTTTTCAGCAAGGAAGAATTTAATTGATCATAAGTGAATATTCCAATGATTTCTGAAGGATCATGTGACACCGAAGATTGGAATAATAATGTTTAAAATTCAGCTTTGCATCCCTTATATAAATTACATTTTAAAATAGAAAATATTTATTTTAAATAAATTGTAATATTATTTTACGCTGTTTTTCTTTTTACTGTATTTTTCATCAAATAAATGCAGCCTTGGTGAGACTTCTTTCAAAACATTTAAAAATCTTACTGACCCCATATTTAAGCATTTTTGAGAAGCCTACCTCCTTTCTAAAAATGAATCATATATGAAGCTGTATAGTTACTCTTTGTCTTTTTTTTTTCTTGAAGTATCTGCACAGGTTCCAGTGGTGCCATCTCAGCGAACGATTGGCTTACGAGCAGACGGTGTATCATCAGCGTATGAGAACGGAAATCTCCCAGGCGAAGAAGGAGACCAACTTCTACCTGGCTAGTGTGGAAAAGAGCCAGAGGCTGGAGAACCTAAGGAAGAAGAAGGAGAAGAAGGGAGAGGTCCTAGAGGAGAAGAAGTGGGACTACAAACAGCGACCTACAGAAGAGGAGATCCACCTGAAACGGTTTAAGAACAAAAGCTTGTCCAAGAAGAACCTCCAGAAGGCAAAAGAGAAAAGCAAAACCATCCAAGACAAAGCTCAATCGAACGTTTCCCTCCTGGCCAAGATCTTCAGCAGTGGAAGGGCTCAGGAGTGATATATCGAGAATTCATTTACATTCAAGTTTGGGTGAATCAAGTTTTTCAGATGTTCTTACTGTAGTTGTGTATCTGTATGCTGTTCAAAATACAATCTTTAAACAAATGTTCTACCTACACTGTGTTTTTGACACAGACCAGATATAAACCCCATATGGATTGACTGTTTCATACTTTCAGAGTAAAAACACTGTATAACTCACCCACCATTGTAAAAACAGTGCTCTACTTTCTCATGAAAAGAGGCTTAAGGTCTTCTGAAAGTATAATGCATTGTTGATTCATTCAATCGTTCTCTAATTCTATCCCAAGCCTGATTGAAAAATATTATTTAATTACTTTTAGTAATTTGAACCTAGTTTGGGATTCAAATGAATTGTTAATGTTATTTTAATAATAATAAAATAGTCTTTATATACAAAATGAATCTTAACTTTTATTTTATTAATACAATAACAATATGAACACTGCAAAAAAACACTGTTTTATTACTGTAATTTGTTTTCCAGCAAAAATAACAAAAAAAACTATTTATTGAGAGAAGATATTACTTAAGTCATGATTTAAGTTAAATTATAATAACGTGTAAAAGCGAGAAAAACATTTTAGCATGTTTCTTTTACAGTAGTTTATTGTCTGACAGTATTTCTTGATTTAAGCAAAAACTTTTTATTTAATTTTTTTCAAAAAACAGGGCTAAATGTCTAATGTCGTTTTTCTCAAGTAAATGTATCTATCTTAAAATACAAATATTTAGATGTTTGTACTGGAAATGCAAGACAACTAAATTTCACAGCTTTATCAAACAATACAATCACTCTCCTGAAAAATACAATCCAGTATACAAGTAGGTCGTATTGTAAAACGTCTTAAATCAAAGCCCAGCAGAAATGTAAGGAGATTTCACAGCATTACATCATAGCAAGGGGGTTTGGTAAGGACAAAAACATTAGTTTGTCTGATTTAGTAGACATGTCATCACAACAAGAGGAAGTGGCTTCTTCTTCTTTTTCCTCATGTTCCACCCTGTTTTCATGTACATCTATTAGTAAAATAGGACCTTTCTCATCCTAAGAAGACCGATTTCTCCAGGCCATCTTCGACTTTGGTGTACTCCAGGTTGGATTTGTAGTATCGGCTTTCATAACGTGGGCTATTCCTCACATATTTCAGATATTCCGGGGCTCCGGGACAGATGACGTTGTCAGCCAATAGGACAGTGCCTTTCCTAAGCAGACCATAGTCCTACAATATTATAAAATAAATATGTTTGCAATATATATATATGTTAGCATAACTTAGGGGTTACATTAAACATAACATTATTATGCAATTATGTACATATTAATACAATCATACATCTCACAACAGTAATAGAAAAAAATGTGGTTCTTACCTCGAGAAGTTTAGTATCTGGCTCGTAACGATCTTTCCAGTGGTCCAAAAACACGAAATCAAAGGATTTTATTCCAAATCGTTCCTTCATTTTGGGGATTAAATCACCAGAGGGTCCCTCCACTAGTGTAACCTTTAAAAAACAGAACAAAAAAGCGTTATTACCTAAAACAGATACTTAGCTCCAAGCGACTTCTGTGTAATCTGTGCCATTAGAATGACTTTAAAACTGAAATTTAAAGGTAAACAAACAGTTTTAAGAAGCCACAAGACAATAGTTTAGCATTATAAAATGTTTATTCATGACATCGTAAAGAACTGGCTTTTTGATAAGCTGTATGCTTCAAAACTGGTACATTAAAATACATTTTACTTTCTTTATCAATAATGCAAACGACACGGCATGATTTGAACTTCCATGTCAAATGTGACGAATGAATAATATTCACCACACACACACAGGGATAGATACAGGTGTATGTAAGTTGTAAATAAACATTATTGGAGTGTATTTTACAAGGAAATAACATTTTAATCTTTCAAATATCATATTTAATTAAATTTTTTAACACTTTCATGTCAAATGTGATGAATGAACCTGATTATTCAGTGCAGTTTCTGACTGAAAAAGCTTCAGTATAGTCTATTCCAGTTTTTGCATACCACTTCTTTTTCTCACCTTGTCCTGAAGGCCAGCGTAGGCAATGATCTGACGAGCAACTGCGGCAAAGGCTGGGTTGAATTCGACAGTAATGAGTTTGGAGCCAGGGGACAGCAGTCGAGCGATCCGAACAGTGGAGTACCCGCAGTATGTGCCGAGCTCCAAAACTATACTGGGGTTTACCTCCGTCAACACCGAATCCAGTATGAGCCCTTCAGAGAGACACACAGAACACACACCAGAGGTTAACTGAGGAAACTAATCAATGAGGTGGCTAATGACAACTGAAATATCATTAGAGCCTTTCTGCCCCATTAGCAGCTCCACGCCATCGTTTACTCACCAGTGCCTGTTGTCACACATCAAACTGAGCTGCTAATAGGGACAATATCAAACTTATGCTCAAAAACTTACTGTATACCACTGCGATAGATAACAAAATATCTGATGAAGAAGCATCAGGTGCACATGCTTTTTTCAGAAAACTGTATATACTGTATTCGTCTGAGATGCAAAATTACAAAATAATACAAGTACAAGTACAAAATTACAAAAGTAAAAGATGTGGTCCTGTTTTTTTTTTTTTTTTTTACAAATTAAGCCTTAAGTTTTGGCTTAAACAAGAAAATATATATATTTTTTAAAATATTAAATATATATATATAAACAAAGATTATTAGAGTATTAGATTTTCCACTTTTTTTCCACAAATTTCACATTTTTTTCAATACACTTGCGGTTTTATTGTAATTAATTGTGAAATTTATTAGCAGTTTCTGAGAGAAACTTGTTTCTATACCATTTTGTAGGGGAAAAAATACTTACATAAACCAGTATTATTGAATTAAAAATAAACTGAAAGCATAAAAATAAACTTAAACCGAAATAAAATATAAAAATAATATAAAAAACCTTAAACTTATTTTATTATGGTTAACTGCAAAGGTAACTTTTCTCTTTTATTTAGTTTAACATAATGCAACAAAATAACTAAAACTGAAATATATATATTATAAATATGTAGTAACTATATATTAAAACAAAATTAAAATGATAGAACTAAAAAGTTAAAACCTGATTCTAAATGTAATAATTGGTATTAAACTTTTACTAGAATAAATTCTGATATGAATTTTGAAAAATTTTGATAACATCTAAAGCAATTTTGCCTCTCAGACGTGATGTATGTTTGTACAGAAAACAAAACAAAAATGCTAAGAAAATAATTTCTAGTGTTATTACTCTTTTTACTCTTTTATTAGTATTCCACTACTATCTGTCAATTGTTAACAATCAAAATGTAATAACTTTGTATAAAGGATTTGCAGCATATCCTCAATCCCATGATGCATCTGTGCACCTAATTGCTGTTGATTGTGTGGATGCTTTGGCTGTGCATTGTGCTCACACACATGCAACTAGTGTGCTGTGTGCAGCCATGCAGAGAGCGTATTGACCCAGTAGACAGAAGACTGCCATCACTTCTCATTCAGAACAGCCAGCTGTGAGCAGCCCTAAAGCCATTCACTCAAGTGCAGAAAAGAGCATAATAAAAGCAAAAAAAAATCAAGCTAATGGTGAGAAAATTGGAAGAGGAGTGGAGAAGGAGACAAGAAATGGAAAAAAGGTTGCTACCTTTGTCATCGCCCACGTTCATGGCCCATTCTTTGTGCCGGCAGTAGTAATCGATGGCTGAGATGATGCTTTCAGGGTCTCCTTTAGTGGCGTTCTTCTGAACGGCTTTTAGTATGCGCTGTATTCATAAAAATCAGCCATGATCAACAGTGTTCTTGAGCAAAGCAAAGCCAGAGAACAATAGTTGAAAAATAAAGATGCATAAAAAGAGGCCATTAACTACTCTTGCTTTCGAAATCTATTGAAAAATCTGGTCATCAGTCTCTTCAAAATGTCCTGTAATTGTAAAGTTGTAAAATTGTAAATTGTAAAACCGTGCTATTTTAATATATATAGTAGTATTGAATGATTAGCGTATGCGTGTATGGCATTTAAATACTCTGAGGTACTCCATTTATTTACATGGTGCATTAGACTCTTATTCAAGCTTACTGGACCTAGATTTAATTGTCTTGAATGTAAAATAGAAATGTAATAATACATAAATACATATTTAATAATGAAAATATTTTAATATATAAAATAAAATGTTATTAATTGTAATAGAAATAGTACAGTAATTTATTGTGGTTTTATTGTCTTAATGTAAAATATAATTGTAATAATAAATAAATATATATTAATGAATATATTTATAATATATAAATAAAAATGTTATTAATTGTAATAGAAAATTATTAATAGCAATTCATGTCTCAATGTAAAATAATGTTTAAATAAGAAATAAAAATATTTAATAATGAATATTATTATAATACATATCTAATACAATTTGTATTAATCATAATGAAAATGTTATTAATTGTGATTAATTTTGATTTAATTGTCTTAATAGAACATATCATTTTTAGTAATACATAAATGCTATATTTTTAAATAATGTATTTATAATAAATATTTAATTACAAAGAAAAAAACCCAAATAGTAGTTATGGACCCAAATAGTCACTTGTAAGTCACTTTGTATAATAAATGAAATTAATTAGTATAAAAATAGATCTAATTTCTTTGTTTCTATGTTTAGACTATTTGTTTATAACAAATAAAAAGAGAATGTTTAGTAATAAATATGATATATAAACATTATTTTATAGTTAGTTATTTTTATTGTCTACAAATGAACATTTGTCTTTGGCTTCACCATACACCACAAACAAGGACATCAACACAACATAAAAACATTAAAAACAAATACAATATAAAAGCTCTAAAACTCATCTACATCATACTTTAACACATGCACAATTAATGTGCATACTGTACATATCTACAGCTACTCTTTTTCATGTCTTGACATTTAATATTCTAACGGTAGTTGTCACAGATGACATTTGGTACTCGTTCTTACTTCCCCCAGGTCATCTAAATCATTTCCTTGAAGGTAAAACTGAAATTGAGAGTGTAAGGGAGGAGATGAATACTTTATAATAACCAATGCTTTAGATATACAAATATGTTTCAACCCAGAGTCAGATAAATATCAATAATATAATAACTAATAACTTCTTTACAGGCTTTCTTAGATTTGCCTTTTCATTAAAAACATGCCATTTCTATGGTATAAAAGTTTAGAACACCATGTTAAAAGCATTTCTTTTTTTTCTGTCTCTCATTAGTGACTCTCTGATCATCATAAACGTGCATCAATCACAGCAGTTTGATCCCTGCATATGTGAGTGATGTTTGTGATTGACAGTGAGGGTCACCTGAGGTTGCGATGATCTCGTCACAATGTTAAGGAGCCGCTCAAGGATGACAGCGTGCCAGAGGAGTGCCAGCCAGCCGCTGCTCTGCACAGCTGCAGGGATGAGCCAGCGACAGAGGACATACAGCACAGCTGCTGAAACCACCGTCACTGCCAACACACTCCACAACATCCTGTGAGAGACAGAGAGAGACGTGCACAAAGAGAATAAATGATTAAGGTCAGCAGAAAAAATTACATTAACAGCACCACAATTCACAAAGGGTGAGACTTCAAAGCAATGTCTAAAAGAATTACGCAGAAACAGATATGGCATCAGTGGAAATCAGCTGAAGGTCAAAGGGTAAATCTCACAAAGCCTGTTAAAGCATGTCTTTGTTTTTTATAGTTCACTCCTAAATCCAAAGTAAGAAATATTGTTTTGTTGAAAGACAATAAACCACATCTTAGTATACTTATTTTATTTGAATTCATCTATCACTATTTTCATGACAATAAGCATATTTTTTGCTTAAAAATGTATGTGTGTGTGTGTGTGTGTTTTTTTTCAGTTATATAATCAAAAACTTTACTTAAAACATAACATTGACTAAATTAAATATAAAAAATAATTTTAGCTAGTTGTAAAGGCAGAGTGTCTCATTTTCAGTTACTTCAGCTGGTGTAGCCTATAATAACTCAAATTAAACCTGGAATATGTTTTTAGTTCTTAAAAACACACGCACACTTACTGAAATGCCTAAACTATTAACGTGAATGGAAATGCAATATAGAAAAATAAAAGTATGTATATATATATATATATATATAAACATGATACTAAAATAGTACTGGTCCTGATGCTTTATATTTGTGTTTTCAGGTAGATTTACATTAACTTAAAGCAGCAATGGCAGCATGATATATAAATATTTCACAATATTTCTTTCTAAATATTTGTACTTTTCTTTTAAATTAATTTAATTAATAAATATTGCGTTATGGTTATAGTTTTTTCCAAAAAAAAATATTTTTTTATATCTCATATAATCATTTTCATACATTTTTGTATATTGATTTTTATTTTGCAGAGAAATCATATAAAATAATAATGCCATTTCTATATAATACATAACTATATATAATTTTTATTTCATATTTATTGATTTTGGAAAGAACTGCAATAGGCTTTGTGAGACTTCAAACTATCATTTCATTGTTGACCTTACTACAGCTTAAAGCAACACAACCTTTTGACCTAAATTATTGATTATCTTGTGCGTGTTTACGACATACAGCCACACCTGTGTAAACACCTGAAGCGCTATTACTCATATTATGATGCAAGATCTCATGATATGCACATCCATAACACGTGCCTGGCCTTATTTGCAAGGACATTTACAAATAATCACTAGTATTCAGTATTATATCAAAAAATACAAAACAGAGAATAGACGAAAGGGAGGACAGGGTTAAGAAACTTTGACTTTCAGTGGTGTGGATTGCCAGATTGTCCATCCCCCCTCTCCTGTTTCAATCCAGTGACTCTAGAAAATAGTGAAAGCTCCTTTTTCCGTGCTGTGCAAGATTTGGCCTCATGACTGGGGAAGGAAATTAATTAGCACAGCTTCATCCCCACAGATGATTTACCACTGACATGAACAGAGTATGCCTTGTAATGGCTTGCAAAATGAAGATTCAGAATTCTTTATGTGTGTTTTTAAGCCAACTTTATATGGCTTAATATTTACAGTTAACCCTTACACTGATACTTTAGCATTGTGTCAACTTCACCTTTTCTACAAGATCTAATCATCGGTTAAAGTGATGACTAAGTATGAGTAAATGAGTAAATTTGTTTTATATGCCCCTCTGAAAGATGAATCTACAAAGAATGAGTGATTAACATTAATGTTTTCAACAACACTTCAGCAGTACAAACTCTTGTTGTGTTTGCCTCATTTTATTGATGACTTTTTTTGTCAGAAAGTATAGTTTTAGTACAAGCTCTGAGAAGCTCTGTAGCGGTAGACCAATCATAAAGAACTGCTCCATCTGACCAATCACTGCAGTGAGGGCTCACAGGAAGGAGGGGCTTAGACAGATTGATTCTTCAAACTGCTTCACACGAGTCGTTTACGAATCATTTAGAAATTGGGGAAAAATTAAATCTATTTTTGGAGACCACTTAAGTGTTTTTTGACCTTGCATACATGTAAACCTGTTTTAAGAGACTCATAAAACTATTAAAACTCATAAAAATATTAGCAACCTTTAAAATGGCATAATAGGGGCACTTTAAAATGTAATTTATCCCTGTGATGCAAAGCTGAATTTTCAGCGTCATTAATCCAGATCATCATTCAGCAATAACTTTAAATTCTTGTTGTCAGTGTTGAGACTTTAATTTAGAAATTCTGTTTATTTTGTAATATCATAAATGTCTGTTTTAATTCATCATAAATGCCATAAATGCTACTGTAATTTTTTTACCAATTTAAAGGAATAGTTCACACAAAAAGGAAACTTCTGTCATCATTTACTCAACCTCAAGTAGTTCTAAATCTGTATTATTATTTTTTTTGTTCTTGTGAAAAAAGTTAGTAACCACGCTGTTTTGGGTCACCATTGACTTCTATAGTATTCTTCTTTTTTTTTTTTTAACTATGGGAGTCAGTGGTGACCAAATACACTGGATACAATCTTTCTTTCTTCCTTTGTGTTAGAGAGAGCTAAGAAATGAATACAGATCTGGTACTACTCGAGGGTGAGAAAATGATGAAAGAATTTTCATTTTTGGATAAACTATTCCTTTAATTCATCCTGGCTGAAATAATGTTTTTTTGTTTGTTTTTTTTACTTTTAAATGGTAGTGTGTAATTTAATACAAATAAAAATGAAATTAAGTTTAAACTCAACTCAAGAATGACATACAAACATGTTTCCTAAAGTACAAGTTGATCCCAAAATGAAAATGCTGCCATCATATATCACCCTCAATCACAAGAATCACAAGAATAATCCAAGAACGTAGCAGAGGTCGGGAAAACGGCAAAAAGAACGGTAAATCCAAACACAGAAAAACACAGGGAACACGAAAGGCTTACAAGGGGGAAAACACCAGGTACATCCACAATCATCGGTAAACGTAACAAACACAAGCGGGTCCTTAAACACACTAGATAACCAGACAGATGGGAGCAGGAACTAATGAGCAACCATAGCAACAAACAAGCTGGGAGGAGACAAAGGTTCATAACAGAGACAGAGAGAGACAGGTAAACAATGAACATAGTCCTGGCTGGAGTGCCCTCTGCAGGCTTCCGAGGGGAACTCCAGTGAAGCTTGTGACAGTTCCAATCATGTATATGAATTAATTTCTTCTGCAAAACACAACAAGCTTCGGTATAAAAAAAAACACACTTTGACATTTTTTGCTCCACAGGAAAAAGAAATTCATACAGGGTGAAAAAACGTAGGCCGAATATTAGTCTTCGGACAAACTAACCCTTTAAAAAAGAAGGTACTTTGAATTTTTAAAAAGGAACCTTTGCAGAAACAGCAGTACAGCAAGTTCAGTATTCTGCCACATGCAGGAGTTATTACAGTGCTGCCAAAATGACACTGATCCTAACACATTCCTATTAGTGAAGCTCAGAATAAGAACTTCTGCTCTGGCTTTCTGTGCTGACACAATGGGCCACTCATAAAGAACCCCAGGCACGATTCGCTGGAATAACACAGTGAGACACAGCGGTGACAGAAGCAGCCTGTGCGCTGTCAGAGCATTCTTTAATTAAAGATGGTATCACCGTTCAGACCTGCAGCTGAAAATAAACCCCTAAAGGAACCAGACAGACCGAAAGAAGCATCTCTGTTAAGAGGCAAGTTTTACAGCTTTTGTCAGCTCCTCCACACGTGCCAATATCGACCATGTGGCCTTCCAGAGACCTCAGGACTTTAAGCAAGCCACATGAATAAATGAAGTCGCTCGCTTAATTATAGATTGCTTTGGTAAACTGAAGTGTGCTGTTAACACGAAGGTAGCGAATTAACACTTTTGCGCATGCTGTGTGCAGGATGTGCGAATTTCAATCACCATCTTGCTTATGAATAAATATTGGAGTGTGAACAATATTGGTTGATGCGAATGCAGAGCTGGATCATGCAGGAAGTCACATAAACACAAAGATTCTCACAGAATACATAACACATATGCATGCATTTCCTTGAATTTCTTAAGCCAAACAAAGAACAATCTGTTGCAATATTGTGCCAAACAACATTTCCATAATCTTACTTCCTTGTGCAGCTGTCTTCACAAACACACACACATAAAGACGAGCTTCCCTTTCTCTTTTACTCCGATGCCTTAATGCCTTTCTCTGACAAAGTCTTTCTCGCTGGCCTCTCTCTCTCTCTCTGTCTCTCTTCCCTCCCTCTTCTGTTTGCTCTTTCTAACCTGTTTTTCTGGTATGCTTTGATATATGTTGAAAGTAATGTACGACCTTGGGTCACGATAGAGAGAGAGCGAGAGAGAGAGAGAGGTGCAAGCACACACGTGTAACATAAAGGCTTCTCCTTGTAAATACTCAGATACGCACTTACACAGCAGAAGGAGCTGAACCTTGGCCAACTGGGCTGAGTTTTAATCCTCCTTTAGCCAATCATGTTCTAATCTTCTCGCGCTTTCTTACACCCCCTTCTTGCCTCCCTCCCTCTCTGCCTCCTGGTTTTCCTCATTTCTCCTCCTCCTACCCTCCCTGTGCACACACTGACACATGGATATGATGACAAAAGAGGGGCCTCACCATCACCATTTTCCAGTATAGGGAGTATAAAGAGTGGCAAAAAACATAATTATGAAAAAAAAATGCAATACTAAATAGATACATTTTCTGAATGAAAGTAATGTAACAATACAAACCCTTCCTATTTCATTTTTCTTAATGGAAAATATATATTTTTATAATAAAAATAAACTTATAATAATAAATTTAAAATAATTTAAATAAAAAAATATATTTTAATATTACAGAAGTATCTATTTTTCAAAATAGGTAAAATTAAGTCTAAAATAAATAATTAGCTAACATTGAAGACTTAATTTTAGATATATAATCACATATTTAATTGTGCATCCACCTTAAAACAGTTTTACATTTTACATTCACAAACCATATTCTTATATGAAACATTGGTGCACATTTTATAACCACGTAAATATACACATGATAAATACATGTTTATTTTCCATATTTGTGAGGCTACATGAGGCTTATGAGAAAACAGAGAGAAAGAAAAGGAGAAAGGTTACAGATCCCAAATGTGTTCTCCTTAGTACATGTCATTCTCAATCTAAATCATCCACACACACAAGCATAATGATGCTTCCAGAAGGTGCATCTACATACACAGGTGAGCGCCAGCACTCTGTTTTGTGCTGTGATTCTGTGAACCTCTAATGCTACATAATAGTGTCGCTCTCAACATGTTGAGCACTTGAAATGTGAATGTACTAATGAATGCAACACATTACGACATGCGTCAATGGGTTTGCCTTTTAGGTTTACATCAGCCACTTAACTCCTCTTATCTGCATTATTGTTCACCAGTATAAATGAGACCTTGATAGCATTCTTGTTTCTAATTAAAGCACAATCATATGTGGTCATCACCAAGTAATAAGCATGGCATGTTGAAAGTCACCTGACCTGGCTGAATAGTGGCTACTGGTGGCCGAAAGAGGCATTTTCAGAAGTGCTCTCTTAATCAAGACAAGGTCGAACACTTACTTGCCAGTGGCTAGTGTTACACACAATTAAAGGCCAACACGCTTAGTGCTGTTTTTTTATTTCATTTTATTTTTTTTATGTATAAATACTTTTTAAAAATAAAAATGTGTAACCTTGTATGCTTATTTCTGTTGCATTATATGTATGCAAACTTGCATTTTTCATCACCCACAAGCAGTGCTGGATAATTCCCAGCATTCAGTTTCTTCCCTGGTGAAGTAAAATGTTGGGTACTGTTAAAGGAACAAAAGAATTGTTCATTTGCACCCAAGGCACACTGATGCAACCCCCATACAGTGGGTTTCCAGGACTAAAGTAACTGCTGGGGGCTCTGATGCATGCCAGAGCGGTGACTCACTGTGGGGCTCCACTGCTCTGCACCACACACACACACACACACACACACACACACACACACACACACACACACACACACACACACACACACACACACA
>JAUMHI010000252.1:963202-982242 GCA_032359435.1 Enteromius unitaeniatus | reverse complement strand
TATAATGAATCATAACTTGTTGTGAGGAGTTTGACATCATCAAACATCAATGATGATGTCAACAATATCAGTGAAAATTGATTACTTGAAGTGACTAAGCCCCGTGTTTATAATTTTAGGTCATCTAACTCTTTCACAACGCATGTTTCTTTCAGGAGAGTAACGCCCTCTCCTGGTCACAGCGTGTAAATGTGTTGCTGGGAACTGCCAAAGCTATTCAGTACCTGCATTCTTGTTCACCTGCACTTATTCATGGAGATATCAAGAGGTGAGTGCAAGAACATCCTTTCAAAAGAATATCACCTGAAAAAGTTTAGAATATATCACCACTAAAATATCCAGTATACAGGATATGAAAATATATTGTTAAGCTTGGACATGCATGTTAATCATTAGGGTACCGACCGGTCATATTCCCTCTGTTACAGCTCTAACATCCTTTTAGGGGACCACCTAGAGCCCAAGCTGGGGGACTTTGGATTGGCACGTTTTTGTAAGAACCCCAACAAAACCCCAGGCAAGACATCCACCGTAGCTCAAACCACTAAGGTCCAGGGAACCCTTGCGTACCTCCCAGAAGAATATCTGAAGGATGGACAGCTGGGAGTGGAGATCGATGTCTACAGCTTCGGAGTGGTGAGACGCATCCCAGGCTTAAATATCATTAACTCCGAGAGGTTTTTTAACTTAGACAGCCTTACTTCCTTTTTTTGTGATTTTTGTTTGTGGATGGGCAATATAGCAAACAATTTAATTTCATTATTTTGAAAACATTTAATATATTAATGTTTTTGTATTTGCTTTAAATAAATGTAAAAAGTTGTTTTTTCCGCATGAAAGTAAGTATTAATCCCTGTTGAAAATTGCACAAATGAAAATTGACAAATAATATGCATTTAAAGGTAAAACACAAAAAACACAAATATGCACAAGACCATTTAAAAGCAGGTTGTGAGTCAAACAATCTGTGTGAAATCGGTTCACTGTCTGCGTAAAGTGAAGCAGTATTACAATATTTCCTCATTTTATACCTTTAGCAGATATAACACTATAATATTTGATTCATTCGTACCACAAAGATCTTTCAGTTTTCCCTATTTGATGAAGTAACACAGTTTCTCTCGTACTGCAGGTCATGCTAGAGGTACTTACTGGACGCCAGGCTCTGGAGGTCAATGACCAATCCAAAATTGTGTACTTGGTAAGAAGAGCTGAGGTCATATTTTAGTCACATATGTTAGTGTAAAGTTGACTGGTGGTTATTTCTCACAGAAAGATCTAGTAAAAGAGGAGGAAGACGATGGAAAAAGTTTCAGCAAAGGGAAGCACTCGCGAGAGCTGTCCTGTGCTTACGCTGCAGAGAACATCTGCAGGAAACATCTGGATCCTCGGCTGATGAGTAAAGACACACCTTCTCCGCATGGATCAATGGAGATCTCTCAGCTGGCATGTAAATGTTTAGACCGACGGCGGAAGAAGAGACCCCGCATGACAGAAGTAGGAGGATCTATTCAAATGCTTGTTTATTCGTTGATTTATATTACAATTTTAGGAATATACATGTGGTAAATTGATCATGTCATGACTATTAAAAAATGAAAAATTAATTACAGCTCAAAATTGACTACTGGTGAAATTATTGGGGTTAGTAATTGTATTTATTTTAGGAATATAAATATTCAAGGACGCATTCAATTGATCAAAAGTCTTTTATAATGTTAAAAAAGATTTTCTATTTCAAATTAAAACTGTATTCAACAAAAGATTTGTCAATTAAAAAAACAACAACTTTTCTATTTGAATATTTTTTAAATTATTATAATATTTCACAATATTAATGCCAGTGTATGCTTCAAGAAATAAATGTAGCCATTAAAAAATAAAATTACTGATCCTATACTATTCAGAAATAAAAACAACATTTCTTGAAGTTATTAAATATTAAAGGATGGATTTGTTTTAAAAACAATTGCACCTGACAACCAACATGTGAAGGGTGTGTTTCTTAAAGGAAACATGCAGAAACAGAAAGTTCAGTTTAAATGGAGAAAGTGGTCACAAAAACTGAATTATCACTAGCTATCAAGTGGACATCAGGAAAAAAATAAAGATTATTTAAAACAATAATACCCCTTCATAATATTATTTTTAGCTATAATTATCAGGTTTATTCTGATGTTTTTTTTTATGTTTTATAGGTCTTCAAAGCTCTTCAAGATGTGCATTTAGGGTTGAAGACCTCTGGCAGATCGACCACGATCAGATTGCCTCCCATATTGCCTCATCCATCCATCCCTGGGCCTCTGCGCTCTGAAAGCAGCTCTCTGAACACTCTCTCGCATCAGTTCTCCAAACTCCGCTCTCAAGAGGACACGTACCCATGCCTTCACAAGACTGTCTGTCCCACCTTGACCTCTGTCGGGACTCCGTCTAGCTGTGCGGAGTCAGAGTTGAATGATGAATCTTGGGCTTCGCAGTCCTCTGGTATGCCGTGTGAATCAGATGAGAGTCAAGGCTTCTCTCAGTACTTGACAAGTCAGTGTAGCAGAGCTCAGGCCTGTGACATTCAGTACACTAAAACAAGTGGTTCTTTAAACTCATCACAGTCCACTCCCAAAGAAGGTAACAAGATTATTTGTTATTATAATGAGTACATCATAAATAGTTAGGAACCTTTTTCTAAATGTATGGTATTATAACTTTCTGGTTGGCTTTGTGTGAACTTTACAGATTTTTCTGACAAGAATGTGTTTGTCAATCCTGTGAGGCAGCGACTGGTCCAAAAAATAGAGCTGTATGAAGATGGAAGGATTTTAACTTCTGATCTGCTGTCATCAGGCACCTCCTTACGTAAGTGTCCAAATCAGCTGTAGCTGGAGGATATTACTGTATACAACAACTGCTTCATTCAAACTCAGCTGAAAAGCAGCCATATAGAATAGTCATAGATCCTGCATCTGCTCGATCTTATTGCCCTTTGGTTGATGTCTGGAGATTTGCTTTTTGAGGCATTGTTCAAATACACTTTCTCATTCAAAGAAAATAAATAATAAGACGCCAATATTCTGTCAGGACCCATTAAGCAATAAACACATTTTTTGTATGTCTTATCTTCCATTTGTATGTATTACATGTTTTATTTGTAAATGTAATTTCATTACTATAATAACCAGGTTATTATAGTTGACATAAAAAAATGTTGGTATTTGCAATTAAAATAAACTTTAACTGGAGGGAGGGGGGAAAATGTGTGTGTGTATATATATATATATATATATATATCTATAGAGATAGATATATATATATAGAGAGATAGATAGATATGTATAATATATATATATATATATATATATATAACATTTTTTTTATTTCAACTAGTGTTTATTTATATAGCACATTTCATTTAGTGATTTACCAAAATGTAAATAATAGCTATAATAAAAGCAAGTAATTCCAACTTTTTAAATGGTTAAAATGCAACTTTAACAAAATTTAGTTGGGAATAAGAGTTTAGCTTATTGTATCCTCTATCTTATTGTATTCTCTCAATGTACAAAAATAAACAAAACTAATACTACAAAAAAAATGAATAAGACATGATAAACAAAAATGACAAATCACACAACAAAATTACTAAAATATATACTAAATTCAAATGAAACACAAAAAATAAACACTATTATAATATCTGAATTATGTTGTAATAATTCTTTAATAAAAACTTTAGTTGTAACTAAAACACCAAGCCCCGCCCCACGACTGACAAAACGGTGTTGGCACGAGCAGGGGGCCTGTTCCATAAAACAAGTTTACCATATAAGGTTTATTTCAGTTAGTCTGACTTATTGCCAGTTCATTTGGTTTAAAATAAGTTGGACTATCTGGCATAAGCCTGGCTTATTTGGTAAACTTGTTTTAAGGAAGCAGCGTGTCAGTTGTGTGCTTCTGTCGGTGCTGTGTGACTTAATATTGAATGAAAAACATGCAAGAAGATCTTTACAAAATTGCTGTACTTGTTTGTTTCAATTAATAATATAGTATATTTATGCTTTTTCATTCTATTTTGCAGACCAGGAGATGAATGCTGAAACGAGGGAGCCAGAAGAGAGTGATGAGTTTGCAGTTGAGTCTTCTGCTGCAGTTTAACACTGAATGTTAGGAGGAAGGAACCCAGCAATATATGTTATTTAAATATCCCATGAAATATTCACAAATAGCTTTATGGTACTTTTTTTTTTTTTTTAGTTATGGTAAAGAAAATACCTTCAGAAATACCTCGACCAAAGCTACAGATGAATAATTGTTTTTTTTACGGTAATAGCAAGTGAAATGTGGTACGGATGAAGAAAGCACTGAAGTTGTGAACCTGTGAATCTTGACTGACCAGCCAACGAAATGTAAACGTGCATAATTTATTGTTATACGCCTATTATTTTGGCGATCTAACGTCTGTCTATTGCTGCTTCTTGTTGTTTTTGGCTCAGTTCTTAGCATATTGTTTTTTTAATAACAAGCTTATGGATTTTGGCCAAATCATCTAATTGTATGAAAGTACTATTTAACATGAATGACTAATCTATCTCTATGGTACTAACTGGTGATTGTTACATATATTAAACATTTAACCTGTGCAAAATTCATTATGCTTGTTTGATTTTTTTTTTTTTTCCCCTTGGTTACTGCAATGTCAAAACACAGATGTTGCTGTTGTTTTTTTATCGGGGCCCTAAAAGCAATTAGCCCTGACTTGTAAAATGCAATGTTATAACTTACAAAAAAAAAAGCTTAGATGCAAACATTTAATCTGCTCTTCTGAAAGAAAAATAAGGTAATTGTGGGTCATTTATCAAACCTCTGGGTTTTTGTGAATGGAACACAACTATTTTGTTTATCAGCAGTGAAGTGTTTCGTAAGCATAGAATATTTACATAAATTATGATTATTAGATGAATACTGGAGATGGTAGAGTGACAGGAGAAATTACCATAGATTCTGTTACGAAATTCATGTAAAAGAATTTTATTATGCATGTATACGTTCTGTAACCCACTTTGAAACTAATGAAAATAGATATCGTTTTAAAACTGATAATCTAAAAGTGAAAGAAAGAAATATATATCCAGCACTAAAGTTTTAGTTCGCCAATGACACAAGTGCCATTAAAGAATTAACTTTAAAAAGGACAAGATAAAAATAATAAAGCTTTAAATGTAGAATATTCCAATAACTTACAGTAACATAATCTTGTGTTACTCCATAAAAATGAAAACTAATTACATATTCTTTATGGAAAATAATATATGATGCCGCTTTTGAATTTTTCTTTGTCACACGAGCAAGTGTGACAAAGAAGTCTCCAGCTGAAAGAATGCCTCTATTATAATATATACTACAGAGTCATGATGTCAAGCTGCAAACCCAACAGAGCACAGCATAGTATTTAATCCTATTATCAAATTTGACTGTAAAATGTGGGTATAATAAATTATGACACTCATAAATAAAAATTAAATCTTCTAAACGTCTTATGATGCCAGCAGATTTGCAGATAAAGTTCAATTATAGTTACATAAATCATTTATGTCTTCGTATACACTAGATTTAGTGAGATATTATTTATTTGTAATTTCTTGTTTTATTATTTCTTTTACTAATGCACCATGGAGGGTCTGTGTGAAACGGCATTTCAATACAATGTATATACTGCTGTATCGACAATAAACCAATCTTGATCAATCTTCTATCTCACATCTGTACATGTACAAACCAATACTACATTTACTGTAAACTTTACTTTGGTGTAAAGCTGCTTTGCAAGGATATGTATCTTGAAAAGCGCTATACAAATAAATTTGAATTGAATTGAATCTTGAATGTTTTGGACACAGAATAAACATGACATAAATGAACATATTTTCATTCATTTCATTCATCCATTTAAAAAGGTAGGCAGTGATTGGATCCTTGTTTCCAAACTAATAAGTCACAAATATTAGCCCGCATACAGTAATAATGGGATGTTGTCCGCGCCTTCTAGAGGCTGCTGGATTATTGAGCGCTTGTCAAGAAGATGGCGGCTTCCTGGGCGGCATGAAAAGATGTAGAGTTAGCAATATCTACAGTGAAAGGCGCACCCAGGGTCCAATTCTTTCTCTGAGTCCTCGCTCGTGATTTTTTAATTAAGTTAACGAATCGGAACGAGTAAGTATTTGGTGCCAGGCAATGACAGCATCCGAGTTTTGTTGCAGCTTTCCGTGACGGCTAACGGTACATCCGCCATTTTTCTTGAGGGAAGCTAAGCGAGTAGCCAATAACTGAACTGTGCATCTCGAATAAAACCACACTTGCACTTTTAATAGTAAATAAACATGAAACCTGTAACATTTTCTCTGTTCTGTGCCAAATGAGTATGCAGTGTTGTATTGAGCTGTTTAGCTAACCAATGGATCTCATTGAACAGCCTGCAAGTTGCTTTTTAGTCTAATCTGCGCTGTTTCGTAGAGGAACCAAAATCTGCATTTGAAGAGTTTTATTGTGTATCTGTTTATAAATGCACACGTGCATTTCGACCACTAAAAAGACAGCTTTTCCTCCAGATTGTTTGGTTTGTTTATCAAGATGGCGGCTCCCAGACAAGAGTGGCATGGAAAAAGCCACATATCACATAAAGCTACTCTAATAACCTTTATCCGCGTTTCTTTTAGCACACATTTCACCCGCGGGGTTTAATAGACGTATATAGTGTTATAATACGATTTCCGTAATATCCATTTTAATAAAAGCTGGTGTTTTGTTTGGTTTCGCTGACCCTTTTTTATTTGTATTTATTTTTACCGCTCACCATAACAGCGTGGATTGTGTGTTTTATATATATATATATATACACACACACGCTTTCCCCACCTCATTTGTTTACTATTATGTTTCATCATCATCATCATCATTATTATTTCCACGCCGCCCATTTCTCTCTTTTTTTTCCCGCCGCCCATTTCTGCTCCCTAGCTAGTGTGTGTGTTAGCCTAGCCGCCTAGCAGCTAACTCTGCGCTCGTAGCGTTTAGCTATAGCCTCCGCAAGATGGCGGCGCACACATCTTCATCGCGCTTTTCCTTTTCTCCTAAACACATTTAACCCCCAAAACGCTTTTTCGCTGGCTACACGGAGACCTAATAAAAATGCACAGGAGCCCACCTGCACGTAGCGCTGTGTGTTTCGAGTCACTTCCCCCGGTTTCGCCGGTAATTCGCGTTCGCTCCGCCGCCGGCGTCTGTCTATTTATTTTCTTCTCGTGAGGAAAAGCGCCGCTAAAATGGCGGTTCGCGCAGATTTGAGCGGCTAACGTGCTAACCGGCCCGATTTTTATTTCTCATACGATGTGCTTTTGATTTCCCTTGCTGGTGTTAACAATAACTGAGCCTTTAGGGTATTTCGGAGCGCTTTTGGCCCGCCCGAAACGCTTGGAAGTCGGACGCGTTTCGGTGACCTAGTTAGCTTGCGCGAAGCTACATAGCGCTAGCGGGCTAATCCAGTTAGCACAGAGCTTGTGACACACGAATGCTGTTGGGATCCCAACTTTCCCGGATTTGTGTCTCGCTAGAGAAGTGGACATGGCTTCTTCGGGGACCTCTGTTCTGCAGCCGCGCTGGAAGAGGGTTTTGGGCTGGTCTGGGCCGGTTCCGCGCCCGAGACACGGACACCGAGCCGTGGCCATTAAAGAGCTGATGGTGGTGTTCGGCGGAGGGAATGAAGGCATTGTGGATGAGCTGCACGTCTATAACACAGGTGAGGGTGTTATTATATAGTAATATGTCTGTGGTGTTTGTAACGTTAACGTTACTTCTAACGTACACACGTTAGCTCGCTAAGTTCTTGCTAGCCTGGTCTTAGTTGCCACATTTGCATTTTTTTATTACAAACGCCTCTTGAATGGTGAATATTTCAGTGAATGTATAGTAGTTTGCTATATTACAACTCCTCCTAAGCGATTTCTTGGGTAATTGTTGATAGGGTTAGCCAGGTACATTAGCGGCTAGAAAATCTGCATAAGCGATCAGCTACAGAAGCTAACTAGGAATTCAACTAGCGTTATCTAAATGAAGATAAGCGCACTTGATTTCAGTGCGTCGTCTGCTGAGAGTGGTTTAGGTGCACTGTGAGCTGATCTGTGGTGTGTTATGGTATGTTTGTGGGTTGAAATGTCAGCTAAGCAGCTAACGCTACAGCGCTAGCCAGGATTGGAAAATGCAAAGATAAATGGCGGGTTAAAAAGAACGCCGCTTGCGTCATCACAACACACAGGCCCCGCCCACAGTATTTCCCGCATTGCCTTGTAAATACTTCTGGGATGAATGGAGGACATTGTGATTTGGAGTATTTCTGGGGTGGATAACTTTATGATAACGTTGCAAATGTGTGGGAGGGTAGAAACTCCAGAAAGCATTGTTTTGCATCGCTCTGTAGTGATTTGTAACTTCTTGATATAAAGATGTGCGCTAGATTTGCGTTTTGCTCATGGGTCTTTTGTGGGTTTTTTGGAAACTGTTTGAAGTTATGCAGAATCCGTATAAATTTAGAAAGACTTTTTTGTTAACATTTTGCAATTGTCTGTAGCTTTAGTTACTTTAGTGCACCAAGTTATTATTAATAACAGGCCATTCTTATACTATTTGTTTATTTGTGGAAAATAATGTGTGATTTATGGAATCAAAAAGTTGCTAGCAAAAGTAAAAATTACCCTTTTTTTTTTACAAGTTTACTTTCTTCTATTGATTTATTTAAATGTATTTGCTTCTGATTAGTATTTATAATCGGTTTTAGTTATTTTAGTGCATGAAGTTGATGAGAAAGGTTGCTTTTGAAGTTACCTAAAAAATATATTTAATTTTATTATATATATATATGTGTATGTGTGTGTGTGTGTGTGTGTATATATATATATATATATATATATATTCCAAGTTGGTTTTGGTTAACTATAATAACCCTGTTCTGCACAGAATAAAAGAACACTGTGCATTGCAACACAGCACTGAAAGCTGTTTATTCACCCAAACCCACAATGACACAACTATATGTTTCTCAACAGCCACCAATCAGTGGTTTATTCCTGCTGTCCGGGGTGACATTCCTCCTGGCTGTGCTGCATATGGATTTGTGTGTGATGGCACCAGACTTCTAGTTTTCGGGGGCATGGTTGAGTACGGAAAGTACAGCAACGATCTTTACGAACTACAGGTAAGGCTCTCAGCATGTTGAGCTCAATAGAAGCAACTGTTGTTGTTGTTTTTATTGTATCAGCCCTGATATTTATCATAATTCATTCATTCATTGTCAAATACTTCAATCAGGCCAGTAGATGGGAGTGGAAACGTTTGAAGCCCAAAGCCCCAAAGAATGGCCCACCTCCATGTCCTCGTCTAGGCCACAGTTTTTCCCTGGTTGGAAACAAATGCTATTTGTTTGGTGGACTGGCAAATGACAGTGAAGATCCCAAAAACAATATTCCCAGGTAAAAGGCCTTATACAGTTTACGCTCAAACTAATTCATAAATCTTTGAGAAGCAGATCCACAAATAAATTGTTTCTCCATATGTACTCCAGGTACCTGAATGACCTCTACACACTTGAGCTACGCCCGGGGTCTAATGTAGCAGGCTGGGACATCCCTATTACATACGGTGTGCTTCCCCCTCCTCGTGAGAGCCACACTGCTGTTGTCTACACAGAGAAAACGTCCAAAAAGTCTCGTCTCATCATTTATGGTGGCATGAGTGGTTGCCGTCTTGGAGACCTCTGGACTTTAGACATAGGTGAGAGAAAATATTGGCTTAAGTGACTTGTTCAAGAAATGCTATAACATTAAGTAACATCCATGAACTGTTTTCGTTTCTAGATACTTTAACCTGGAACAAACCTGCCATAAGTGGTGGGGCACCTTTGCCCCGCAGCCTCCACTCTGCCACCACTATAACCAACAAGTGAGTTATAACCCAAACCCTAAACAGTGTTTATTTAAACATTGACTGTCTTCAGCTTGGAAAAGATTGATAAGAAACCAGTGTGGTGGTGTTTTGTGCAGATTTCAGTCATTATTAACTTGACACGCATTGTAAGTTTTCAAAAAACAAATGATTAGTTGACCTCTATGATGTTTGGCTTTGCAATTTTTTTCTGTTTTGCATAAGTGGCCAAAGTTTTTATCTTGACTGTGTTAGTAATATTTAATAATGTTAATAAATAGTAATAGAAAGGCTAGCAATATAGTACTTTCTTATATAGACATTTAGCAAATACACTTTTAATGCATTTAACAAATCTTTAAATATCCAACAAATGATTAATTCCACAAATTATAGCAGTTGTACGTTTTTATGAAGTTGTATCCTGCATAAAAATGCATTTTTTAACAATTAAATAAATAGTGTAAGTAACTTTAATAGTTTGGCCAAGTGTAGCTGAAAGGTTAAATATATAGTTCATCAACTTTGCATTGAAGAACGATATTCACATTAGCCATCAAAAAAAAAAACTTTTATAAAACAAATCTTTGTCTTAAAGAATATCTTTATCTTTCTTAAATTAAGTGCAACCCTAATATATATTATATATATATTTTTTTTAATAAAAACATTCAATTGTTTAGTTAATGTGGATATAACTAACTTTGGTCTCATGTTTTCACAGGATGTTTGTGTTTGGTGGATGGGTTCCTCTGGTCATGGATGATGTCAAAGTAGCAACACACGAGAAGGAATGGAAGTGCACTAACACACTGGCCTGCTTAAATCTAGGTACATTAAAAAGAGAAGCCAAAGGCCTTTAAAAGAGAACAGCCTCTTGTTTCATAGCTCATTAGGTTTCAGAACACAGCTTATATGCTTTATCATCATCACTGATCTTGGCTTTTATTTCCTTTAGACTCAATGTCTTGGGAAACCATCTTGATGGACACGCTCGAAGATAATATCCCAAGGGCCAGAGCCGGACACTGCTCTGTGGCTATAAACAACAGGCTGTACGTCTGGAGTGGAAGAGACGGCTACCGTAAAGCCTGGAACAACCAAGTTTGCTGCAAAGATCTGTGGTATTTGGAAACAGGTGAGTTGAGCTGATACCTCAGTGTAGAAGAAGCACCAACCCAGTACAAATACTTACATCCTTAATAACTGGCAAGCCCAGTGGTATCAGGGCAGCACAAATAAACACTAGATGGTACATTTCCTCAAGAAAATGTGAGTGGAGCTTGTCGTGGGAAAACTCGGCCCTCGCTGCGGAGTTGCTTTGCGATTGCTAGTGTGTGACTATGAAGGTCATCCAGGGCGGTTGCTAGGTGGTTGTTATGTGGTTGCTAGGGCACTCGGGGTGGTTGCTAGGGTGTTGCTATGTGGTTGCTAGGGTATCCGGGGTGGTTGCTAGAGTGTTGTTAGGCAGTTACTACTTGTCACAGATCATTACTATGGAGTCTTTTAGAGTTTTTAGCACGCTATTATGATTTAGCACTCAGCTAATCACTATTAGCATGTAACTAGTCACTGCTAGCAAGACTAGCATCTTAAAGATACCTATTTAATAGCAAGAGTCAAAAGAACCAAGTCCCATGTCTGTACAATGTTCTGATGTAGAGATATAGCATGATAGGTCTTGCTAGATGGTTGCTAGGGTACTCGGTTTGGTTGCTAGGGAGTGACTTGGCAGCTACCAATGATAACACTCCAATGGCTGCTTGCCAGTATGAATGACATAACGCAACCCCCATGCCTCTATGACTTTTAGATTTAAAGATATGTCAGTTTGGGTTTTGGTTGCTAGGGTGCTTGGCAATGTTTGCTAGAGCGTGGCTAGGAAGTGTCGATGGTGATTCATGATTGGCTGCTTGCTGCCCTCAATGAGATCACCCCCATGTCTCTATGACTTTCAGATTTAAAGATATGCCAGTTTGGGTTGCTAGGGTGCTCCATTGTGGTTGCTAGGGCGTGGCTAGGCAGAGGTGAAGTGATTCACCATTGGTTGTTTGCTGACCCAAGTCAAACAAGCCCACCCCCATGTCTCTATGACACTGTTAATCAAAGATATCCTTCTGGGCCTTTTATAATGGCAGTCTATGGGATCAGTTGCTAGGGTGCTCTAAACGGTTGCTAGGCATGGCTTGACATGTTCACAGTGATCCTGAGTAAAATGAGCCATCCTCCATGTCTCTATGACACTTTAAACCAGAGTTATGTGGATTGCAAAAACTCATGGTTTTTAATGGGCCGTCCCGTATGTGAATGGGGCAAATTTGGCCCCAGGGGTAAAACTTATACCCCATTGCGGGTATGTTCTCACACAGCTTGCCAGCCTCTTGGGCGCAATGCTTTGTCTATGGGTTTTTTTGGCCGATTTTCGCCCCGTGTACGATCATCGCACGCCTGATTGCTTATAAAAGTCATAGCACACCATTCCCGTATAGGCCGCACGATTTGATGACCATTTCGTGGGTCTAGGACAAACGTTGCGGGACTAGTTATGCGCCGAAATTACTATGAAAGAAAAATAATAATAAGTATGTGAGATACTATTAGGGCAAGCTCCACTAATTACAGAAACATTCCTGGGACTTCTTTTTTTTTTTTTTTTTGTATTTACCCGCACAAGTTTAGCTTTTAATTCTTGTTTAGTACAGTGATGTTCCTGGACGCCCCCCAACACATGTCTGACACACCTATTTCGGGTCTTGAAGTCTCTACTAATGAGCTGAATCAGGTGTGTTTGGACAGGTGCAGTGTTGGGGGCCTCCAGGAACGCCGTTGGGAACCACTGGTTTTCAATAGTTCTCCGACATGAATATAACTATAGATGGCATGGTATTATGAACGCATTTTTTGCTAACAGATCGTCCTCAGCCTCCGTCACGTGTGCAGCTGGTCCGTGCCAACACCAACTCTCTGGAGGTCAGCTGGGGGGCAGTGCCTACCGCCGACACTTACCTGCTGCAGCTGCAGAAATATGACATCCCTGCTGCAACCGCTGCCACATCACCAATGGTCAACCCAACCTCATCTCTACCCATCAACTCTCCTAAGAGCCCGGCGCCTGCCGCTGCGGCTCCTGCAGCTCAGAGTCTGCCCCTCACTGGGGTCACAATGGTGCCACGAGTTCCTTCCCCCACTACCGCCATGCCAAGCAGCCCGCTTGCAGCCTCACCTCGTGGACCAGGTACAATAACATTCTGCTTTTTGCGACTGTATGTGAAGATGAATAATTGTGACATTGCCTAAACCAATTTATACTCTCCATTCTTAGCTATTCTTAAAGTGGCAGCTCCTCATTCCACCCCCGGAACATCACTTGTTACGGTGCGTCAGGCTGCTGCAGGAGGAAAATCCCCAGTCACGGTTACATCACTTCCTGCAGGTGTCCGCATGGTTGTTCCTGCACAGAGCACCCAGGGGACGGTATGTGAATAATCAGTATCAGTGTAGATCTGACATAAGGGCTGCACGATAAATTTTAATAAAAAAAATAATAAAAAAAACCCAAAGGATGCAAATGTTTTAATTTTGTTAATTTTGCAAATAATGCAGTAATGTCAATAATAATGTTTTCTTTCAAGTAATAATTTATTGCATTTAAAAAATATATTTATTAAATTGTTTTACAAATTTGTATTAATAAATAATAATGTTATTGTTGTTAATAAAAACAATGTTATTTATTATTACATTTTATTTAATGTGTTAATCAGAATTTGTTTATTAGATTTTATTATTAAATAACTGCTATTACTATTAATATTATCATTCATATAAAATCACATTTTTGGCAAAAGTTTTATCCGAAATGTATGAGTTAAATGTTTTTTTTTCCCCTAATCGTTCAGCCCGGTCCCAAATGTTCGTGTCCCATATTAAATGTGCATTAAAACCCTTTGTAACACTGTTTTGGTGTCTAGCCAATCGGCAGCAGTCCTCAGATGAGTGGCATGGCTGCTTTGGCTGCAGCTGCAGCCGCCACACAAAAGATCCCACCCTCTTCCACGACCACTGTGCTAAATGTCCCACCCGGAGCCACCATCATGAAGACCGTCGCTATGACTCCTGGATCCACCGCTCTACCAGCTACTGTCAAAGTAGCTTCACCTGTAATGGTACATATCTACTCTCATAACCAGACCTTTGAGTGAACAACATAAAATCTGCAGCTTATTCTGTCTGAGAACCATCCAGACATTAGTCATCTTTTACATGCCTGAAATGGATTATTATTAATAAATTGTGTTGTAGGTGTTTTAGTCTGTCTAATGTGTTCTTAAAATAATAGAACAGAAAAAAAGAATGTTTCATCAACTTCCTTTTCTTACATCCTTCTGGACTTGAATCAGCCGGATTATCCACTTCCTGTCCTGTAGCTGTTTGTGATTTAATGTGTCTTTGTTCCTACTTCCATCCCAGGTTACTAATCCTGCAACCCGAATGCTGAAAACGGCTGCGGCTCAGGTCGGCACTTCTGCCATCTCTACTCCTAACACTCCGACTCGGCCCATCATCACGGTGCACAAATCAGGCACAGTAACCGTAGCCCAGCAGGCTCAGGTCGTCACCACCATGGTCGGAGGAGTCACCAAAACTATAACCCTTGTTAAGAGCCCTATTACAATGGGTGGAAGCGGTCCTCTGGTAAGAAAAAATTAAATAACAGTGATAAGAATTCAAGGTAGTTCATCCCAAGCATGAAAACTCTTCCTTTTTTGTTTTCTTTTTGCTGTTGTTTTTTGTTTTGCTTAACCCCTGAGACCTACCTTAAGTACAACTATGGGTTTTTTTCCTTGCCTTTCTGTAAGGAATGCATGTAACGATTCATCATACGGCAATGTTTTTTTGAATAATCCAATTTTGGTTTTATAGTAGTTGATATGGTTATCCTCAAGTAATAACCCTTTGTTTTAAGATCTCCAGCCTTGGGAAAATGATGTCTGTTGTCCAGACCAAACCAGTACAAACCTCTGCGGTCACAGGGCAAGCCGGAAGCAGTCCTGTTACTCTAATACAAGTGAGTGTTGCTGCTCATTTTATGTCCATACATGTCTTATCTGGACTTATGAATTCTAAAAGGGATAGTTCACCCAAAATAAGAATGGTCATCATTTCCTCACCTTCAAGATATTCCAAACCTGCATGTCTTTCTTTCTTTTGTTGAGCTCAAACTAGGGCTGGGCAATTAATCGAAAAGTAATCGTAATTGACATTCAGAACCTATAATCTATAAAAATTTTCCAGGACAATTATTTCAAGTACTTTCACTTTAAAAACACTACCGCGTGTGGAGTCACGTGACCTGTTCCGTTACATTACCCTACGTGCACAACAGACACGACCTGCATGAATAAATCACACTATCCATGCGTAGTCGGACGCTTGAACATTTTCAGTTTAATTGCAGAAGATGCAAAAAAATGCACTGTTTAAAATATTATTTACATGATATACAAGATTTTTACAATTTTATTTAAAAGAGATACTGTTTATTTTCTACTTTTAATAAGAAAAACATTGAAATTTTATTTTATTTTTTTTTACTTTTTTTATTAGAACAAAGTGACTGTTAGTTTTAGGCAATGTGCGCTTTAATTTCAGTTGTACAACATTGATGTTTAATAAATAATAATAGATAGAAGATCTATCGTGTTTCCTTCAATTATTTTAAAATCAAGTAATGCACCCTTCATTCAAAAATCTCTCACTTGTGTTATGTGAGCATATTTACTGTACAAGATTTGTCAGTGAACTATGAGGGCATAAAAAAAATACAAATAAAATAATCGTTCATTAATCGTAATCGAGAATTTTTAATTTTAGGTTTTAATTTTAATTTTAGGCCAAATCGTCCAAGCCCTAGCTCAAAAGAACATTCTGAACAGTGTTGGTAACCAAGCAGTTGACGGTAGCCATTGACTTTGATAGTATGGGGGGTAAAGCTATGGAAGTCAGTGGCTGCTGTCAACTATGTGTTTACAGCATCCTGCAAATTATATTTTATACAGGTTTGGAACAACCATGGAGTGAGTAAATGACACAACTTTCATTCTTTGGTGAATCCTGTTAAGATAAATTTGTGTACTTATACCGTATAAGGCTTATTTCCTTTCATAAGGAGCTTATTTTGTCATTTCTGTGATTGCAAAGCTGAACTCCACTGTGTCTTCAGTGTCACGTGATTCTTAAGAAATCATTCTGATATGCTATTTCTTATGAATTTCTTAAAAAAAAAAAAGCTTATTTTGATTTGTACATGTTTATCATAGACAAAGACTCCTCTGCCTGCCGGTACAATCCTGAAACTGGTAACATCTGCTGATGGCAAGCCCACAACAATCATTACAACTTCACAGGCAGGAGGGGCTGGCACCAAACCCACTATCCTGGGCATCAGCACTGTCTCTCCAACTACCGCCAACAAACCAGGAACCACCATTATTAAAACCATTCCCATGTCTGCAATCCAACAAGGAGCGGCAGGTCCGTTTAACACCTGACTGTTCGTTTCATTTGTAATTGTGCAAGATTTACAGGGCTTTGAGTTCAATTTTATCTCACTTTAGCTCTAAGCATGTTTATATCTAACTAACAGATCTGTATTTTACACCTGTTGCGAGCTCACATGATTTCCTGATGTTATTTCCTGTGTCATTACTAGGTCTGACTGGCAGCCCTGGCGTCAAATCCCCCATCACGATTATCACCACTAAGGTTGTTACTCCTGGTACGGGTACTCCAGGGAAAATCATAACAGCTGTGCCAAAACTGACAGGTGCAGGACAACAGGGGGTCACACAGGTGAGGCCCATTTGAACTCCGTAACCACAGTCAAAGCATTTCCATGCATCATTTTCGGCTCCTCTCGTTGATCTGTGAATATTTGATTTGCTCTCAGGTGGTCCTGAAGGGGGCGCCAGGGCAGCCCGGCACTATTCTGCGTACTGTGCCTATGGGTGGAGTGCGTTTAGTTTCTCCAGGCACTGTGTCCGCAGGCAAACCAACTGTTACCACACTGGTGGTCAAGGGCACCACAGGTATGAATATTTAGTCCGTAAACTTTCCCTGCAGTGTGGTTTTATACAGATTACAGATAATTTGTTGTTCGTGGTATCTGTACCTCATTAATAATGCCCTCTCTGAATTTAGGAGTCACAACTCTGGGTACAGTAAGTGGCACTGTATCGACTAGCATGGCTGGGGTCAATGTGGCAAGTGCTAATGCCAGCCTAGTGACTCCAGTCACCACACTTGCCTCTATCGCCACATTGTCCAACCAGGTTATCAGTCCCACGGCCATCACTGTATCTGCTGCCCAGACCAACCTCAATACTGCTACAATACAAGTGAGTCACACTTTTTATTATTATTATTATTATTATTATTATTTAATTTTTTTAAGAAATTAATACTAGCTCGGTTAGGATGCATTAAATTGAAGACATTTATACTGTTACAGTAGAGTTTGATGATTTCGGATTAAATCTGTTCTTTTGAACTTTCTATTTATTAAAGCATCAAATGAAAAACGTATTCAGCACAACTTTTGGAATAGGGAATAAATTATATTGTAAATATTAAGTTTTTTAAATTGTAATTTTTTTGTTGTATTTATCAGTAAATAATTGCTGCCTTGATGGACGTTAGAGACTTCTTTCAAAAACATTTAAACATAAAAATAAACATTTTGTTTGCATAGTATATATATATATATATATATATATATATAATATGTATGGATGAACATGGAAATATTTTCAAAATATAATAAATATATACGCAATACACATACATATAATATAAACGTATTTTATAATATTAAAAATATTTATTTAAAATATAATAAAAAATGTATTTTGGATGCAATTAATCGTTTGACCGCACTAACGATCATATAATTATTTGCAATAATATGTTTATCCATTCCTTTAGATGTGCACAATTAATAGGGATTGGAGCTTTCTTGAATTTCAATGTGTGTTTGTTTTTTATTTTTGTTTTGTTTTTTTCCCTCTTAGTCGGCAGCCCAGCCTACTCAAGTAACCCTGATCACGACTCCAAGTGGTGCTGAGGCCCAGCCTGCACAGGATCTTCCTGTCTCCATCCTGGCCTCACCCACCTCAGAGCAGCCCTCCACCACTGGTGCTGATGCTGGCGATGGTGCTACCACCGTGACACTGGTCTGCTCCAACCCTCCATGTGAGACCCATGAGACCGGAACGACCAACACTGCGACAACGGCTTCTGCCAAAATGGGCACCGGACAGATTTGCTCCAACCCTCCGTGCGAGACTCACGAGACCGGAACGACCAACACTGCGACTACGGCTTCTGCCAAAATGGGCACCGGACAGATTTGCTCCAACCCTCCCTGTGAGACGCATGTGACAGGCACCACCAACACAGCCACCACGGCCTCTGCGAACATGGGTGGAGCACAGCAGGTGTGCACCAACCCACCCTCAGAGACCCATGATACGGGCACCACCAACACAGCCACCACTGCCAGCTGCAACATGGGATCTAAAGAGATGGGAACTGTGAACAGCAAGACGGCAGCATCTTCATCAGCTACGTCCTCAGCTTCTGGTTCAGAGCCAGCAACACCCGTCTCAGAGAGCAGTGGCGGATCGGGTGCCATGCGGCCAGAGAACCCCCGCACGGGGACCACCAACACCTCCACTACCGCTCGCTCCAACATGGGCTCCGACCAGACAGGAACGGTGCAGAGCTCCAACAAGAGCCAGGCAGCCATCTCCTCTACGCTGATGCCTGTTTGCAACTCTCCCGGTGAAACGAACGAGACGGGCTCCGCAAGCACTTCACCTGTGTCTGGTGATGTCCAACAGGTCTGCTCCAATCCTCCCTGTGAGACACATGAGACGGGCACAAGCAACACATCTACACAGTCCAGCTCTAGTATGGGCAGTGGACAAACTAATGTTGTACAGAGGGAGTGCTCCAATCCACCCTGCGAAACTCATGAGACTGGTACCACCAACACACCGACCCAGGCCTCCTCATCTATT
>JAUMHI010000252.1:874077-923252 GCA_032359435.1 Enteromius unitaeniatus | reverse complement strand
TTCTTTCCCATTCTGACATTCAGTTTGGAGTTCAGGAGATTGTCTTGACCAGGACCACACCCCTAAATGCATTGAAGAAACTATCATGTGATTGGTTGATTAGATAATTTCATTAATAAGAAATTGAACGTGTTCCTAATAAACCTTTAGGTAAGTGTGTGTGTGTGTGTGTGTATATATATATATATATATATAATGTCACATGATCGAGCCAACACAGACACAGTGGGACTGACGTCTGTGTATATTAAATAAATACACAAAATGAAGTGTCCAAAGGAGGAAAAAGTGTCCAAAATAAAAGGGGAACTGGTGTCCTCGTCATGCTGCTTGGGTTTGGTGAGGGTCAGGCAGTGTAGAAGGGGAAAGGGTTCTGGGAAGGGGCGGAGTACAGGCAGCTCCGGCTGCTCGCGTCTTTTGGCGGCTCGCTCCTCTCGCAGTGTATACCTGGGGCAGCTCCGGGTTGATATATAAGTATTTTGCTAAACTTGTTCTTATATTTTTATGTGTATATTATGCTCAGGTAAAGGTTTTGTCTTGATCAATTTCCGTTGTTTTTCCTCAATAGCTTTGGAACAACTATTTTCACCTGATTGTTGCATTCCTTACACACAAGTCCTTACAGCTCGAGTCTTTCTCGCTCGAGAAACGCAACAAGATTCTCAACAAGTGAGTGAGAGTGTTCAAATGTTGTTTTTTGGTCATTTTATTTGAAAGGCCAACATCTTAAATTGAGTTTCTAAAAATGTAAACAGGTACGGAGACATGCGGAAAAGCATCGGCTTCAAGCTGAGAGTTATGTGGAACAATCTTGGTAAAAGCTTTTTCCTGTGCTTCTTATCTGTTAGAGATAGACAACAATTATAAAAGTAGATGAATGTACAGAGGAATTGTTTTACTGAATGTCCTGAAGTTCTTTTTGTTCAAGTAGCTTTTTATAGAGGGTAAAATCACTACTGTAGTTTTTGTCTTTACTGGCTAAGACAGAGTGCATCTTTTAAGTCTTTTGTGCTGTTTTGTTATTTCATTGGAGGTTTATGTCACTTCCAGGCCAACATAAGATGAAGTTCATACCTGCAATGGTGGGGCCGATCCTGGAAGCCACGTTAGTGCCCGAGCCTGAGCTGAGGAAAGCCACCATCCCCATCTTCTTTGACATGATGCAATGTGAACACCATTTCAGCACCAACCACTCCTTTCAGAAGGTGAGGGTTATTTCTGTGCCAGCTGTGTTAAAACCTACAGAAGTTGTCTAACTAGGTAACATATTTAGGCATCATAAGCACACTCAGGATGGTGTTGACAGCCGACTGATGCTTCCTTAATAAGGTGCTGGTGTTTCGGATAACAAATTAAGAAGCGAAGGTTTAAAAATATTTATTAATATGCAGATTAATTTAAGTAAAACATAGATTTTAGTAGTTTAGTTGTTTTATTAAGATTTATGAGTATTGTTTTACTCCTCTTTTCGGCTGACATTATATATATAACTATAACAACATAAAACAATGTAAAGCGAACATTAGCATAAGCAATATATTATATATATATATATATATATTATTATATATATTGATCTAATTATAATATGCTGTGATACAATTTATCGGTCTTTTACCAATGTGTTTATTTGATACCAACAGGTTCATTTTTATTGACTAACAAATGCAACCACAATATAACATTTTAATTCTGAATATAGCAAATACTCTATCACAATAGGGAAATACACAGCAAATTTCTTTTTTAGAAATCTATCTATCTATCTATCTATCTATAAGCAAAGTTATCAGGTCAAAAATTTTACTCAGTGAGAATTTGACATCTTTTTACAATAGAGAAGTCTCTAGTGGTCTCTTCTAAGAAGTTTTTCTGATAAATAAAGGTGCATACTAGTTAAATGTACTATACAGTATATGACAATTTGGCATATTATAATTTTAATATTTATTGTTACATCCCTAATTTTAATGCCAGTTAAATCCGCTGTGACTGCTCACTGATTGTGTGGGTGCATGAGTGACCAATAACTGAGTTATCAAAAGCTAATCTTTGATGTTATTAAAATTGATTTTTTTAAGGATTTTAAATCTTAGTCTGAGCAAAGGACCTTTTCCCAATTGTTTAAAAATTGCTAAGGTGACTCCTCTTTTGAAGAAGCCCTCTCTTGTTCCCACCAACTGTAATAGCTTTAGGCGAGTATCTAATTTACTCTTTTTTTTTTTTTGGTATTTGTTTTGAGAAAGTTGCTTAGCCCAGCTACAGTTACATCTAAAACAGAATATTAGTCTTAAATTACATTTTACTAGAAACTTAGAAAAGGTAATGTTGTGACCTTGTTGTGACCTTTGGCTAGGTTGGAGAACCATGTGGGTCTACAGGGTACAGTTTAGAAATGGTTTCATTATTTCTTATCGAATAGAATCTTTTGCATTTCTATTGGTCAGCACATTTCTTCTGTACACCCCCTTTCATGCGGAGTACCACAAGGATCAATTCTCTCCGATCTTATTTTCCTTATATATGCTGCCCATTGGTGCTATTTTGGAATAGCATGGAGTTTCATTCCACCTCTATGCAGATGATACAAAATTCCCATTACACCATTAAAATAAAGGTTCCATATAACCCCTACTGGCTTGTTTAGCTGATCTATAAGCCTGGTTCAAAACTTCTTGGCCTTAAACAATAGCAAAACAGAAATTATTAAGTTTGGTTTTAAACCTCATGACACTGTTCCAAATACAGTGGGTACGGAAAGTATTCAGACCCCCTTAAATTTGTTACTCTGTTATATTGCAGCCATTTGCTAAAATCATTTAAATTTCTTTTTTTCCCTCATTAATGTACACACAGCACCCCATATTGACAGAAAAACACAGAATTGTTGCTGTGACATGGTTCATGGTTCTGAGATGGTTCTAACACCTTTATTTGAGTCTAGCTGTGTTTGATTATACTGAATAGACATAATTAGGAAAGCCACACACCTGTCTATATAAGACCTTACAGCTCACAATGCATGTCAGAGCAAATAAAAATCATGAGGTCAAAGGAACTTCTTGAAGAGCTCAGAGACAGAATTGTGGCAAGGCACAGATCTGGCCAAGGTTACAAAACATTTCTGCTGCACTTAAGGTTCCTAAGAGCAAAGTGGCCTCCATAATCCTTAAATAGAAGACGCTTGGGATGACCAGAACCCTTCCTAGAGCTGGCCGTCCGGCCAAACTGAGCTATCGGGGGAGAAGAGCCTTGGTGAGAGAGGTAAAGAAGAACCCAAAGATCACTGAGGCTGAGCTCCAGAGATGCAGTCAGGAGATGGGAGAAAGTTGAAGAAAGTCAACCATCACTGCAGCCCCCCACCGGTCGGTGCTTTATGGCAGAGTGTCCCGACAGAAGCCTCTCCTCAGTGCAAGACACATGAAAGCATGCATAAAAAACACCTGAAGGACTCCAAGATGGTGAGAAATAATATTCTCTGGTGCTCTGTGTACATTAATAAGGTGATGATTAATAATCATTTTTTTAAATGATTTTAGCAAATGGCTGCAATATAACAAAGAGTGAAAAATTTAAGGGGGTCTGAATACTTTCCGTACCCATTTTACATGACTTTGTTTGCAAAGAACCTTGGTGTTGTGTTTGATTCAGGCCTGATGTTCAAGAAGCAAGTTAATGCTGTGGTTAATCAAGCTTTTTTCATTTGTGACATCTTGTAAAAAAAGTATGTTTTTTTCTTCATCAAAACACTTTGAATAGATTATTCTTCTATTCATTCTATCTCATCTCGACTACTGTTACTCTTTATATTATGATATTAGCCAGTCCTGTCTGAAGTGTTAACAGAGGGATGAAAATGCTGTCGCAAGCCCTAGTCTCTGGAACAAGTTACCTGCTTCTATCAGAACTGTAGCCTCCTTATCACGCTTTAAAGATTAACTTACAAAACACCTTATTTTCAGTAGCCTTTAATAATAGCTCCTGGTTGCTTTAAGGGTACAATGTTGTGTTGTATACTGTTTGTTTGATATTTTTTGGTTTTTGATTGTAGTTTTCTCTAGAGCACTTTGAGTCAACCTAGGTTTACGTGAAAAGTGCTTTATAAATAAAGTAAAATAAAAATGTAATTAATTACTATTGAGGGTCCATGTCTGTTTAGATGTTGCCTATGTAGGCTTCTGCATGGTGGTCAGAAAGTTTAATAAAGCATTTATGTTCTTTGCAGTTTGAGAATGAGCTAATCACAAAACTGGACCAGGAAGTTGAAGGAGGCCGTGGTGATGAACAATATAAGATTTTGCTGGAGAAAACGTGAGATTTTCCTCTTCTCTTTCCATGTGCTTAAATACTCGAATGTGGCCATATTTGCATTTGTGTCACCGTCTATATGCCGTTTAAGGTAACATCGCACACACATTAAAGCTCATGCCTCTTCTGTGCTGCTGTAGCGGTTTAAAACAATATACATCTAATATGTCCCTCTTAAAATGGTAAGTTTTTTGTCCTATATTACTTTCATACATTTAGCAGGGATTCTGTTTATTTTATGTGCAAAAAAGTGGATCGTATAAAACATTTATGGATAAGCACTATTTCCATCCAACAAGGAAAAGAGAACAGCGGGCAAATGAAGCACAATGAAATGCAGTTTTTGCTTTTATAGATGGATGCCTGCTGTTTGTGAACACAGTGGTGTAAGACGGTTCTAGGGGGCAATTTTACAGAAATACTTTGATGACAGACATTGCTCAGGCATTTAAGGATGGTGAATATTTCAGATGCTGTGCAATGAAGTTATACCAGGGTTCACCAAGTTCAGTCCTGGAGGGCAGGTGTCCTGCAGAGTTTAGCTCCAAAACTAATCAAACACACCTGAAGCAGCTAAACAAGGATTGCTAGGTATACTTGAAACTCCCAGACAGATGTTTTGTAGGCAGGTTTGTTAAGGTAAGTTGGAGTATGGGTTATGCCAAAGTGCAAAGTCCCATGACTTTTTAGATTTAATTGGAGAAATAAGCAAAATTCATTTTCATCTCACATTATTCGTGGTAACCCTTTTTCGGACAAGTCAAAAACCACCTTAAAGTGTAATAATTTATTCTTTTTTTATTTTTGCTAATTATGCTTCCTTTCAGATTTAAAACTTTGTTTTGGATGTTTTCATTCACAGCTGTGTTACACACTGCTTTAAAGCTCATTCTCAAAAAGCCATAATAAGGGCACTTTAAAAATTTTATTGGAAGTAAATTTTATTAGGATATCTGTTCTTTATTTGTGTCCCTCGTTTACCACACTCTTTGTGTTTGTTGTGTCCAGGCTGTTGGAGTACTGTCGGCCGCACCTCTATCTTTCTCAGCCTGGTGAGGCATTGGCTCTGCTCTTAAGTAGTCTGCTGGAGAACCTGCTGGCTTACCGCACCATCACCCATGACGAGAGCCCCGAGCTCCGCATGAGCTGCACTGTCAATGTCCTGGTGAGAACCAGTTCCTGTGAACTCTCAAACAGCTGCAGTATTTATAAATATACCTTATTATGTGCTCAACCTGCTGAAAAGACCAGCAAGGGTCCAATCAGTATTAAAAAAGTGTCTTAGAGCTTTTAATAAAATACCAACTCTGTATCTTCTCTATATGTCCACAGAACTTTTACAAAGAAAAGAAAAGGGAGGATATTTATATTCGGTAAGCATCTTCAAAAGTTCTTGTCCTGCTGATGGCACCTGAATACATCTGATGGATGAATCCGTGTGTTTTGTGGTCATTCTTTAGGTATTTGTACAAGTTACGTGATCTACATCTGGACTGTGACAACTACACAGAGGCTGCATACACACTGTTGCTCCACGCTGAACTGTTGGAGGTTTGGACATACTGTTATTACTAACTACATTAGACCTTAGAGACAAGTGGCCTTTAGGGAAGTAGGGTGACCAATGGCCATTATAATGCAGATATAGTCAATCAAAACACATATTTATTTACAATTGTTTCTCCATTTATCTCAAACTGGAAGTAGAACAAACACGATTATCAGAAGTGTGTAGTGACCAAAAAACTGGCAACTGAATACTTATAATGAAATAAATGCAAATTAAAACAATGTTTTTTTTTCCTCAAATAAGCAGGTTGAAAAACTAATACAAGTCAGTTGTTGCATATCCTCCAAATCTTTCTAAAAGCCAAACATCAATCAATCACTTTTTTTAATATAGCACTTTTATCAATACAGATTGTAGCAAAGCACTGAACATTATCATTATAGTAGAAGAACAGAGTGATGGTAATGTATAATGATGAGATTAAACTATTTATTTATCAAATGCAAAGACAATCTCTGTAATCAAAACAACGATAATCACTAGAAATCAGGTGTCCCCAACTAAGCAAGCCAGAGGAGACAGCGGCAAGGAACCGAACCTTATTAAGCTTGTCAGGCCTCAAAATCGCATTATTTTGTTAGTCTGTTTGTATTTGAATATCTGCACTGCACTGTTAGTTAGTCTGTTTGTATTTGAATATCTGCACTGAAAAACATGTTGCCCTTGCAGCTTGAAGTTGCGACACAGTTTGGTGATTATGAGATCAGTGAGATTAGCTTGACTAAATGGTGCAATCTCTTTCTAGTGGTCCGACAAGCCGTGTGCCCCCCACCTGATCCCATGGGACGGAAGTCAGGGGTTGACACAACAAGAGCTAAAGGAAAGACTTTTTCAGGAGATAATGTGCAATCTGGACAAGGGCAAAGTATGTGTGTAGCTTGTACATCTAGATGTAATGAAAATGCTTCAATTCAAAGACTTTTACATCTGTAAAGAACAGAAATGTTGATATTTGAAGTCTGTTATTCTCTCAAAAGCTGGATTTATTTTCTGAAAAGTATAGTATTGGTAAGTTGGAAGCACTTTACAATAACTGCACACTATGAATCATTAGTTAAGCATTAGTAAATAGTACATTTATTAAGCTTTGCTCCAACATTAATGGGCGTTAGTAGGCAGTTTATAATCAGCTTTATTGCCAAGTATGCTTGCACATACAAGGAATTTGTTTTGGTGTCACAGCTACCAGTACACAGAGACAACAACAACACAACAAAGAATAAAATCAAAAATCAAAAAACACAATAATACATTTAAATAAATAAACTGTGGATTGTATGTACATGTGTGCTATGGATTAAATAGAAATAGTATAAAAACTATGGTTAGAAATGATACTAAGGTATTAATAAAAATAATAATAATATATTAATAGTAATAATAATAATAATAACACAAATTAATACTAATATAGCTATAAATGTTTGTTCTTGAGCATAGCTATAAAGTTTAATTATTGCATTTTCATACTTTATTATCTAATTTATTACGTTATTTACTAACCAATTATTTAGGGAGTTGTCAGAGGTTCATAATATCATTTAGAAAGCATAAGAAAATTATTAATAAACTATTTAAACATACATTTGTAAATCTTATTATATAGACACATGATAATAGTTGCTTACTGTGTTAATAAATGCTGTAATTCATGATTAAGTCAGGCAGTTATAAAACATTTAGTAGTTACCAGCTGTCTATTTTTGTGAGCTCATCTAAAGTTAGGGTTATTTATACCTTGTAAAGCAAATACAAAGGATTTTAAGACTCATTTATCTTCCAAAAAGAAAAATTAAACGTAACACAGAAGGATCCAAAACATAGAAATATTTTTTCAAGATGCAAAATAACAAAAAATCTTGAAAAACCAAACATCGTGTTTCTTTTTTTCTGCTAGTAAACTAACTGAGCCTTTACTGTAAATCTCCTTTATATATCCTTTATATATAATAATAATATATGTAATAGCTATTATTAGGGATGAAACAGTATCAAAATTTCACGGTACGGTAATTCCTCGGTATGAATGACACGGTACTGTATTTATTGAATCATTTACATAAAAAACAAAACTAATTAAGAGGCTCAAAAAGTGCCAGAAGTGTTTATTAAACAGTTTACATGAACACTGAACATATCAATGGGACACACATTAGCCATCTATCTGTAAACATTGAAACAGGAACTTGAATTTTAATTACAAAAAATTATTAAACCTTCCACACATCCGATTTAAAACCCGTTTTAGATTGCTAGATGATGTCATATATCAATTTGCATATTCATTACGTCAGTGCGTCATATTATCTTGCTTCTCTGTGGTCACATAATGTTATTCAATGCACCCTAATTCTCTGTTAATAAACAGTTTTCACTGATATTTTAATGGTTTCTGTTGTCAGAAAAATGGAATGAATGTGAAATAGTGACTAAAATGCACACCATATTTAGCCATAGTCGCTAAATATAGAGACAAAGTTGCTAAGTTGGCAACACTGATCTGTATTGATAACAGACTGCAAAGAATGATGGGCACGCTTGGGCTGATGGGAATTGTAGTTCCCGCTACCTTCCGTTCGCTGCATTCGCCTGAGCAAACTTTTCTCAGAAGACCTATCGAGTCATGTGACCATGGTAGTATCGGAAAAATTTGATATTCCGCTACGACGGTATTTACAATACCGTTACATCCCTAGCTATTATATAATATAATTATAATAATATAATAATTATATAATGCTTTTTAATCAAGAACAAGGCTTTTATAATGACTATTAATGTTGGGACAATGCTTTATAAAGGATGCACTGACAATTCACTAATGCTTACCTAATAATTCATAGTGTCCAGTTATTATAAAGTGTTACCAGAAAGGCATATTGATTTTGAACACTGTAATGGAGAAAATACAATAATTAATAACAGTTTTATTGCTGTCAAAACATTTTTGCATTCGAAAATGCCAGACTTGCTTGAGCTCGTTTGTTTGTACTTTTGTCGACAGATGTGGGAGAAGGCCATCGAGATGGCCAAACAGCTTGTTAAACTACACGAAAACCAAATGTTTGATTTCATAGAGCTCAGTCAACTGCTGGTAAGACAGTCGTTTCTTTGTTAATGTGATCTGAAGGTGAAGCCACAGACAAACCTCCCCTGTGCTTCTGCCCAAACAGGAGATGCTCTGTGATGTACAAAAATTTTAGTCATATTTATTCACGTTTTGGGCTGGTAACTCATAACCCTGTCTGCTGGGTAGCAGCCGTCACTCTGCTCAGGAAATAAACATGGCAATTTGCAAGCAAGAGGAGGAAGGAAACGGGTGTGATAACAGCTACTGTAGCAGTTACACACTCTCCTCTCAGTTCTGTGAAGTTCTCACTTGGCAGCTGCCTTCTGAAAACTTAACTTGTTGTTTATGCTGATGAATTGGGTGGACAACAGCTTTCAATGTTTCCTTGTCCTGTGATTCATAACATGTTCTGTACATAAGTTATTTACCTTATTTCTTGTATTGAAATTATTGTATAGAAAAAAAGTAGTAAAACTACCATAACTTAGTTCACCCAAAATTGAAAAATTTGTCATCAATTACTCACCCTTGAGTAGTCGCAAACATGAATTTATGAATAGTCAAGGGGGAGGGAATAATGACAACATTTTCATTTTTGGGTGAACTATTTCTTTAAAGGGATAGTTCACCCAAAAATGAAAATTCTGCCATTTATCCATCCTCATCTTGTTCAAAGCATGCATTTAATTTAATTCTTAACACACACACACACACACACACCATATTAGTGCTGTCAAACGATTTATCGGGATTAATGGAGTCCAAAATAAAGGTTTGTTTACACAATATATGTATACAATGTATACAAATTTATGTATAAACAGTATGTAGATAATTAATATGTTTAAGCTTTACAAAAAAATAAAAAATAAAATAAAATCTGCTACAAATAAGAAATCACGACTACAATGCCACATAAAAAAGAGCCACATGGTCAGTAAGGTCAGAGAGCCACAGAAGGGTTCTAGAAGCTGAAGGTTAATCATCTCCATTTATGAATACATAAGACTAAATGACAGGTTCTTGAGAGACTTAGAAAATGGGTGAAATGATTCACAGAAACTCAAGAACATTGAAAATGACAATTCTTAAGGGTTACCACAATTAGAATAGTTACATAAGGCATTATTTTCAGAGTTGTTCAACATTGGTTTTTTTTTAATCACTACTAAGACCTTGATTGTTATTAACCTTTTATAATAAGCTACTAAAAGGATCATAATTGTTGGCCTTTCCAAGTGAAGAACCAGGGGTTAAGTGCTTCGATCAAAGGCACTATGGGGGGAGATAACAGTAATTGAAGTTGACTGAAACTTTTATGTTAGCAGGATTACGTGCAATAGGGGTCAAACTATTTATGCATTTGTCAATTAATGAATGGATGAATATTGGCCATAATGGTGGATGTTTAGATTTTTTTGGCTCCAGAAAGCTTGGCAAAAGAAGGATGCCTGTTTCTAAATTGATCACGATTTCCCACCCAAAGCGCTTAAAAAACAAAATTAAGTTCCAGACCCTGTATCCAGCAAGGATGCGTGTTTTCTATGATGAAGGAACTCGGTTGTATCAGGACGCTGTAGAAGCAATGAGGGGGACATGGTCTCACGAGGATTGTGTTGATATTATGAGGTGATATTAGCTAGTGATCTATCATAAACATGCATAAAACAGTGTACCATACACAAGACAATAACAATATACACAATGACCTGAAGGATATATGTGTACTAAAAGAAAGTTTTCCTGTTATTTAATTTAGGGAAAAGTCCATTGTCTTTTCAACAGCAATAAAGCAGTGTTATCAGTCCGCTGCCATGGAATCAGAGGCCTGTTTTGCCTTCCTGAGGTGTTAGCTGCCTTTCGGAGAAAGGGTCCACAGACTTAGTTTGAGTTACCCCTTTGGCTGGAAAAGCGGTATTAAAGATTATTTGTTAAATGCAACAAATAGTTTACACCTGATTGGTTCAAATGCTACAAAATAAGACCCTATAGTGAAAATATTTATAGGTGCCTACAAAGGTATTTTATTGGATGAATAATCCTCACTCTATTGAATACATAAAATAAAAATGGGAAAAAGAAGATAATGGAAAGGAAGGTGTTCATAAGGAAAAGGAAAGAATATTTAACATCACACTGCCTTTGCACTTTATTGCATTAAATGTGATGTATTGCAGATGAATGTGTTCAGAGATATCTGGTCCAAATGGACTGAATATTTAAAGACATTGCAACCAGATTTTGTAAGGCATAAAATGACTGTCCTGTACTGAAACCTTCAAAATATATATTATAGGCAATCGCTCGGAGAAATCACGGATTCAAATTACTTAGAGTTTATATATTAAGTCTTTATCTGACCTCCCCCGAATTGTATACATCTTATTAAAATTGTTCATTTTATTTAAATGTTATTATTACTTTTTTATTATTTTAATTATTTAGTCTTGTTTTGTTTCTTTTTTGTATAATGAAAAAAGAGAAATTAATGGTAATGAAGAATGTAAATGTCTTTGATATGATGTAGTGTATTGTTTTTACTGTTCAAAAAAGAAAAAAAAAAGAAATTACATGAGGGTGAGCACATGATGACAGTGTTGTCATTTTCGCATGAACTATTCCTTTTATGCTCGACTTTTAAATGCCTCAACTTGCAAATTCAAATGTAAAAACAGCAGTTGTTTTTGTACACAGAAACAGCAGGCGCAGTATTATGAGAACATCATGCATGCAATGAGACCTCAGCCAGAATATTTCGCAGTGGGATACTACGGACAAGGTTTCCCATCCTTCCTTAGGGTGAGTGAATTTTGGATTCTTTAATGTGTTTAATGAAACTGGAATGAGGGATGAGATTTTCAAACCATAACTTGGAGAACCGTGCCTCCATTTGGTGCACAAATGTCTAATTTTCTGTTGTTTATGCAGTGTGAAATCTGTAAAGTATGGATTAAATGGTGACACAAACATGCTGGCAGGGTCGGCTCTGTGTTTGGCATTTCGGCATCAAGCATTGCCAATGGAAAACAGATATTTTGATTACAGCTCTCCCCAAAGAGCTCTCCTAGTAATTGGGTTTTGACAAGAAAATAATACTTTTGTTTTCACAGTCATGGGTTTGGAAACCCTGGTGCTACACTTTTACAGATACAAGAGCCCCTTAGACGTCTAATAACATGAAAGTCTCCCTGCTGTTATTATTGGTTGTGCGTGCATAAAATCATAAATATCACTTGATTAGGAAGCAGCAGCCAGCATGTAAAAGTTGTGGCAGATCATGTGGTCGTTCATACACTCTTCATTGGTTCTTACTGTGTCTGTTTCAAACAGAACAAAATGTTCATTTACCGTGGTAAAGAGTATGAGTGGCTGGAGGACTTTAGCTTGAAGCTGTTGTCTCAGTTTCCCAACGCTGTGAGGATGACCAGCACATCGCCCCCTGGTGACAACATCTGTAACTCATCCGGTCAACGTATCCTTGACTCCTAACTCAGCAATGTACTGACATTGTAGGTCAAATTGATTCAAATATTTAGATTCATTTGATTTGAAATAATATTTTTGTTTAAAAAAACACACACTATTAAATTAAATACATTCAAAAGTTTTGTCAGTATTATTATTATTTATTTATTTATTATTTATTTTTAAGAAATCAATGTTTTTTAGAGAGGGATGCATTAAATTGATAAAGAGTGACAGTAAAGATTTCAAAAACATAAAAAAATCTAAACCTTTAAATGACACTGTAATTATATACAGTATTTAGATTTATTGATAGAATTTATTGATTAGTATAACTTTAATTTGAAAGTATTTAAATACTTGTGGCTTCTCTAGAGTATCTGAATGTCATTGCATTGGATTAAAAAAAAGAACACAAGAAAAGCAATTGGCCTTTATTTCAAAGGAAAACTAAATATTTCACAGAAATGTTTGGCTGACTTGCTTTGATATTTAGTTTTATAATGCAGTGACATTCAGACATTTTTTGTTACTTTTTTTATTACCACTATATATTTGAAATAGCCTTTTCTGCAAATTGCTTTTAGGTTCAAAATGATACATGAAAGTTTTGCAGACCCTAAAATTGACCCTAAAATGACTCTAAAACCCATAAAGAGTTTTCTACACTTAATAAAAATTTCTGCAGATATTCAGTGTTTTACGGTAAAGCCTGTCTTAAATTTACCTTCAACCTTTAAGGACAAGGAACTTCCTGAACAAATCCTCAAGTATAATTCTACACACCCTTCTACACGATTTAAATCTCTCATAAATAATTCTCTTATAAATCTTCTAAAAAGATAACTTTTTCCCAGTTATTACAGGACAAATGAGGTGGAGAAGTTCCAGTATTCGAGACCGTTCAGGAAAGGAGAAAAAGATCCTGATAATGAGTTTGCTGTGAGTTATTATTTCTTATGTTGGTTTTATCGCATACAGACATGCAAGCATTGAAAAAATATTGAAGTGCAGCAGTTAACTGATAAGGCAGATCAGGATAATTGAGATGCATGAAAAAGCTTATTTCAGATTAAGCTGTGCTGGTACAGTATGTTTCTTATAATATTGTTGACATTGTATACATATTTTAGCATGCCTCAGTTGAAACTGTTAAGCGTGATGTTTTTTAGCAAGATTATTTGTTGTGACCTGCATAGAAAATTAATGCAGGAATCCCAGTCATCACAAACCGGAAATCTGCATTTAAAAAAAAAAAAAGAAGGTTATTTCCAAATTTTAGAGAAATACTTCAGACACATCACAGTATTTGCTTTCAAAATGTGAAAAATAAAACCAAATCTTATGCATTTTTCTCTTTTCTATATAGTGAATGTGCATGAAGTGTTTTTTTTTTTTTTTATATTTTTTTATTTTTACTTTTTTTTTTTTTTACATTTACACCACATTAGTTGCTTATTAGCATGCATGTTACAAGAATATTAGCCATTTATTAGAGCTAATTAAATACATATTATCCTTATTCTACATCCCTAATCCTACCCAATACCTAAATTTAACATCTACCTTGCTAACTATTAATAATCAGCAAATTTATTGAGGGAAAAGTCGTAGTTAATAGTTAACAAGTGTTACCTATTCTAAAGTGTTAACAAATAAATAAATACGTAAAAGACTTTCTATTCTAGTGGTATTTCTGGAAACATGGATGTGGTGTCCGTGACTACCACGGTAGTTGGTTTCTGAAGAGCGTTCTTGAAGCTCAAAGTAGGCAGAGCTGAAAGTGTTGGAATCGTGTCACGGTGCGTCACTCCTGGATTATTGAAAATGGGCACAGAGGCGGGAGCTGGTTGATAAAAGCACACCCACCTAGCGCAACAAGAGTGACAGCAGAGGCAATCCACCTGTAACTCAAGTTGCCGCGCCCTTAATTATGCAGAACTTTAATGCTTAACACACTTTAAAAGGATAAGTAATAAAAAATCCATGGAATTTAGGCTTTTTAACATGGGGAGTGTATGGGATTGACTCCCTCTTGCCACCAGTTGATGAAAGTCACTTCTGTGTTGACTTTACGATAGAGAGCCGGAGGTCGCCGCCTTCATCTGACCCCATTGTGCCTTTGATTAAAGACTGGAATACCAACTATTAATATACTTTTAGTCATGTCCTTTCAGATGTTTTCAAGTATGTAAGGGGTAAATATCCAAGGGCAAAGCAATCATTTATATAGTATGTTTTGATGATTGTTAGCTCCTGGTGATAATGAATTCAATTCTTTTAAAAGAAAGTAGATGTTTATAACATTGAAGAATTGCCTGTATTGCCAATAAAATTTAATGTTGTTGTGATTCTGGGAACCATTTAACTAGCTTTCTAAACAAGAGCCTGTAATTCAGCCCTGTAAGATTATTCATAAATGGAAATGATTCACCTTCTTTGACCTCACAGACCATGTGGATCGAAAGGACCACCTATATTACAGCGTACCGCTTCCCAGGAATCCTCAAGTGGTTTGAAGTGAAATCCATGTCTGTGGTGAGTTACTAAAATGAACACTAAAACATTCTTTTACTGTCAGATATGAATACAATCACCATGATATGATTCCTACTCCGTTTCCTCACAAATGTACCTTATTTTGCTCATTTCCTTATTGCAATTAAAAAAGGTAATACTTATTTTAATTAATGTTGTTAAAGGATCCAAAAGAACAATAAAGAATTTTCAGCATCATTACTCCTTCAGAAATTATGGTCATATGGTGATTTGCTCATTAAAAACAAAATAAAATCAATATAATCTAAATTTATTTTTAAATTTATTTTGATTAATTTTATCAAAATAAATGTGATATTCACAAAGCATTACAGCAGGGCTGTTCAAACTCGGTCCTGAAGCGCCGTGTCCTGCAGAGTGTGGCTCTAACCCTAATTAAACTCACCTGAAGTAGCTAATCAAGCTCTTACTAGGCATACTAGAAGCTTCCTTGCAGCTGTGTTGAGGCAAGTTGGAGCTAAACTCTGCAGGAAACCGGCCACCCAATTTGGACAGCCCTGCATTACAGTAATCAAGATGTGAAGAAATAAAAGTATGAATTACTTTCATCACTGAAAGATAAGACAGATTAGAGTTTAGTGATATTTTGCAGCTGAAAGAATTTGCCTCAAACTTTAACTCTGTCAAAAGTAAAACTTATACTCTTAACATTTAGTGGAATGACAAAAAATCGTATGAGAAAGGATTTAACTCATGCATCATCTCCAGACTTTATAGGTAAATACATCTATGTGTTTACTGCTTAAAAGTGTTGTGAAATACTTTATTTCTTAAAAATAGAACCGAGAGGGAGCATACATAATAAAAATAACACTGGTCCCAAAATAGAACCTTGGGGGATACCACAGGCAATAGAAGATATTGATGACAAAATTAACAGATTTTGACAGAAAAGGTTTTATTTTGCAGGTAAGATGTATACCAACTTACAAGTGCAATTAAGATGGTATGGTCAATCATATCAAATGCTGATTTAAGATCCAGCAGAACTAAAGTAACATTGCTAGCAGTCTGTGATCAGATTTTATAATCATAATAGGGCGAATGTTGTCACTCGTTTGTAGGAAGAGATCAGCCCTCTGGACAACGCCATAGAAACCATGGAGCTGGCCAATGAGAAGCTGAGTAATCTGGTGCAGAAGCAGGCATGTGACCGCTCTCTTCCTGTGCATCCCCTCTCCATGATGCTCAATGGAATCGTGGACCCGGCTGTCATGGGTGGCTTTTCCAACTACGAGAAGGTTAGACTTTCTCCTCTTCTGCAGCTTGTTAATTTTTAACGAATAGAAATCAAGCCCAAATCAAGCTATCCACCTGATAATACTGGCTGAATCAGTCAGATGTGCCCCATATATGCTCTGTCCCTTTTCTCCTGGTCAGATATGAAAAATTGATTCGTGCCTCAAGGCTTTAGGTCTGCTGGAGCACCGGAAAATATTAATTTAAATTTTTGTTTCTCGCTTCAGGCGTTTTTCACAGAGGCCTACATGAAGAAGAACCCTGACCACCTGGAAGGCATTGAAGTCTTAAAACACCTGATCGCACTGCAGGTAACACTTCTTCAGCCCTGTATTAAGGTTTACACAGTGCGAAATATATATTCTCACAGGTGTGGGAGATATCACTAAAATGCTATGCCATGGTGGCTGTGTGTATCAGTGAAGAAAAAGGCTTATATACTATTGTTCAAATGTTTGTGCTCAGTAAGAGCTTGTAATGTTTTGTAAGTTTTCTCACCATATTTCATAAAAATACAGTAAAACACTCATATTGTATTTTTTATTTTAATAAATTTAAAATTTTAATAAAGTGTAATTCCTGTAATGCAAATCTGAGTTTTCCGCACCATTACTTATACATTACTACATTTAAAAATCATTCTAATATGCTGTTTTTCTGGCCACAATGCATTTCTTAGTATTATTTTCAGTGTTGAAAACAGTTGTGTTGATTTATTTAATTTTTTTAATTTATTTTAGAAACTGTGAGTCTAAATAGAAAAAAAAAACTGAATTTATTTATTTATTGTATAATCTTTATTCTTTGTCACTTTTGATCATTTGCATCTTTCTTGAATGAATGTGTTAATGCAAAGCTGGCAAAATTGACATAACATGTTATATTTTAAAAATATTGTGAAATCACTTTGCGTATCTGTTTTTTTTGTATTGAAACCAGGTACTGTAAAAGCATCTTAGTCCTAAATTTTTTAACAAGCTTTAATGTCTGTTTCCTCTCAGATCCCGCTGCTTGATGAAGGGATTCGGATCCACGGAGAGAAATCCACGGAGCAACTCAAACCCCTTCACAACAGACTCGTCACCTGCTTCCAGGACCTGCGTGCTAAAGTGGAGAAACTCTACGGTGTCATTACTCTGGTGAGTCTGACAGATTCGACTCTAAAGGGGGGATTTGTGAGAGACAGACAGAGGGTTCACAGTTTCTGGGTGGAAATCTTTCTGATCCGAGAATATGATTCATATGGGATATTGTCGAAAAATTTCTTTGAAGGAGTTGAAATGAGCTAAGACAACACAAAGTTTGGTTTTGTGAAATTGTGACTGCATGAAGGAGGACAGCCCTGCTTTGATGAAGTGACTGTTGTCTGGTGTGTGTCATGTTTTTGCAATACTTTCAGGTTCATTTGGTCCCCACAAACATAGTAAAACCCACACTTATTAGACTCTTCATTAAGCTGGTTTTCTTTGTCTATGCCACAAGTTTGGTCCCCAAAAGAAAAATATCTTAAAGGTATGACATTGTTTTGATGTTAAAATACAGTCTATATGCAGAGACCTAACCTAACTCTAACCTTAACTATAAGCAGTTTTTGTTAGATGGCACACAAATCATCTCTTAATTTTTGCCCTAAATGCAAGCATGAATTAATATTAAAATCTGGCCTGTTGTGCAGAAGAATGCTATGCTTTACTTGAAAAATTCTGTATTTAAAAAATCCCACATACTTAGAATCTAGTTAAACAGTTAATTCAAATGTTTTTCTAAAATATTTTCTCATGCCCACCAAGACTTCCTTTACAGACAGGGCCGTGCACAGACCTTTAAAGGGGCATGTGCTGAAACAAAAAAAAAAGGGCACCCCCCCAAACCCAAAACCATTTTGCCTCCTGGGTGGTTGTCTGAGTATTATTTGTCCTGTGTTTGTGAATTGGTTGTGCACTCTCTCTTATTTAGTTGTGTTTGATGTTCATTTTCTTTCTTTTTTTCTTTGCTTTGCATACATGCAGATTACATTCTGCATGATAAAATAGAATCAAGGGGAATACACAGTGACCTGATGATTCTCATTCTCCTTGTGTATTTTTTTAATGCAACATTATTACAGTAGTAAACCATGTTTTTTTTATACCTATACAAGTGAAGATGAGCGGGTAGTGTACAATACTTGTGCAATACTTGATTTTATTATTTAAATCTAGCCAGCAAACACATCATATAATAACATCGTAAACTTAGGCTATATAATATAATGAAATGTTAATAAATGACATCATTTAATTTACATGCATCAGCACATTCAGCAGACAGCCATAAAATCAAAATATAAATATTTTTTGCCTAGCTGACAAGGATCACTCGGTTGCTTTGTGTCAAACTCAAATGCAGTTACACCGTGGGTTTTTAACAAGTGAATGTGTGCAATTTGTCCATCATAATAAAACAATTACATCACATTACGTCAATATCACACTGGTGTGGTGATGCATTATATGAACCTTTGTAGACATACTAGTGTTTATTTCATAAAGACAACGTTGCACTTATTCAAACAAGAAGATATTTTACTGTTACAAGATGAAGACGTTCATCTGCTTCTGCTCTATGACTGATGTGAGCTCAGGGGGCGGAGTTGTGAAATTTGACTGACAGTTTGAGCGGTTCTAAAAGATACGCTTTTTAATGTCTTTAATTGGTTAAATATTTGTTAAAAAAGCAAAAAAACGTAAAAGGTTGCCAATAGCATGCATTAATAAAAAAGAATCCCCCTAAAAAAGGGCACTTCCGAGTGTAATTACATGTTGAGCCCTACCTGTGCACAGGTGTTTAATTAAAAATCTAGTAAAAGCAGTAATATTGTAATTATTATAACAATTTAAAATAACTGTTTTCCATTGTAGTTTATTTTAAAATGTCATTTAGTCCTGTGATGCAAAGCTGAATTTTCAGCAGCCATTACAGCCTTTAATGTCACATGATCCTTCAGAAATCATTAAACACGAGAGTGAGCAATTAATGGCAGAATTTTAAGTAAACATTTCTTATTATCATCAGTTATTAAAACCGTTTTTCTGCTTAATATTGTGATGAAACAGTGAAACATTTCCCCAACAGGTTTCTTTAATCAATAGAAAGTTAAAAAGAACAGCATTTATTTGAAACTGAAATTTTTAGTAACATTACAGAGGTTTTTTCTATCAAATTAGACCACTTTAATGCATCTTTGCTGAATAAACATGTATAATAAACACTACTGTATGTGGTGCAGAAATAACATATCTTAGAATATTGGCAAATTCACATTTTTGAATGCTGAAATTTCAAAAATAGAGTTGAATTATACTTTAAGTTACTGAGATCCATGCCATGATATAAAAAGAGGCTTGTGTGTTTCCAGCCCTGCTCTCTAACAGAGAAGAAGAAGAGTCGTGTGGGCTCAGTGGTGATGCCATACATCATGTCCTCTACTCTCAGACGCATGTCCACCATCTCAAACGCCTCCTCTGGACACTCCAGTGGCTCGGGCTCCTCTGACGGAAACTCCTCCAGACCTGCTTCCCAGGAGTCAGTATCCCTTGTGTCCTGTTTTATCATTTCTTGAAATAAACTCCCTCATTTCCAGCGCCGCACCAAGGGCTAATTTGCTTCTGTACAGATTTCCTGTGGTCATGGAAAGGTCATGGAATGATTCAGTTTCCTATGTAATTACGCCTTGCTAGTGGACAAACATGACATTAATTCGTTTAACCTCCATGTTTAATTGGCTGTTGTAGGTACTGGATAAGTGGATTCTCATTAAACAAGTCTTTAATTACCATTAACTCCTTAATAATTTAGAGTTTTAAAAAATCGATGCTCAAATCTAAGCGTTGTTAAGGACAACCTTAACCAGTTTTCCCTCGAGTATTTGCATCATGAAGTGAACTCAGATTAGTCATTCATAACTGATCAGAACACTTGCCTTACAGGTTTTTTGCTGCAAAATTATTATTGTGATTAAAATAAAGCCTAGTGGGAAAAAATAGTTGCCGTTTCCATTTTTCCTCCTCTCTTACCTTGATTGTTCTTACTAATTAATTCTTAATTTAGTTGGATTTGTTCTTAATTATTAATTAAGCCATAATATAGTTTATTTATGACAATTATCCCATCCTGAGAGGAAAAAACATGAGGGGAAACTTTAAGAGAAAATAAAATTAAAAGAAAATGGCATGTTAAAACTTCAAAAGAACAGCAACGATGGTCTGTGCTTTTCTATTGTCATTCATGCTAGTCAGAAGCAGTTGTATTCAACGCATTTCTCATTTAATTGTAATGTTTCCAACTATGTTTGAAAAACCTCTTTTGTTCATTGACCTTCATTTTATATCTGCATCTTATGTTAATGCTTATACTTCTATTTTTAGCAGGAAATGCCAATCAAATGTGTAGATCATATATAAAAAAGTAGCAATTACCAAGACAGGCAGCTGCGAGAATAAGACGCAGATCTCCAAAGAATCTCTCAAGAGTAATTGTATGTTTTACATGCGGTTGCTGTATTGAGGTTTTCACTTCTGTGTCACTCAACCCACGAGTGGCTTACTTACAGTGTCTTCACATTAAACTAGATAGGAAAGAATATGTGAAGATTAAAAAATGTGACACCTGTGCAATTGCTAAACTAATACACAATCAGGCTGTTGTCGTACAGATGCGCAATACATGCTCAGAGGATTTGTATAGGTGTGCAGAAGGTTTTCATCTGATTGTCTCTTCTTCTCTCAGTTCGCTGCTCTCCCGCGTGAGCGACAGCAGGGTTTCTGTTCTGTCTCGCTCGGAGGAAGATAATCGGATAAGTAAGAAGAACAGGAAAGAATGGAGCATGAGCAAGTCTCAGGTCTTACTGGAGCGACCCACTGACACAGACGAGGTGCCTTTGTATTTATTTATTTCCTCTGTTCACGGCTGTTAACGAACTGTTCATGATGTTAAATGTGACCATCCTTCGACTGAAGTTGATTTGTGTCATTTCATAGCGAAATCAAAAGGATTGAGTGGAATCATTTGTAGGAAAAAACATTTTTACAGTGGACTAATTTAATATTTGGAGATATGACTCATATTATATGCTGTCTGTGTGGTGGAAGATTCCTCCAGAGAAGCAGCCGAGGCCTAAAAGTCTGACGATAGGAGACCGGAGACTCACGCTGTCGCTGTTTCATGGAGATTCATCCAATTTGAGTTTACACAACCCTCTCAGCCCTCTGCCCGCCTCACCGCACACACCACGCAGCTCCAGTGAGTGCACAACCAGACATCCCACACCAACACAGATGATTGTTTTTTTTTTTTTTTCATGAGCTATGGTTTTTCTTTGCTGTGTTGCATGAATATGGTAATGCTGCCATCACGGTGTCGTGGTACCACTGCAGTACCTTTTCTTTGAAATAAAATAGTTTTCAGTATACAGTAAGCTGGCATTCAATGGTTTTTAACAGTCTCTCTTGCTCACAGAATCTGCATTTATTTGATCAAAAATACAGTAAAAAAAAGTGAAGTGTAATATAATATAAAAACATAATTTTAAATAAGATTTTTGGGAATATTTTTTCAAATAATTTATATTGTAAAGGAATGTAAAAACATTATTAAACCTCATACTGATCCTCATCCCGTAGGTTACACGTGTCTCCAGAGCGAGAGTGACTTTAACACACCGGACATAACGAGCACACCTCCACCAATGCCGCCCAAAAAACACCCTCACGAGAGCGAGAGCATCTATAACTCCACCTCTGATGTAAGATAAAGCATGCACAGTCTGCACTTGCATTTACACTTTCTTTGGTACATTCATATGTATGTTGATATGCAATCTCTCTCTCTATATATATAAATGCCTTTTCTTTTCTGTTTCACCCGTAGTTCACTCCTCCTCTACCGACGAAAGTTGAAAACAAGCCTCCACCGCCGCCTCCCAAAACACGCAAGTCAATGTTTCCCACTTATGAGAGCAATCCACAATAAAGACTCTCCGGTTCTCCTGAATCCAGAAGCAGATATCTCAGATAATTGCATGCTGTGAAAAACACTTCTGAACGGTACTTGTTCCATTCTTTTAAAAAGAGAAAGAGACCAAAAATTTTTTGGTCATGGTTTTCTGGGATTTCTGATTTAACCTATTTATAATTCTTTTCTTTTTTTTTCGGTAGTAAAAGAGCAGTTTCATCATGATAAAACATCATTTCTTCTCTAGTGTGTATTTATTCAGAACTGCTGGGCAGGAACGTGACCAAAGGTTGGTTGTTTGGGTTGTTAAATGTTGAAATCAGCCTCATATCCACTGGATTACAGTAGTTTATCTCGACCTGTATCTGTGCCTTATGAATAGAGAGATTTAAAGTTAATGAAGTTCACTTTGCACGTTGCTCGTAATTGTCAGGTTGTGCGTTTGTGCAGTTAGAACTTTTGTAGTAACCTCATGCACCCAACAACACAGTTTGCTTTACTAAGAAAACACCTTGATGCGGTTGTGGTTTTTTTTCTACTCTAGAGAGCTACATATGTATTAAAAAAAGCCCAAATATTTAAAAAGCCTTTGAACTGAATTGTAGAGAAATGCAGGAGATACAGTATAAAGTGTAGGCTTTATGAAATGATTCAAATCGTCTAGTATTATTTTGTCGTGAGATCAGATCAAAACAGATTAAATGTGCTTGAATTCAGGAATACTACTTATTGTTTCAACACTTAATAAACATGGTACTTCATGCATCTGTAAATTTTAGCCTGGAGCAAGATATATAGCTTAGAGAAATACCCTAGGAGGGTTTGAGATCAGGGCTTTAGATTTCAAGGCTTGCTTTTTCATTAACCTTAAGTCAAAATATCACATTTCACTAGTACATGCACTGTATTTGTATTTGTACGCTGTATTTTTTGCTCTATTTTTTTTTTTTTTTGGAATGATAATTTTTTTTTTTATGATACAAAATTTTGTCAGAATGCGACTGCAACTTTGGATGTTTTCCTTTATTCATTGCAAACAGATATTAGAATATCGGGATCATTCTCATAATTTCACTGGTTAAAAACTACACTGGACCCGTCAGCGTTACCATTTGTCTTCTAATGGGCTGTTATATCAATAACATATCTTTTCATAAAGATTGTATAGTTTTGTACTTTAAGAGAGTGTGTTTGGCAAATATGGTAATATTTAATTGATGTGCACAAGGAAATTTCTATTTCTGCATGAAATGTTATGTACATACTGTATTAAATCGCACAATTATCAGAGCAAATGTGATAAATACTTCACAAAATTCCAGGGAAAACCAGAACCATTTTTTAAGGGACTGTAGGTGTAAATATAGAATTTTTCTACGGAATTATTTAAACTTGAAACTTGTAATTTAAATGAAATTCCAATGAAATATTTTTCACATATTAATGTTTCATTCTGAATATAAACCAAGGGTATTTATAGCATCCAAACCCTTTTTCAGTATAGAGAATGCATGTGTTTTTAAAGTAATTATTTATATTTTTTGGCCACCTGCAGCCAGAAACCCATGGAAAATTACCAATCCTTTGCTGTTATTTGAGAATTTTTGCACTCCAATTTGAATAAAAGTGACAAAATAAATCTTGAACCAACTGTTTGTTAGTTTTTCACTTAAGGAATATACTTTTTGACCCCCCCATGCAACATCCTTTTCCCAAGATAACAGCTCTGAGTTTTCTCCTGTAACGTTTGAAGAGTTTAGAGAACACCTGATAAGAGAAAAGAGACCATTCTAAGAGATTGAGACCAAGAAAATCTCTCCGGATCCGTCAGAAAACCAGCTCCATGATGGTGCTTCTCCTCTTTAGTTCACCTGTGTTTGCATTATTGTCCCAGTGGAAGACCCAGCCATGGCCCATTATAAGATTTAACGGCGTCAATCAGTTTTAGATTTGGTATCTGTTGGTATTTGATAGAATCCATGATGCCATGTGTCTAAACAAGACGTCCAGGACCTCCAGCAGAAATATAGACCCACAACATCAAAAACACAGCAGTATACTTCATTGTACACATGGAGTACTTTTTATCCCTGTGTTCACCAAACACATTGAGTGATTGCTGCTAAAAAGCTCATTGTTTAGTTTCATCTGATCATAGAAGCCAGTTCCATTTGTAGTTCCAGTCCTGTCTGACAACTGAAAGCTTTTAAAGGTTTATGACTCTGAGACTCAACTGTTTTCTGCAGGTCTCCAGCTGTGGTTCTTGAAGAGTCTTTAGCCACTCAAACTCTACTCCTCGCCGTGTATTAGGAGGATAGAGACACACATTCTCTTCCAGGCAGCTTCCTAACATTCTAAGTTGATTGGAAATGATTAATTATTTCCCTGATGGTGGAAATGGTCATTCCCACTGCTCTAGCTCTTTTCTTAAAGCCACTTCACTAATTTGTGAAGCTCAATTATCTTTTGCTGCACATCAGAAATATATTCTTTGTTTTTTCTCATAGTGTTGATGATTAAGGGATTTTGGGCTTCGTTTTCCCTCCTATTTATATTTCTGTGAAACAGGAAGCCATGGCTGGATATTTTCATCACCCTGGAGTGCTCAAAACTGTGAATATGAATGGGAATATACTTCAGAGATATTTTACTCATAAAAAATAATTGTGGTCAACAAGTATTGGAGAAAAACATTTATTTTATCACAAGAATTTCTCCCTTTTTTCAATTGTTTTACTTCAATAATAGGTTACAATTTTGTGAATTTTTGGAATGAAAGCTCAAAAGGATAAACAATGCAGATTTATTTTCACAGCCAACTGTGCTCAGATTTACCAAGGGTGCCAAAATTAGTGGAGGGCACTGTGTGTGTCTGTGTATGTGTATATATATATATATATATATATATTTATAGATACAAATATAGTGTATAGAATGAATGAATGCTTTCAAATTCTTTTCAAACTGTTTATATTTGAATTGGTCTCTCACTAATATGTTTATATTTGAAATTCTAGAGGAAATATATTTGTCATAACCACTTACTATACTCGTTGATTTATACAAGAAACCAATGCAAAAATCTAGTTTTGTTTTGGCGTTTATAGTGTACTTGAATCTACTTTATGAAATGTATCTAAAATTGTTTTAAATATTTTTTTCTATTGTTCGTACACCTCCTTTATGCCCTCATATTTTTCATTTGTATATTCATCAGGCATGCCAATGAACTAGTAAAGGCCAAAACGGGGATTACACCTAGTCCCAAATACTTCTCTGTCAAATATATTGTGTGTTTGTGCTAGACTGAAGAGTAACTTGCCACAGTGATCTTATTTAAATTGTTATGTTCTTCTTGAGTCATCGGGTAATAACTGGTCATCTCCCGAGTTTACGATGCCCCAGGATGACATTATACTCTTGACATCTGTTCTCTCTGAGCAGCAGAAATGAAGGAGCTGGATGAGTCGACGCAGCAGCAGATCAAAGCTCTTTACCGTCCCTCAGGCTGGAGATTACAGACTGAATAATCTCGCCTGCGAAGATGTTGCTTTTTTTTTTGGAAATGGATACTTCACTGTGTTGCGCTGAACGATATATGACACACAAAGTCAAGCATCCTCTAGCCTGGCATGCACTGCTGGAAATGGCTTTTATAGCCATATTTCTGTTTTCTTTACATCGGCAATATGATTTGCTGTTGTTTTTGTTTGATATCAGACCTGAGTGGAGCATAATGTAGCATATGCGCTGTCTTCTTCTCCCCAGGTCTCCTGCTGGAAAGTGGTTTTTACGTGGTGCATGAACGTCATTGTCTCTGTATATGCCTGTAAAATGATTGACTGCTAAATAGCCTTTAATCTTACATGCCACTGATGGATATCTCCATGGCAACACCGCTTTTAACTTACCTTCAGAACACTGAGACCCTCTGCTCTTCATTTGAGACTGAGAAAAATAGATAAAGATAGAAAAATTGTTGTTTTATTATCTTAATAAGTGCTGAGATTTCATCGTTTTTTGTTGTTTTTTTCTTAAAAAAAAAAATAGAAAAACTCTTTCCATTGGCTGTTGTATGATTTGCTTCTGTTAAGTGTTTTTGCGAGTGTTTAGAAAAATGGATCCCCTGATTTAATTTTTTTCTATAAAATTGTGGTCAGTAAAACAAAATGATGTTTATGACAGTGTAAAAAAACCTTTTTATTTTTATGTCCATTTATTTACATTTGTTCATTTAGCAGACACTTTTTTAATGTATCTGTCAAGCTGACTTTACACTAGTATCTTCAACAAATGATACCAAAAATGCTATTTTTTGGGGAGTATAACAACATAAAATAGACAAATAACAATGACACCTTGTTAATTCTTAAGAAATGCGTTGTTATTATTATTATCGATGTATTAAAGAGATTTAACGGCAAGAAAAATCTTCTGTAAGACATCACATCTATAGACAGAGTCTTGATTAAAAAACTGGGCTTTTAAGCGTATAAGCTTGTTAATATAGATTGATTTCCAGGCTGTGTTTTCTGATGTACTTGAGTTTCTTTTGATCTTTCCTCTCATTTCTCTCTGCATCAGGAAGTGTTTTCTAGGTCTGCTGGCTTCTCATTGCTATTTTTATATTTTACTGTACCGGTCAAAAAATTTAGGTCCGTGCATTAGTTGTTTTGTTTAATAATAATAGAAATTACTATTATGTAGCAAAGATGCATTGAATTGATCAAAGCAACTGTAAAAACATGTATAATGTCTCGAAGGATTTCCATGTGAAACAAATATTCCTTTGAGCTTTCTATTCATAAAAGAAAATACGTATAGCACAGATAATAACAGAAATGTTTCTTGAGAAGCAGATTAGCATGTAGAAATTATTTCTGACGGATCATGTGACACTGAAGATTGGAGGAATGACGCTGAAAATTCAGCTTTGATCAAAGGAATAAATTAAAATAAAATTTATATTTTAAAATGTATTCAAAACAGTATTGAACACAGTTTTATTAAATTGTAGTAATCTTATAATAGTATATTTCAAAGAATTTAAATACTTGAGCCACACTTAAAAATCAGAATGCCAGTGCATTACATAAAAAATAAATAAAAATGGCCTTTATTTGAAAGAAAAATAACACTTTTAAAGCAAAACATTTCACAGAAATGTTAATTACTCTATGCTTTGTTATTTAATGCAGTGACATTCAGGCATTTAAATTGTCCACTTTATATAACCACTGATGTTTTTGCATCCAGTACTGGTTAAAAGGCTTGCTGTAGTTGACAGAAATTAGAGTAATAATTATATTATATTATATATTATAATTATATTATAATTATATTAAAAAGTCCACTTGAAAAAGAATTCCTTTACGAATGAGGACAGTGAAACTGACCTGAACGGAAAACATTTAATACTCGGTACGGATTTGTAACTCTTTTACGACACCCATCTCCTTCAGCTGATGAAAAGTCTTTCATTAATGTTTCTATGCTTAATGAGCCTCATGAACGAGTCTTTCAAAATCCTGTAAGAACCACTGCGGTGCTTTATGCAAACATTCACTGAAAGTTTTTGTGTTATTTAATAAATAAAAAAGTCATGTTTGATGAACTACAGACATACGTTTGCACAAAAGAGGTTGCAGCATCTTTCTGCACACAAAAGAGTTTCTTTACACAAAAGGCAAGGAACGAATGTTTTATACTTTATTCATGACAACCATTGACAAGTTGCGTTAACATGAACCTTCAAGGACTAGTAGAGCAGAATGATTGTGCAAACTTTCATAACACAATGTGCAGTAACGTCTAACGCACAGACATGAAAGAATAGTTATCAAATCACACGTTTATCTTTAAAATGTAAAACTGCATTCTGCCTGGAAAAATAGCAAAAAGCTACTATATTGTCTCTATGAGAAATAAATGCAAATATATATTTAAATACTTGTATATTTATGATTGATAGAATGCATAAAGATTGGCTTTAAGGAATTTAAAACTTTTCATAGTCAATGCAATATTAGATGAAAAGCTAATGACATTTTAGGAGAAATGGCAAAATAGAGTCCACTTGTTTAAATATATTTAAGCACTTCAAATAATAACTTAATTTCACTGCATTTGATGAGATTAAAAATCAAGGGGCCTTTATTTTCAATAAAAATAGTTGCCCTGACTTTTCCTGCAGACCACTATAAGATCCAAAGTGATATTTTTTCCTACACAACTATATAAATTATATCGAGCTAAACTCTTTCTTGATGATGAAACAAATGCTACACACACAGTGCAAAACACTTGTGCTGCACTTAAAATATCTGTCTTTGCGTTTGGAAAAAAGAGCACTTTAAAGTTTAATATCTCAGAAATGTTTGGTTTCAGTGATATTTAGACATTTTCAATTGTGTTGTGTCTACTGTACTGTACTGTCAAATCTGCTTTTCTCCAGATCATTTGAAGATCAGACGGTCCAAAGTTAAGTTTTTATATTATTGTTATTTCTATCATCTTGCCACAGTATTAAACTAAACTTTTGTTGAAATAAATGCAAATATTTAAAAAATACATTGTTTATGGTTGATAGAAGATATAGTTTGGGTATCACAGACAGGGCTTAGCCTTTAAGTCAGGATTTGTCATAGTTCAATTAAAATATTAAGTAATTTTTATGAACATGCCTTAGAAAAAATCATTACAGTTGTGCATCTTGAGACAAAACATAGGCACTGACATGATTTAAGATCAGTCAGTCCAATTTTCATTCAGTTGAAAGAGCTCAGACTTACATTTTATTAACCTCATCTGTGAAACCTGGGGATAAAGTATTTAAACATTGGCACATTTAAATAGTTTGAATGTTAATGCATTACAAATATAAATAGATCAAAGCAACTGATATTTACTTGAAAGATAGCTAGTTGCCACTTGCTCTCATATTTAGTTGTTTAACGTAATTCATGCATTTTCAGTTGTATTGTCTATTGTATTTATACTCACTTTTTCTAAAGACCCTTTTAGCTGAACTATTCAGTGGTCATGAATTAAATGCAGATATGCATATATAATACACACACACACACACACACACACACACACACACACGTGTATATATATATATATATATATATATATATATAAATATTTCATAGATTTTATATAAAAGTATTAAAACTTAAAATGTCTGAATGTCATTGCATTTGATTACAAATATTGAAGCATGTGGTCTTTATTTTGAAGAAAATTAACACGTTTAGCTTTGGTTTAATAGACAAGGCTTAGCTTAAGACAGAATTTAGGTCATAGCTTATTATTAAGATCAGTCAGTGCAAGTTTCTTTCAGTTAAAACAGCTGAGATTTATATTATAGTCTAGGATTAGACTTAAGCCTTGTCTGGGAAACCAGGGTTAAAGTTTAACTTCTGAGAAATGTGTACGTGTCACTTCCTCTGGTATTATGGTCAATGCAATGACATTTAGATGTTTTCAACTATCGTGTCTACTGTACATTTAAAATGTTATTTTTCTGCACTTCATTTGAAAATCGGAAGATTCAAAGTTAAGTTTTTATAGCGTTAACAACTATATTAGTTCTATCAAGCTAAACTCTTTATTTTTGCTGAAATAAATGGAAATATTTATAAATACTTTAGATTTATGATTGATGGATGAATAAAGGGTATTTTTAAAGTATGTAAACACTTGTGCTGCATTTAAAGTGTCTGAATGTTAATGCATTAGAGGAAGATATATCGAAGCAACTGGACCTGTGTTTTAAAGATGACAAGTTGCCAGTTTCTTTAAAGGGATTGTTCACCCAAAAAGGAAGTTTGTTGTTTATCTGCAGACCCCCAGGGCATCCAAGATGTAGGTGACTTTGTTTCTTCAGTAGAATACAAACAAAGACTTTTAACATCACATTTAAATTTTTAGGTAAGCTATCCCTTTAAAACGCAATTGTTGGTCTGTCTACTGTAGATTTAAAACCACTTTTTCTGTAAATCCAAGTGATGCTGTACAGATTTAGAGAGGTAAACATGAAGAAGCTCCACAACTGTATCATTTCTGTGGAGCTCAGTGCCCGTGGCTGTGCTCGTGCGGTTCTGTTTTGACCTCTTCCACCTTCAAGCTGCTCAAACAAGGGTACTCGTCTAAAAACAAGTTATAGGATGCAATCAGCTCCTTCCAGTAGCTTTTCTTCCCATAAACCAGCACGAAGGCGCTGACCGCGGTGTAGATGCTGGCAAAAAGGATGGTCAGGGCCAACGTGTTCTTCCTCATCAGCACCACGGTCATCTGCGTGTAGATGTCTACGATCAGGAAGATCGCGTACACCACCACCAAACTAAGCGTCATCTTGATGACCCGCATCTGCGTGCCGAGCTTGGGCCCGTGGGCTCCATTGGTGCTGGCTTTCATATCCAGCAAGTGCTTGGCCAGGTGGTATGAGATAGAGATGCTGCATTTGACCATCACGATTCCCGGAACAATGTCGGAGACGATCACGTAGTAGAAGACGTAGGCGAGTCCAGTGGTGTCGGTGGGCATGATGGAGCCGCAGTCGCTCAGCCCGCTGCTGGTGCCATTGTAGTAGGTCAGCACGCTCAGCAGCGGGACGCAGTTGGCAAAGCCGCTCACCACGATCACCGCCAGGGCCGTGTGGACATGCTTGACGATGGCTTCCTGGATGCGTGTGTAGCAGTGCACGGGCTCCATCACCAGTTTAGTACCATAGTAGAAGGTCAAGAATGCCGTGCTCCAGAAGATGATGAACTTGACGCTGAAGATGAGCACAAGCAGAATGGCCCCCGCCAGGCTAATGCGGCACACCGTGTCGATCACATCCAGCGTCTGCCATAAGTACGTCAGAACCTGCAGGGAGATGCTGGCCAGGGAGATGGCCGTAATGATGAAGTCGGCCGGGTTCAATCGGTGCTTGGCGCTCTTCCGGTAGTTCCTCTGGTTGATCAGAAGCAAGTACATGTTAAAGAAGATGGTGAGGATTGCCAAGAAGCCGGTCAGCACCCAGGCCGCAAGTTTGTCCAAGGACGACAGCATGATTGATTGTGCTCCAGATGCTCAACACTACACATAGGAAAGAAAAAGAGATCTCTATAATACAGTACTGTATCTGCAGAGAGCTTACACTTAGATCTTTAGATGTTTCTTTTAAACCCACAGACCCACAGTGGTCCAGAAACTGTGTTTATCAAAAAAATTAAATCGAGAAATTTTACAATAAAATAAAAGTTGAACTGAAAAAAAGCTAGAACGATATATAAAAGGTAAAATTTATATAAAAAATTAATATATAAATTACATATATATAAATATATATGAAATGAATATGAAATGTTATCTGAAAACCTGTGTTATTGTTAATTGATTGTATTAAAATAATGCAATAATGATAATACTGAATAATGAATAATAATGAAACTTTGACAGTGTAAAATGTCTGAACTGAAGCTATTAAAATAAAACAATAATAATAATAATAATACATTTGAAAATCTAATGAACTGAAAATAAAGTTAAAGTGAAGTACTAAAATAACAATAAATATATAACATAAATATATAACAACAAAATAATGCTAATAGTTGGTTTTAAAACAAAAGTTTGATATTAAAGCTTAAAATTAATTAATTGTTTACAAATTAACAAAACTAAAACCTATTTAAAAAAAAACAAAGGCATACAACATTCTTTTAAAATTAAACTGAAAAAACAACAAAAACATAAGATTGAAAAGAAGAATAAATAATACTATATATATATATATATATATATATATATATACACACACAAACAAAATAAAATTAGTCTGCTCTCAAAGGTTAGAGAACTCATTATCAAGACTTATCAATAAATGTCTTACTTGCTAGACATTTAATTTCTTTCCTAGCTGTGAATCAAAAATGAGAAGAAACATGACACATCATACACTAACTGAATATGAGCGCATACATTTTCCCTGAAAATGCACACGCTAAAAGAGTTATAATTCCTTTAGAAATACAATTTAAATACCTTGTTTTGGAGGCCTTAAATATTTTCTCTCATCTTCACTGTGCTCAAGCTCCTTGTGCATTTAGGAGATAAAAATACCAGAAAATGATGTCCTGTCATCATGGTGAAATGCATTTTTTTTTTAAGAAATAGTAAATGATAGGGAGAAAATTGAAGCTGAATTGCTATGGTTGGTGCTGAAAGCTCTTGACAATAGCTGCCTGACTTTTATACTCCAGCTATGAAGCCAGATTTAAAGGATGATTTCATACGCTGACCATAACCATATTTAAAGCAGTGTGTTTTATGGCACAGAAGCATGACTAGTAATTTAAACCACCATCCAGACATTGAGGTTCAACTCAAATGGCAATCGGGGGTCGGTTTGTCATTTTGCTTTTTAGATCTATACTAAATAGATATGAATCTAAAGGGTCTCTGATCTCTTGTCAGGTGTTCTCAAACCCCATCAGGCATTATGAGAGAAAATGTAGAGCTGTTAAACTGGCAAATGGAGGGTTCAAAAAGTATAAAATAAAAGGGTGCCATTACTTGTGGCCAATGAGTATTAGAAACATTTATTTTATAATGATATTTCCCTCCATTTTAAATTCTTATTATCCAATGAAAGATTAGATTTTTGTGAATAAAAAAAAAATTATAATAATTTTCACAGTAGCCTTTGCTCATATTTACCAAGGGTGCCAATATTTTTGACCATGACTCTCTATCTATCTATGGGTTTATTTTCATGTAAAAACTGCCCTCGAAGAAGTTTGAAAACGACCAGAATGGGGTTTTGAACACTGATTAGAGAAAAACTACAAAAACATATCACATAATCTGTTTATACATTAATCAAAATATCCACCATTAGCTGCTATTACAGCTCATAAGCTATCAGTTAATTCAAACATTGACTTGATATATTACTCCAAACCTCCTGAAGGATTGCCCAAAGATGATTCGCACTGGTTGGACACTTCTTTACGCACATCATGGTCCAGTTCCTCCCAGTTATTATTGCTGGTCTACAGTGATAATGTCTATTTACTTTAATGTACAGTATTTGCACCAAAGAATAAGGACTTATGCTGATATCATCAAAAACCATACTTTGCCAGGGGTGTTTGAGAGCAGTGGACACAGTTTAGGATGGCTAAAGATGGAATATTAAAGAGTGTTAAATATTTCAGATTGATAGGATGCAGATGAACATTTATTACAGGTTGACCTTTTTAAACATATATTAGGGCTGTTGGCACATACTCAGTTTTGGAAGGAAAGAAAGTGAGATTTTAATTTGTGTTAATCTATGCCACATGTTAAACAACATCTGCTTAAACCTGCTGTTCTCAATTATATTGTGTAATTATTCAGATGTGCCCAATGTAAAGCGAAGCCAAATTCTGTGGCGGTCAGACTGCTTTGCCTGCACCCGTCCTTCCTGTGCTAATGCACCCTGGATGTCCAGAGGTTTTATTTGACTAGCACACATACCACCGAAACCCTGAGAAAGACTCTCACCTCATTCACAAGACAAATGTAGCTTGCCTGACATTCACATACACCATGCGCCTTAATTGGAGTTTGGCTGTTTAACATGCAGCAGATAACGCGGCCAAAGCAAGGGTGTTGCTCTTGATGAACTTCAGTGCTCTCTGTTAATTTTGTTGAAAACATTCGCACACCTCCAGCGGTCCTTGCCTTGAGCCAAACGTCTTCTCGTTTCCTTAGTAACCCAGCAGTCGGTTTCCTCTGATAGTGAGAATACTCACATGACCCTGATATTTTACCCACAGATCCGATGGATTAAAGCCTCGGATAATCAGGAGATCCTACAGTATTCTGTTTGTGAATCCAAACATCTCATAAACCATGAAAGCTGTATGGGTATTAAATAATAAATCACTATGGATTCATATAGACAGACACAAAAAAGTGATTTAATTGGACAAACACACAACTATATTTCCATTTGAAGAAGATTAATGGTACATTTTCAGGTCCTCAACCTAATTTACTGGAGAAAAATATGGATATGATTTAGTAATTAATGATCTTTAATCCACATTTCCCTTTAAACTAAGAATTATGTGGACTTTAAGTCATGCCATTTGTGTGGATGTTAATTTCTAACATTAAAAACAGGCTATTTAGAAAATCTGCTTTATTTATATAAATAAAGCAGATTTTCTAAATAGCCTGTTTTTAATTTTTTTTTGGGGGGGTAAAAATCCCAGGGAAACACAGTGACAGTGACAATATAGTGAAATATAAAGTGACATAAACGATAAGTGACACAACCCTAATCCTCCCCATCACGTGGCATAAACACACTTAAGTCCATTTTTGTGTATCAATAGGCCTACCAAGTGTTTTGGTGAATGTGAGGCTCACGACCAGTACATTTCTGGGCTTTGTTTATCCACCGTTTTAAAGGATCGTGCTGCCTCTCCGTACCTCTGATCATCGTTTGAAAAAAAAAAACTGACGATGCTGTGTGTTTTATTTTTCACCTTTTATGTCTCTAAGGGAAGCAGGTCGCAGAGATGAGTAATTATGCATAAATTATAAAAATAATGTCATTGATTACACCCACTGCTTGTCACTCAAGGAAAGAATTACATTGATGCATGTTTCTGAAAGTTTCGATTTTGTTTAGTTTAATAATTAACATCACCTTCGCAAGTATGACTCTCACTGGGCTTGTAAATTAGCAGAACTTGAACAGGGACATTAAAACACTTCATGTGGCTTCATGTAATGTTAAATATAGTGATAGGGTGTGATAAAGACATAAATTGTAAAGCATGTACTACGTGCAAATACGTACATAAGCCCTCATGTGGTTCCAAACCTGTAAGACCTCACAAATTAAGATAGTTTTCCATAGACTGTAATACAACTGAAATAATCCCAGCTCCAGAAACATAGTAAAAACATCGGTAAAACAGTCCATGTTACATCAGTTTTTAGATTTCCATTTTTGGGGAGTTTCACAATGATTACGCATTCTTTTGATGTAATCAGCCTTGTTTGCGTTCAGGGAGAAAGCTGCACGCATGTACGTAATAGATGTTGTTTACGCCTAGGGGAAAGTGTACACATTTGTTGTCATATTCTCTAAAATGTCGGAAGACGTAACTTGGGGGAGAAGAATGGTTTAGTAAATTGTTATTGTTGTTTTGGCCGTGAATCTTTTCATTTTTATTTTACAATGACAACATTAGTCATTAAAACGTTTCCAACAAAGAAATGGACTGACCTTTTTTAAATAAACACTTTATTTTGATAACCTACCATATGATGGCTGAACCAGCAGTGCATCGGGCAGCACTGTTTTCACGGTAATCAGATCAAAGTAAACAAGATTCTACAAAACATAAGGGAAAACAAATCGAATTATCATACGAAGCGATAAAATAGATTACGATCAAATAAAGACTGTTTAACTTAAATTATTAGGTAAAAACAAAAGATTATTAGGTATCCCTTTAAATTTCAGCATTCATAGCAGAGGGTGATCTTCTCAAAATGATGGTGGCACCCCAACAATGTAGGATTTGAATGCATACAGCCGCATCACCTCAGCATCTGCATCTTATTGCATTTACAATGCCGTTTGTCACCACAGACTATGGTACCACTTTTTTGATCTGAGTTTGGTTCGGTAGAGGGCCATAAGTGAGTCGAGGAGGTCCACCTCTCCCATGTGCTCTTATAGTCTCTTACAACAGCAGGACAGGGGACAATGATCGCCTTGCTTCCTCTGTTCCAGTAACTTGGTGTGCTCCCATGTAATCACTCAGTTGGGTCACTAAGCGATTGACATACCACTTTACTGCATATAAAGTGGTATTGCCAACAATTGCTGTCTTTTTTTGAAAAGACCCTTGGCCAGATCTTTTCTGCTCAGCATCAGAAACCATGCTGCTGCCTGGAAATCTGGTGGAGCGAACAGTACCAAGATTAGCTCAAGTTATAGTGGGACACTGGCTTTTAGGGCGCCAAAACATCTGTGTTACTAGCAGTCCAAACAAGGACATGTACAAGGTTGTGCCCCGGTTGTGGTAAGGTTAAGGGGCTTGTTAGGATTAACCTGTGCTGCATACAAATACAAATGCCTTATTTGCAAGACAAAATGAAAACGGCATTTCTTCCTTCAGAAATACAGTGATATAAAAACACCCACGCTTCAGTTTAGTTTTTAAACATGCATTACGTGCTCAAGCCTTTTGGAAAATCAGTCCATTTTGATATAGTGTCAGGTTGCCACCAGTAAATAAACGTATGGGAAACACATCCCACAGCACAATAACCAACTTCATTACTCATCATTAGCTGTCCCAGATAGCACAGGTACGTCTTTGAGATGTCTGCCCGATGAAACCGTATATAATGAGGAAAATAACAACATGTAGTAAACGGTAACGGTAACTGTTCGCACTACAAATCAGTTTGTTCATAATTAAGATAATACATTAAAATAAAACAAGACACACCAATTTTCAATATTAAGCAGCAAAACGACTTGTACAGCTAAATATAGCTGGACGTGGATGAGAAATGAAAACTATACCCATAAAATTTACTAATTGCGGGACCCATTTTTACGTCAGGAAAAAGGTGTATACAACGAGTTTTCCTTTTTATTTAGTTCACTATTTATACGCACATTAATTAGATTGGGTCGAATTTTCCTGTTTACATTGTGTAAATATAATCAAGTAATTTAAAAAAAAAAACTCAAGCATAGGCTATTCATTCTTTTCAAATACTACAGGAACAAGAATGAGCCATAAAACAATAAATGAGCAGATAAAACCTGATCTATCCCAGCAGAAATGATCTCATAGTGTATAATAACAATATCATTTCTGTCATGAAGCCATTACTCTGGGCTTTTTGCTATTATTGGATACAGTCACACTTTACTGAAGGCACTTATGTGATTCTACTGGATTGAAATCAGATACAAAGTCTAGAAATTGTCTCAGTGAATTATTGCACATCCAAAACAAAGTTTAGTAACTCATTTCGCACCATTTGTGAATAATGACAACCATTGCATGCTGTTATTTTTCAAGCAATCATGCCCTTTCTTTAACGGCGGGCAAAAAACATACAAAAATCCATTAGATGAACATTGAAGTGACCAAGGCTTGAAGGTGGACTGCTTAAAACAACTTCCTAGCAATTTCGCTCTTGCGTTTATTTCAGAAAATCATGCTTGTGTAAAAATGATTTAAAAAACAGTTTCTTTCAAAACATTGGTTTTCTTTGCGTTGAAATATTGATTTTTTCAAGTCTACTCTAATGGACCTTGGCAAGGAAAAATGTGTTTGCTTTGTGCAATTAAATATGAATTCATCTGTGTTTAGCCTGTCATAAAGACAGTAACACTGTGCATGTGTCCCTGAAACACGCCGTGGAAAAGTGCTTAATTTAGTTTCAAACTTCTTGTCATGTCATTCTCCTACATGCTTCTGATTTCCCATTCCTTAGCCCAGACCCATTTTCCCAGAATCGGAGGTTATTAGACAAACAATTCTGTGAGGAAAGTGGAAAAGAAAGAAATTGACTAAAGCTGAACAGAGCATTAGACAGGCCAGTGACACTGCAGCCGGGGGGCGCTCTTGCACAACACTACTGAAGTGCATTGATTGACCTGCCCATTAGAGACAGATGCAAATCAAACAGAGCAAACAATTTCCTTCCCATCATCTCCAAATCACACGGCTGATTTGAACTGAACGCTTGTCAATGCAGGTGCATCACAAAGGAAAAACGGTTAGCCAGAAACTAAAAAATAATACATTCGAAGCGGAGGACTTCATGAGTGCAATCACCACCACGCAACACTAAAACCACAGTTATTTTGGTTACTTTAATCAAAGTACATGTTGACTAAAATAAAATAAAATAAAATACGAAAACAACTTTTTATTTCATCTGGTTGTCAATGCAACATTACTTGAAGTGCCAAAATAAATACTAAAACTAAATAAAGCAAATAAGTCTAGAGTTAATTTGTAGACATAGCCCATTTAAAAAAAGAAACAAAACTAAAATACAATAACAACACAACATATTTAAAGTGGCAACAGAAAATATAAAAATCAAGTTCTAAATGGATGAAAATCAGTCCTGTGCCAATTAATATTTTAATTTAATAATTATATTTACACACATAAATATTTAACAAGATTAAAGCAGATTAAAACATAACAAATGGCTTAAGAAAACAAATTTACATCTTTAAGCTGAAAAGTCAGTTGATAGTAAAGTTTTATCTGTCTGAGGTAAACTTTAGGCTGGAATAAGTCCTAGTCTGGACGAGTTGACACTAGTTGGCGAAAGCTTGAGCCAGTTGCAGAGTTGGGGCAGTTTGATTTCACAGAAAATCACGCCATGTATGCTGGGCACAAACTCCATACGCACAACTGTTGCTTCAGACTCTGATTTCATCCAGTCTGAGGACATAAAAGATGTTTAATATTTGCAGCAAGCATCAATATCTGGAGCTCCTTGCAACATGAGTTTGGTCTGAACAACTTGAAAGTCTGGTAATGTGTGTCTCTCAGAGGTGTTTTCAACTCAAAACAGATTTTTTAAAATGCGGTTTAGCCATTTATTTACACAACGGTGACCTTTTTGGTGGCCCGAAACACAAACTGTTTTGGTATCAAAGTGCAATTATTCTGGAACCGATACCATTATGGTCTAAGCGTGAAAACGCAAAACTATGATAACGCCAGAGTTGTGCACATGCCTATTGTGCGTTAAATCGTGCAAGTAAGTATGCTCTTATGTATATGTGCGTAGCGTTTCTTTAAAAAGGTGACATTCCCAAAGAGTGGCCTGTGAATAATCGAGACACCCCTCGCTGCAGACTGTAGTGCGGTGACGTCAGGTACATACCGCGCATGCGCAAAGTGACGTATGGTATGTATGGTATGTCTATAACATGATTCATCCTACCTTATCAGATTTTGCTACCTCCTATGAAAAAATAGGTAGCACAATTTGATATCAGAAAATGCTACCTGTTTTATTAATGTCTACACCTCAAACAAACCTAAACCTACCCTTACTGTTAATGCAAATATAGTAATTATGAATGCAATATTGATGTGCACATGCACAGTAAACACATACACATACACATATGTCAGGTACCTACGTCACGTATGTACCTGACGTCACCGCGCTACAGTCTGCAGCTAGGAGTACTTGGAATAATCTGTGTTTTGGAATAGACTGGGCCCTGCTCAGTTGCAGTTTTTCTCTACAAGTTGGCGAATGTATGAAAATTTGTTTCTAAAAACTGTTTTTCAGACTTTAGGGGGCATGCACACAAGACAGTCTGTTTTTTGTAATTTTTTAATTTTAAATGGAAACTGATGTACACATGTTGGCCTCTTATGGCTTTTCAATGTCTACACCAAAATAAATTGTTTTTAAGGATATTTTTAAGGATGTTTTAGGATGGTGGTAAACTGACAGGCTTTTACTCTTTCTCCACTCCTGACACCTTGTGAAGTTTTTCGTTCCTTGCCTTTGGCTTACTCACTGGAGGTTTACAGAAAAAACATACCAAGACATTGTTTTCTTTTCATTTAACTTCTGAATGAGGACCTTGTGGAATTTGAGGCATACATTTTTAAATATTTTTCAGCAAAGATGCTTTGAAACATTGTGAATATTGCGCTATATAAGTAGATTTTAATTAAGTGGAGGAACAGGATTGGGACATCAGTCCGGTCAAAAAACATGTCCTGTGCAATCAGGTCCTTGAAACTGCTCTGATGATAGGAACATTCCTTTTTACAAAATTTGCATATGGCTCAGGGGGCATGAATAAATAAATTTTTTTTAATAATCTAAATTTTGAAATATAAAATTTTCTTCAAATAATAATAATTATTTTTTAAAATATAATATAATATATCACCCTTGTAAACATTTACTCAGATACTTTAAAGTGCCCCTATTATTATGAAATGCTCATATTGCATGCAATGTCAAAAAAACACTTTCATTATCTTATAATAAGCATTTATTTTTACCTTATTTGTTTAACGACTTCTCATTTAAAGCAGTATTTGTAAACTTTTAATGCAACAAAAGCGGCAACTTGTGGCAAAGAATTAATTAGCATTTTTATTTAGACCAATGCAAAAAGACTAACAAGTGGCCGGGAATATGCTTGTTTTCTTTTGAAAGACAATAATTTTAAACACAGTGCACTTTAAGATTTAAAACTTAGCAGGAAGTTTTCATTCCGTAGAGATATAATGTTTTCTTAGAGCCGTGTTAAACACTTTTAAAAATCCACAATAGGGGCTCTTTAAGTCTCTTGCTAAAAAACTATTTTTTTTTTTTCATTTGTTTGTTAGTTTAATATATTAAAATTATTACCAAGACCACATTTACCTAAATGCTTATAAAACAATCATGCAAAAATACATAAACATCTATACATGCATATTAGCAAATCCTGAACATGAGGAAAATTCACATAGGTGAATATACTTCTGTGCAGTTTTAATGTCCTCCAATCTTGCCATGGTCTTGCACAGTATTGCATCTTTTGAATGAGTTTAATCTTTCCAGTGCTGTGTCCCCTGGCAGGGCGCCGGTGGTTATACGGGGTATCCATATTTGCTGTCGTATCTGAGCGGAGGCCTGTGATCAGACGCAAGCATACTGGCTTCTCTTTGGACTCTGCTGCGTTCAGTGTATGTACTGCTGCCGCCGGATCCGACCCGTGTGACATCGGCTTTGCCCACAGAGCTGTAATGGATCCCTGGATGGACATGGTAATTCAGTACGGAACGGAAGCTGGAGTTACGGCTTCCCGGGCGACTCTCTGGAGCTGCAGCATCCTCCCTAAAACATGGCAGAGGAAAGGAACATGTTACTTGATGTTAGCCAAAGCAGAAGGAGGTCACATACGTATATCTGGGACGAATCCAGTTGAGATAATCATTATTGGGTGTGGTTGTGGTTGATGAATAACCAGTATTATTATTATTATTATTATTTATTGCTAAAAAATATTATTTGGTAAAGTCATGGCAAAAAGTTATTTGAAATTCAGCTATCAATGTCTAATGTAATTTGAGTTGAAATGACCTACAGTAGTTAATTATACTTAAGTTCGGTTGTTTTTAAAAAACACAACAATCATAAAATAGATTTTTTTGTTCATTTTCACCCTTTTAAAGCTGAAATATGTAATGTATCTGGTGTGATTCGTACAGAACTAATGAGTTCTTTCCATGAGGGTGTTTGGAGGACTCTATCCAAATAATATGTACACAATATTAATTTTAGTTTATTAATTACAGACATGGAATATTTGTCCATCAACCTTTTGTGAAAATAAACTTTTTAAACTTTACAGTTTCATTACTATTTATATTGGCATATTTAAAAATAAGATTTCAGACACGTAATAAAAACAGCTGTCTTAATGTAATCAACTGGTGAAGTATGGTCAAGGACGCCATTAGGGGGGTAGGGGCTTTAGATGATTTTTAAGGGCCTGACAATAAAGGGGGGGGGGGGGGGGGGGATATCACCAGACAGCAGTTTCAACTGGGAGACCCACCAAAACACAATTTGTATGGCCGCAAACCGCGATCGCGCTGTCCAGATGGCCCAGAAACCGGTATGTTGATATCTATTAGCTCAAATTTGACCCTATTCACATAATATCTTGGCCTTAATATTCTGGACTAAAGACAGCAAAGCCTTTTAGGTTGTCCAAATGATGTCCTTAGTAAAGCATATTACTAATCAAAAATTGTATATATATTTACGGTAAGAAATGTATCAAATATCTTTATGGAACATGATGTTTATGTAATATCCTGGTTCTTGGCATAAAAGAAAAATCAATAATTATGACCCATACAGTGTATTGTTTGTTTTTGCTAAAAATACCCATACTAATTTATTTATTTATTTTTTACTCCAGGGTTACATATGGTCACATTTGGTGACATACAGTAATCCAGTCTTGTCCAATCACCAGCCCCTACAAGCTCTTGTTCATCTGCCTCCATTTCAACATCCAATCAACAACCAATGCATACAGACAGAAAATATATACATTTATTCATATATTTATTTTAACCAAAAATGTAGACATATTTTCATAATTTTAATCAAATACTTTGCTTGTTCTAGTTAAATCATGGCAAGAATATCAATTATTCATAAATTGTAACTGTTGGAATTGATTCTTAATTTGGGGGCATTACCTTAGTTGTACTGCAACTTATAACAAACCAGCAATATCTCACCTGATCTCATTGGCGATCTCTTTTACATAGCGTCGCTTATTGCAACAGCAAATCAGGAGCCAGATTAGCAGAAGGAGTAGGAGCAGCAACAGCAATGCACCAATCACAGCTCCAGCAATCACCCCTGCTTTATTGGTCGCTAGAGATAAAAAAAAATTCCAATAAAAGACCGGTTATGTAGAGGCTCACGCTTAACATGAGTAAGATTAACATCTGTAAGTGCAGCTGAAGTTTCACAAAATCATCAGTCTTACGAAATCATCAGCAGAATAAACTGGTTTATAAAAATAATATGTTGACATGAAATCCACCATTGAGCAAGTCTGCATATTTCATTCAAGGACACATGCATAATGGTCTTAATAAACATATGCTACTGCAATTACCCCGAATATGAGGCATTAACACTGAACAGAAATGTGCTGAATACACAAGATAATTACTGGATTACTAGATTTAAGATGACTGATATTTAAAATGAATAGATCAAATTGCCTCAAACTAAGATGCATCTGCATGTGAAAAATCCTTAGGATCTTTGCTTTTCACCAACCTCACTTTTTTAGCCATTTATGCCTCGGTGTCTTTAAATCAGCTGTTTTTGATGACCAAATTGGTCCTAATATTGGTCCTATAATACCTAATTTAATTTACGTCTGTTGTGAATAAAGTGCAAATTAAATAAAGTGTCAACTGCAGCCTGTTGCTTCACATTTCTTTTTTAGGTGTGTTACAGCGTTGCGCATTGCAACCAATCACACGCAATTCTGTTGAGCTTATGAATGCGACAGCCTATCAAACGTGCTCAAGAGGTGCACCATAGGCAGCAGAAGTGAGGGGAAAGTGTTTATTGCATGTGAAATATGGATATTAATTTTACAAAATGACACTGATTCATTATAGGAGGCTTGCTTTATTTAACGTGTTTTACACTGTTAATAGAAACACCAACCCACTGCAATGATAGAACTTAAAAGTGGCAGCAGTTATTGACATAACTCCGATTGGATTCTCCTGAAAAAAGAAAATCGTATACACAGGATGACTTGAGGGTGAGTAAAACACATGCTAATTTTTATTTTTTGGGTAAACTAACCCTTTAAAGACTTAAAAGATGGGTTTATGTTGTGATTACACTGGCATTATGTTATATTAGCCCTACCCTTGAGGTGGATCCCAGGTTTAATTCTGTTGGTTAACATTTTTTGAGTCTTTAAAAAGTCTGTGCTGTCTTTGCTACATGACGCTGGTTTTGACATGTCAGTTGTTGTCTGATGCGCTCAAATTCAGACGTTTACGTAAAGCTTAGGTGTGCAAATACATTCCGGACCCACCCATACTTACGGTTATAAGCTTGAAGGGCGTATGTGCATCGTTCAGTGCCTACTTCATTGCTGACCTCACAGAGGTACCTCCCTGTGTAGCTGTCGCTGTGGTTTCTGATGAGCAGCTCTCCAGTCTGGGGATCTTCAAACAAAAGAGCCATTCAGAAAGTGCAGTCATTGCGAAAGGCCCTGCAGCGTGGTTTACAGCAGATTGCACACAGAAAAACTTGTTTGGTTGCTATGTGGTTTAAAAATGTTTTTGTTTTTCATTTGGCTTGACAATGCACAGGCCTGAAGCTACAGGTTACTCAAGCGGTACCAAATATTAAACTTTCGCTTGAAGTATTTGCTGAGTGGTGTTGCACTAGACTTGCGTTCACTGGTGGGAACTCACTCTGTGTTGCGGTTGGTGGCACGTTTCCGCTTTCTTTCGTCCATGCATATTTTAGAGGAGACGAACCCTGGGAAGATTTACAACGGAGCGAAACTGTTCCGCCCTTCTCCTCGCTACCTTCCACCCAGCACTTCGGGGGCGAAGGTCGTACTGAAAGAAACCAAAACAAAAAGAATCAGACGTCATGGACAAACTCACAACGCAGATGCATGGAGCAAACTGATTTGCTTTTAACCTGTAGCATGTTCAATATCTAAATAATTTGAGTTTGAATAATTGAATAATTTGGTTTTTTAGTTCAGGACATTTGACATACATGTTATAACCCCACATTGGCTGCATTCTGGTGTGTAACACCAGTTCTTAACAATCTAAATTATTCCTCATAGATAAAATCGATTTTTCCCCCTTATCCAGTTTCACATAGAAATGCGTCACATTGACGGAAGTGCGGCAGGCTGTGCATGCATGCGCTTTCATGTTGACACTATCATATCTGCAAGACTATTAAAATTTGTGTCAAACAAAAATTTTAGTTTTAGTTCAAATAAAATAAACTTATATAACTCAAATATAAAAACATATATACTATGTACAAAGCACAATATTTATGAATTTTAGTAAGCTAACAGGGTAATTTTTTTTATGAAGTTTAACTTTTAAATTATGCTAATAACTAAATTAAACAATTAAATAAACTAAAAGATAAGTAAAACTGTACTGACATATTAAAAATCACAAATTAATTCAGAAAATATTCAAATGAAAAACAATTCAACATATTTATAAAAACTATAAAAGTATCATTATAATTTTCTGCAATAAAATGTTTATTTGTTGACTGGGAATAAATCCTTAAACTTACATTTATATGGCTGTAAAACTATTCATTAAAAATGTTAATTCAGAATTTTTGTCTCTAAAAATCCCTAAAGGTGCAAAAAAATGATGTGTGTGTGTGAAGGGTTTATTTTTACTTTATTTTTATTATGTTTAGTTTTTTTATTAACTTTAATTTTTTACCTAGTCATAATAACCAAACTGAAGTTTGACTAACAATTAATTAGAATGCACAAGAACATGAATTTTGAGAATTGCTAAAAACAGAGTATATATATAAATTACACTGAAACTAGAAAATAAATAAATCAAATGAAAACAAGTTAGTTTAAAAGTGAAACTAGAAACACTAGATTTTTAAAGGCTCACAGCACTGAGGCAGAGTTTTACAGGAGGAGTCTCTAGACAGAAGAGGTGGCAGGGTTGGGCCGAGGTTAGCAGAGGAAAACAAAGAGTGTCCACCCCACCTACCATTCCAGTCATGTCATCACGAGCGACCGGATGAAAGGGGCAGACTAGGGTGGAGAGAACCGGTAAAACCGAAACCCAGCAGCTTGATAAGAGTGTCAGAACCGGATGAACCGCAGATTCCTCACCCAGCACTACTAAAGTCACTTTCCAAGAATCGATGCCGGGTGTCTTCTTCACTTTACACTGGTACGTGGCCGTGTCCGAGACCTTGAGGCCGGAAATGCTGACCGTGGCATCTCCCTGGCTCGGGTCGGCAACAAACTTAAAGCGACTTATCAGGTCTGGGCTTCCTAGCTGGAACTGTTTCCCTCCAGTGTAGGATAAGATCTGTCAGACAGAAGAAACCCAGCTCAGTGAATCTTATCTAATATAACAGGTCTAACCACCTGCCGTCATTAAGACGGAGCCTTGTGCACTGATTTCTCTGAATCTCCACATGTGTCCTAGGACAGCCTGAGGTTAAGCGGTTCGGACAAGGTAGAAATGTGAGGAAATTACAAAATCCATCAAGATGATACGATTGATCAGGTGGAAACTGTGATCTCCACCGAGCTGAGAAAACATTCCTACATTCACGTCTTATCAAAAACAACAGATATTACGTAAATAAACACAGCATGCTTTCTTTGCACCTTTCTTCCTTTAGTTCATTTCATATGTCACTGTGACATATTCCAGTCTTTCAATTAATGGGTGGTATTTTAGTGCCATTACCATTTAGTAGAATTAATAGTTTTAAAATGTTATTTTAACTTTGAAGTCAGCATGAAAAGTAAAATAAATGCTTTTTAAAATTAATGCGAAAATTTGAATTGAGAATGTTTTATTTTGAGTTATTTAGCTGTGTTTTTAACCGTAACACAGATAGTATTGTTGATGTAATATTTATATTAATATTTCGAATTTTTATTCTTTGTGCGCATTCAACTTTTGTCATGTTACAGTGTCACAATTTGATTGTATTTTATTTGAATTCAGTTGACATTTAGTTTATATCAAGTATTGTTCTCGTTTTAGTTAGCCTAACTGTAATACCAATATTATCGTAGATGTACTCTTTATTTGAATTATTTTTTATTTTTATACTTTGTGGGTTGCACTTTTGTCATTTGTTTTACATAGAACTATATTTATTTATTTCATGCATTATATACAATAAATTACTAAGTCATTATTTTATTATAGTTTAGTTAGACATAATTTTTATCATAATTTGATTAAATTTGAAATAAAATAACCCTTATATGAGCATATAAAGGGGTTTAAAAAATGCTATTTAAATAGATATAGCTTCACATTGCCAATTACCATTATGCCTTGTGAGAAACATCTTAAGAAATGTATTTTAAGCGTATTCTGATGATTTCGAAAAAAGACAGATCCATTTTTATTTCTGCTATTTCTTAGTAACAAGCCTGAGTATCAATACAAGATGTGCTTGAAAGTGCATTAATCTCTATTCTGTATTCTCACCATCTCATCTTTCTGGGTCATGTCTTGACTGACACGTGTCCACTCAATGTCCAGGTCTCCCACATCTGCAACATCCAAGGTGTATGTGCATCCCAGAGTAACACTCTCGCCCTGGGCTTTCTTGATTGTCTGTGGCCCGGTGGATGCCACCTTTATGGCCAAAGCTAAAGGTTCACAGAGAGAGAGAGAGAGAGAGAGAGAGATAATGGATTAATGATCATTCATTTTGCAAGCACCTGTCTTGTGCTACTCTAGAAAAAAAAGTGTGTACTGTAACTGAATTGTATTTTCCCCTTTATACATTAATACATGTCAGTGGTTCTCAACTACTGTGTTTAAAGCCAGTAAACTTTTTTATTGTCCTGTCTTTACTTCTCATGGCTATATGGTCCGTTGCATTTTATAATTTCCATTCCAAAAAAATTTCCTCACAGAAATGATCTGTTGTTTTTCACCACTGCTGTAAAACATTGCTTTAAAGAGCCCGTATTCTATGCATTGTTTGAAAGTCAAAGCTTCAGATGCTATTTGTTTTTAATGCTATATTAACAGTGTGCCTTTGGCATTGGACATTTAACATGCAGATTAGCTCATTAATGATTGGCTAACCTCTCTGCATGAGAGATGTTCGCCAATGAAACTTCCCAAATTTTGAATTAGCCTTATGATGCATGAACATGTGCTCATAGTTGTAATACTATAACGTTTTTTTGCAGCTTATAAGGAAGGAGTGGCATGACATAATTTATTTAAAAATAGTCTTGTTTTTCAGCACTTTCAAAAACAGATCAATAGAGGAATTTGCTATAATGAATCACGGCTTCTATTAGTGCCGTTTATTTGCTCATTCTGTTCTGTCTGTGACAGAAAATCTGCTAAGTGCAATTTCCAATCTTGAAGGTTTGTTCTCAGTGCTAGATTGTGGAAGATGATGCTGTACAGTGCAAATTGCCAGGGTCTACATGCATCACTCTCCAGACATCATTCATCGGCTCTTTAAATGCTGAAAGTGCACTTGACGACATGCTGAATCTAGATACATGTCTGGTTTTATCTCTGTTCTCCATTATTTGATGAATTACCTGAGCCATGGAGACTAGATAATTTTTCACAGAAGTAATTCACAGAAGCACAGCATTAAGCATTCAGCGGAATACTGTAGTAAAAAAAAAACATTTTCTATTAATGTCTAAAGTTGCACAGAAAAGAGACGTGTTAATTTTGAAAACAAACATATTATTCCTGGTGCAACGCTCATTTTAGTGCATTTAATGCTTGCGAAATCTGTTTTACGTGTTGTTTGTGAATACCACACATTTCAAACTAAAATATATTCTAAGAAGAAACTTTTTATAAATGTTTCCATAAAGTTATAAAATCGTTGGTTCTGAATGTCTGAACATTCTCAATGTCCAGATTTGTTATGAAATACTTTAGGGAACATTCTATTTTATTATTTTGTAATCATTATGGGAACGTTAATTTTGAACATTCTAAAAATAAGCTGCCACATTTAAAAACATGTTAGACGAATATCTAAATTGATTACAATAAATAAAAAATATGAGCAATGCATACTTTTTAATGTTCTCTGAATGCATTATATATATATATATATATATATATATATATATATATATCTATTTACATTTACATTTACATTTTACATTTAGCAGACGCTTTTATCCAAAGCGACTCACAGGTGGGGAAAACAGCAAGCAATTAGTCCTAAAGAGGCAAAAACAACTTAGGAAGTGCTCATTATACCGTACAGCAGGCAATGTTTAGTGCAGGCTAGAAAGGGAGAGAACGGATAGGGTAAGAGAATTTTTTATTTTTTTTTATGATGTCAAGTAGTGTTGAAAGAGATGGGTTTTCAGCAATCGTTTGAAAGTTGTAAGGGAGTTGGCATTTCGGATAGCGATGGGAAGATCATTCCACCAGCCAGGAACGGTGTGAGAGAATGTTCTGGAAAGAGATTTTGAGGCGTCGCTCACTGGCAGATCTCAGAGTTCTGGAGGGAGTGTAGATTGGTAGCAGTGAGTGAAGGTAAGTGGGAGCCGAGCCGGAGATTGTTCCACATGCAAGCATCAGTGTCTTGAATTTGATACGAGCTGCAATTGGGAGCCAGTGCAGGGAG
>JAUMHI010000252.1:850596-864702 GCA_032359435.1 Enteromius unitaeniatus | reverse complement strand
ATACAGTTTGAACCAGTTTTTCAATATTTGGAAAGAACGATTGCAATTTCAGCAGCATTAAGCAATTGTTAAAGGGATGGAAATTGCTGAAAATGCACCCATCCTCAGGCCATCCGAGATGTAGATGAGGTTATTTTATTTGTCAGAACAGATGTGGAGAATTTAGGCATTATGCCACTTGTTCACCAACAGATTCTCTGCAGTGAATGGGTGCTGTCAGGATGAAAGTCCAAGCAACTGCTTAAAACAATACAATAATCCACACTACAATCGATCTTGTGATGTCAACAGCTGCATGTTTGTAAGAAACTTTTGCTTCCAATCAAAATAAAGACAATATCATCTGAATCAGGTGAGAAATATGCATAGATCAAGCACTTACAATCCAAAGTAGTCTCAACCAGTTCTAAACAACAGTATGTTGATTATTTTGATGTTAGAGAGTAATAGAGCGTGGATGTTTACACTGGTGAAAATGTTCATATTGAAAATGACTATTTCAGCCAGAAGCAACATTTTAAAATGGAAATGGAAATTTCATGCAACTTTTCACTTCAAAAGAGATTAATTGATGGACTGGAATGGTGTTGATAACTTGTGAATTATTGGGATGTTTTAGCGGCTGTTTGAACTCTCATTTTGACGGCACCCATTCACTGCCGTGGATTTGTTGGTGAACAAGTGAGCATTTCATATTAACAAGCATCTTAAATAGCCTGAGGGTGAATAAATATATGCATACATTTGCATTTTTACTATTCCTTTAATGCACACTGTAAATAATCTGAGCTCACTAAACGTTTACCTCAAATGAATAGGTCAGAAGTGGTGACAAGTTTATTGCACCTTCCAAACCGCTTTGAATTTAATTACTGATGCAGAAAATTGAGTAGAAATAACAGAATTATTGCGACAGGTGAAATAGATGGACACAAAGATGTTGTGTGCTGTAGAGAGCTGCGCAATCAACAAAAACTCCAGGGAAGCCCTTGAAAAAGCATACAGGTCCCTAAAGAGTTTGAGCAGCACATTTTTCCACCCTGCACTCCAATGACCACACACTCGCCAGACTAAGATGTTTCACTTTCACACTCCTTATTTAAAAACCACACAGAAGCTGACAAATCATGGCCACGGGGGAGAAAACTAATTCCGCTGCATCTCAGCACACTGGAGCAGGCATCTGTTTCTCACACCTTACAGCTCAGCTTTACCGAGTCCATGCAACAAATACAATTATCAGCCCGCAATGCCTCACCGCAAGCTTTGATGCCCAATAATGGGCCTGTGCGGCAAGATTAACTTTGTTTTATGATGCAGAACATGAAGTTATGAGGCCTGATTTTACTGCCTCCAACACTGTAATTATGAAGGAAAGGTAAATCATGAAAGCAATGATGATGACTTCAGTGAAATGCCACTAGAGAAGTTCTGTGAGTTCATTCTTTTTGAAGAGAGCACCTTTCACTGCTGATGATAAATGAGAGGTTCTGCAGCTCACAGAGCAGAATTTGTGCAAAACTTGCATGGATTGAATTATTCACAGCTTTGTGATTTGTATGAATAGGTGTTGTAGTGTGTCTATGAAAGCTGTATTGCATATTAGAGTAATTTCAGATGTTGTTTGGACTTTAAGCTACATATTTTGATGCATTTCAATGTCTTTCTATTTTGAAATTTCATGTTAAAGTTAAAGTGTAACTTTTCCATTTTACAGTTTACATTTACTTTAATTAATTTTTCAGTGCAGCTACAGAAGCTTGATTTGCTGTTTCATCCTCCCTTTTAATTTAATTTGATATTTTATCCAACATTTAAAAAAGAAACATTCAAACCTGACTTAATGATTAAAATTATTTCTGTGGACACTGCATGGGTGTATTAATATTATAATATTAATATTATTCAGTGTATTCAAAAACAGTTTTTGTTTTTAAAATTTGTTCAAATGTAATGTCTTTAATTGTATATTATGTAAATTTATTTGTTTTGTATATATATATTTTTTTGTTTTTTGTTTACTAAACATGTGTTTAGTGTGCTTGATTGATTTTCTTTTTTCTTCTGTAATCAAATGCAGTCTCTTTGTCTGTTCTCAAATTAGTTTGAGATGCCAGAGACAAATTAGCAGTTCTAAAAAGTGTCTGACTGTCTATCTGTAATCCATCCAACAAAATGATGTTTTGTCTTATAAGCTTATGTGATTCCAAATGTTTCTTATTGCAGGCAAAAGAAAAATTACACTTGTTCGAGTAACTCTTCTTAAAGGTCAGTTTCAAATCTGTGACCATGAAAGCTTTTCATAACAAACCCTTAACCATGACGGCAGTGCTAGAGACTGAAAACACAGTGAGTGCTGTTGGGACACGTTTAATCAGTCCTGGAGCCTCCATGTAATTACTCTGGGACTGCTGTACCTCATTCTTGTGGCCTTGTTGAAGACTGTGGTCTTCCGTTTGGGGTAGATGGGGAAATGATTAAAAGGGCTTTTTGTGCTCTGTGGAGCAAAGCTAAATCAATCCACATTGATGTATCACCAGGGTGTAATTAGCATGAGTCTACAGAGCAAAGCCGATAATTTAGGTTGATGTGAGCAGGTGTGCCCCATCTGAACACACATCGATGAAGAAGGGCCTCTACCTCCGAATCTGCATACATTACTACTTCTTTGTGCTGAGAACGTCCCTCGTCACCCCTCAGCTGGGTTATAAACCCACTCTCAGGGTGCGTAAACGCACCGTACTTACCATCTTAATTGACTACAAAGACTTAAGTTCGAAAGGAAATGCAGAGCATTTCTCCATGTTCCTTGTTTTTTGCTGTTATGCTGAATCCCAGTTGGGAGACAGTATATTTTTGTATGAACTCTAGAGTAGGGCTGGGCGATATGGCCAAAATATTTTTATTACAATAATGAGATATATTACAATATTTATTTACACTGAGAAATCTATTTTAACTCATGAAGTGCTAACAAATAGAATTCAATGTGAAATTTCAAAGTAGAACTGTAGGCAGAACTTGATTTTGCTAAGTTCGATGTGTTCCTAGGTCAACACCTTTGTTGATCCTGGAACAAAATTGTGATTTACCAATCAGATGTGAAGAACCAGTTTTTGTGAAGTTTAGGCTTACAATCAGCTTGTACATCAGTGTCAGTCATCTATCATTAAATATGATTTTAGGCATTAATCATGAGTAATAGTTGGTTTAGATGTAGAGATAGGGTAAAAACTGAATTTTTGGATTAATATGTTGTTCCAGGGTCAATAAAATATCTTAACCCAGAAAGACATTGAACTGAAATGTATCATCAACAGTCGTGTCTAAAAAAATTAATTAATGAAACACGTTATATCGATATTTATCAGAATATTAATTTAGCCTACTTTTAATGATTACGTCCTTTTAAGCCCTTTATGTGTCTGTTAGACCTTGAAAATGAACATACTTTATTGGTCCACAATTGATGTCAACAGCTACTTTTTCATTTCAGTTTTAATAATTTAATTGAATAATTGATTCTATGCTTTCTACTTTCATTATTTAAAAAGTAATAACTTTAAATAAAATAACTTTAACAATCAGACATTCAAAATGAAATCAAGTGAAACTATAATTAACTACAAAAAATATATTTTTATGTCAAATGAAATGCTGTACAAAAGATTACTGCTTTAATCTGTACTTGAAAATGCTTAAAATACTGCACTTAAAATTAAAGTTGAAATATGCATGAAAAATCCAGTCCTAGGTTGTATGATAGTTCTTATAAAATATAATATTACTACGGTCTTGAGAAATTCCTTTTTGTGTGCAATACATTTATTTAGTTTAGTTAATTTTGGTTTAGTTAAACCAGACTTTTGTTAAGGACGTGCCTTGCCGCACGTCCTGATTTTCCTGAGTTAGGCGTGGTTGGCCATGAAGATCTTTTGAAGCGCCTTTGGTTAAAGTGCATTTGACAGCTGTTTTCTTAAAAGGACTTGTAAAATGTTGGTGAAGTGACTCAGAGCAGCTCTGGAAATTGAGCCCTCAAATATTAAAACAAGCCCTTTGTTTTTCCCATGGAGTTGTCCTACTTTTGCTGTGGGCTGTTACTGTATTTTGTCCGTGGGTTAAAGCGGGCCTCCTTTCAGAGCGTTGCAGTTTTTTTGCTTCTTGCCTTTTGACAGCTTTTGGTTGATAGAAATTGGTCTGGGTTTTTTTTCAGCAGATCTGGCAACCATATTATTAAGACAAAACTGTGTCATTCATTCACACAGAGACACTCAGAACAAGCAGATGCATTAAAGACATGCATTGACTAGCTCCTATCTGATCTGCTGTTCAAATAATTTACTTTGAATTAAAATGTCTAGGGCTTATCGCTACCGACATCATTTTTTTATCTCAATACAACATCATTTATCGCCGAGCCCTATAGCAGAACAGCAGCGACCCCTCACTTTTTTCCAAATGCTTTGGTATTTCACAGCTGTTGCTAAATGACAGTCAGCTTCAGCAGTAGAAGTTTGTTTCAGTTGCTAAATTGTTTAAAATTGCTGTTTTTTAGTACCAAGAAGGAGCATCGTATTTGTATTTGTAAAGAAGCTTTATTTGTAAGGGAAAGCAGCACCCTTTATGCTTTAAAACGCCTCTTCAAGCAATCATAACAAAGCATTATTTTTGCAGTGAATTATTTATATGACTTGTATTCTGTTTTTTCGTAATGCATTGTTTTTCCTGGGTTTCATGGATCACACAGGAAAGCCAGAGACTCCAGGGGAGTGTTGCCGCTGTAGGAGGTGTGTGGCTAAAGCAATGTTCAAGGAGCAACACAGAAACATACTCACATTAGTGCTGTTGCCAGGGAGATTGATAGTCCCCGTAGAAACGAGGCTGGCAGTAATCAAGGATGTGATGTTCCCGCATGCTAGAACAACACTGAAATCACAGAGGGCAGAGAAACACAGCATTATGCGGCTACAGTGGCACTTTTCTTTTGGTTTGACTCAGTTGAGGATGCTGAAGGGACAGTATGATTTCATTCCTTTACTGCTGGATGATTCAGAAGCACTTGTACTGGAATGCTCAAACAATTCTTAATGACTTGAAATCATTAGGCAGGTTTATTTATAGGGAACATTTCACACGTTGTGGCAGATTTTGCATGAGAGACTAAATCTTCTTTGTAATCTTAATCGTCCTTGTATTTATTATTTTTTGTATTATTCATCATATCATTTTTCTTTGTATTCTTTGTGTTTTTCCACAAATTCTTCTTCCTTGTATTTTTCATATTCTTCTTCATGTTCCTTGTATTCTTTGAATTCTACATTTTTATACTTATTGTTCGGATAATTCTTTTTCATATTCTTTGTATTCTCTTCATATCCTCTTTGTTCATAATGTTTTTATTGTATTATTTTCTTTTCATTATTCTTTTTCATCATCTTCTTCATATTCATTTTATTCTCCATGATATTTGCTTTCTTTTTTGTATTTTCTTACTCTGTATTAGTTGTTTTTTTAATATATTCTTTGCGTTTTTTGTATTATTTTACATAATCTGCATGTTCTTTATTATTTTTATTCTTCATATTATAATTTTTTTGTATTATGTATATTCTATTTATATTTAATTCAAGGAAAAATAAGTTTCATTAACACAAAAATTAAATAAATAAATTCAAACATAAAGCTTGTATATACCTCATAACTTTTAAAAAATCTAAATCCAGTGGTTAAAAATACTTATGCAATACATTACTTTTGTATTTATTATGCAAATTCTTATATATATATATATAATATATTTTCTGAGTAACAAATATAATGGTAATGGTTTAGCATCAAAACATGTAGATTTTCTACAAATGCTCAGTTAATTGCTCTGTTGAAAGTCTTAAGGCTTAACATTTAAACACATCAAAACATCAGATTTTTCATTATTGAATAATAGCTCATATGCAATTATTTGTTATGTCATGGCTCAAGTTGATAAATGAATGAAGGGGTTTAAGAGGATGCGATAGATTGGAGGGGTCTAATTATCCTTGAGCAGATGGCAGCCCTCCAGAGGTCAATAGACTAGATGGGTCGTTTGATTAGACACATGATGCAGAAATCACTAAATATCCCACAATGTTTAGGGGCTGTGCAGAAAATCAACAAAGCCAATGAGTTCATGAGGGCGCGTGTTTTATGCATGCTTAACATTAATCTTGATCTTCATGGCGCACTGGTGATGTATTTTAAAGTTACAGTCACATTCATTGATTTTATGGCATGAACAAGAGCGCAACAGCATTTGAAATATGAGAGAGAGAGAGAGAGAGAGAGAGAGAGAGAGAGAGAAATGAAAAGCTGATCTGCCCATATTAGGTTACTTGATAGCTCAGAGGATAGAATTGAGTTAATTTCATTACATTTCATCGTTATTTTCTAAGATGATTATATTAAAATCCTATAAACCAATAGTTCACCCCAAAAAATCAAAAGGTTACATTTTATTTTGATAGTGCACTTAAGACATTCTGTAACTATATACTGTAAGTACCTTTGCAACTACCTTGTAACTAATTCTCACTCATTTGCAACTACATATGTTAGTTGCAAAGTTACTTACTGTTAGTAAAATGTCTAAAGTGTGCTATCAAAATAAAGTGTTACCAATGCAAATTTGAAAATTCACTCACCATCCAAGATGTACTTTAGAGTTTGCTTCTTCAGATTTGGTGAAATTAATCATTGCTGTTAGAATGAGGGTCCAAACAGCTGATCAAAACATTAAATGATCCACAACTAATCCACACCACCCCAATCCATCAATTAAGAGTTTATGAACTGATAAACTACTTTTTTGTAAGAAACAAATCCAACTTGCTTTTGGGTGTCTCCAACAAGTTGACATGCACGCATGGTTATAATATGCATTTATTTTTATCTGATTTGCTCAACGATTCATTTTTCCAAATGCCTCCTTTGCATGACGCTAATCTGCGGTGATTGGTCGATTGGTCTTATTAGCACTTCATCCTGCCTGTAATGCCTGATAAAGTGAACAGCTCTTTTAACCGCTCCAAAAGCAGCACCTAGTTGTGAAGAAGGAAACTGCATTTTCATTCAGACCAATGTGAAAAGACGAAGTGGACAGGCAGTATGTTAATGTTTTATGTTGATGTCAGCATGAAATGGCTTGGTATTCTTTTTAAAAACATCTAATTTCAGTAATTCAAAGTCAACTCTTTTTTTAATTAACAATAATTTTATATATACTGTGCACTTTCAGATTAAAAACTTGTGGATGGATGTTTTTATTAATTTAGAGTTCAGAGAGACACTCTGCGTGAATGGTTGTTTTCAAAAAATCCACATTTTTAGCTTCAAAATGTTATTTTTAAGACTAAAATGCATATCGCTGCAGTTTGTCTCTGAGAAACTGGAGGAGAAGCATCTGAAAAGTAAGAGACTTTGGAGAAAACAGCAGCTGCAGTGCTGTATCGGGTCATGTATATATTTGTTTGTAGTGAGTATGGTTTTATTTACTGTAGGCTGGAGTTGCTGTTAATGTAATTGATGCTCTGTAAAGCACACAGCACACATCTCACCTTTTAAGAAAACTGTACTTCACAGCATTTGCTTACTATCATATTCCACAATTATGAGCACAGTGCACCTGTTTCTCTTGCTCTCTTTTTCTGAGCCCACACACAGCCGTGGAGCCGTCTCAGTCCTCATGCTCCATTAGCCTCGGCCGGTGACAGCTTCCTGTGCAAAGCAGAGGGCCGGAAACCATGGGCGTCACTTTATTTTAAAAAGTCCTGTGGAGTGGGGTGGGTGTTTGCAGATGTGTTGATTTTGCTCTCATAAAATGATGATGGATTGGCCTTTGAGCATTAAGTTATGCACAGATAGCTGAACGTGATATTTTACTGTTCTGATAAACAATTTGTGCATTTTATTGATTTATAGTTCAGTCTGTACTAGACAATTCACTTACTTCCAAATCATATTTGAGCATTGATTTTAAATGTCCAAAAAGTCATTTCAGTAACAGTATCAGAAGAACATTTAACGTCTAGCATTCTTCATGTGACAGCTTTATCACCTCTCATCTGCTAGTCTAGTAGAGTTTGTAGGTCTGTGGATAGATGTATTGATTAGCAGTCAAGTGGCTGTGATTACACAACATCAACTATGACTTTTTCTTTTTTTTCAGTCTTTTTCACTGTAATGTTGTGAAAAGAAAATCTAGAATACAGTGTATCATCGTATTTTATATACTTTTAATATATTTCTTCTACATAAAAATAAATAATATTTGAATTTGTCTAGTCTAGTCAAAAGATTATATTTTTTATTTTACCCTAAATGTAAACATAATATATATATATCAGTGATGCGTGGATTGACCCAAAATGAGCGGGTGCCCGCGCTCATCCGCGGTTACAAGTCATCCAAAATATTCGGGTGAAAAATATTCACATCGATTAGACTGGATAAACACATGCAGTATCTTAATTAAGAAAATGAAACAAAATAAATTAATACATCAAGCCTTTATTATATATTACATTTATTAATGCTATATCAACATTCAGAAAATGAACAGTTTGCGCTCCTAAGGGCTCCAAAAGTGGGCTTTCTCTCAGTTGACCTGCTGATGAATTCTTCAAACAGGGTCGAAACATAAACATCACATTCATAAGTAATATGCATCTAGCCAGCTGAAATGGAAAATTATGGGTTGCCTCAAGAACTGCCTGTTCTCGTCACGCGCACCACGAGCTCTGAGCGCAGCACGTCAGCGAGCAACCATTTGAAAAAAAATGCGGGTCAGGAAGCGGGTCGGGTACAATATTTTCTCTTTTTTTTGCGGCCCGAGTTGCGGGCGGGTTAGTTGACAACGTCGATCGGGTTCGGGTTGTTTACACATTGACCCGCACATCACTGATATATATTTATATATATATTAATAATAATTAATATAGTTTCACACTTTTGTATAATTGTATAAACTTACAGCTTGCTTTGGATATGGTGCTTAAGTATTTTTCTTCACACAGTATTATATCACTTTTACATAATTTCTTCATATCAAATTAATATCTTGTGGTCACAGTTTGATTCTTAGTGGACACATGAACTAATACACTTGAATCAGCTAAACACGTCTGCCAAATCCATACAGTAAATGTTGCTGTAGAAAATCACACTTGTGGAGTATGCTTATGTTTGTGAGATGTCATCCCCCGGCAGACCCATCGGACCCAGAATGACAGCAGGAGGAGGAAGAGCCATTTTGGGGCCTGATGGAGAGGAATACAGTAGAGCAAAGCATTTCACCCAGAATTCCCTCACGGAGCCCTGCTCTCTGACAGCCGAGCGCTTATTTTAACCTCACGCAAACACTCCGCTTACTCTGAACGTATCTTCACGACTGAGGGAGTCTTTCTGACAGCTGGTAGGAATGGGAGGCAGCGTTAAACGGCTGCCATGGCAGATCCGGAGCCTGCTGATCAGAACCATATTTTGGCATTTACTTGTCAGGCATATACAAACACAGATAACACACCTGGACAGAAATGGCCAAGGTTTATTTGTAAGTTTGCATTGGGATCAATCTCTTGAAATGACCTTTCGGACCTTACAAAAGCAAACATAAATAAATTGTGTTCTTTTGTTTCTCCCATACGACCTTCAGATTGAAATGAAAGGAAGTGTCTAATAATTGTGAGAAACGAACAGATATTTCCTCACTGACATGTCTAAAATCCCAGAAGTCTTGTTTTACAAATATAGTTTTCCTTTTCAGTGTAAAAATATTAATATATATATATATATATATATATATATTTAAAAATATACAAAAATTTATATGCTAAAATATCTTTCATAATAAATGTATATAAATATATATATATTTTTACAATGTTAAACAAAAAATGCTAAGTTAAATATTAATAAATCCTTAATATAGTATTATATTATTGTATTATATATTGTACAAGTGTTATTTTATTTTATTTTTTTATATTTTATATATTATTACTGTGACGAAGGGGACAGACAAGGGCAGATCCAAATGCAGGCTTTTATTCACAGCATGGTCATAAACAGGCAGGTTCAGCACAACGGCAAACAGGGATAACACAGGCAACAATGTATATTTTTATATATATATATATATATATATTTCATTGAGCTTAACGTTTCACAACATGCATTCAGTTTATATTTGAAATAGATTTTGGCCAGAATTGTATTTATTTATTTAATTAATTTCTTTTTGTCATTTGAGAAAGGTTGTTTCTTGTTATCTTACATCCATGCATTACATATCTATCTTATAGTATATATTCATTCCTAAAGTATCGCCTCTCATCCAACAATGTTAATATTTGAAAATAGAAAAGAAATGGATTACTGACCTTCATTATTCTGCCTTTGCTAGGTCATGGCAGATAGTTTAGCTATTAAACTCTTTTTTCCAACCTAACCTGCCAGTGGCTATTTTATAACTTAAGCGTCCACTGGCCTTTTTGCCACCCTTCTTAATGAATGGTAGCTTTCCTGCACTGGCTTTATGGTAGGCCGGTGATGCAGCTCAAGCAACATCCTTATTAGTACAATAAGGTTAATTAATGTGTGATGCTATTGAGCAAATTCCATTTTCTGTTGTAACCTTGGAGAATTTTTCAAGCAGCTCACAAAATGGATGTGTCAGGCTGATGGCTGAATACCGGAGCTGAATTAGTCAGTGCAAAGGTATAATCATAAATCTGATTTGAAATTACTAGAGATGTTCGTAACAAAAAAAAAATCTTAGAAAAATTGTGTGAGCTTTAGTCTTTTCAATTTTCCATTTTTGTTCTGCAGACAGGCGTGAAAAAAGACTTATTTACATGCAATTTGGACACAATATTGTTTTCATTATTTCCATATAAAATGTCTGCACAATACAAAACTATGACATTTGTTGGTTTGAACAAACTAGAAGCCTTATTTGCAGTTAGTTTTCTTTTTCTCAGTGTGGATTCTTTTATCAGTTGAATGAAAGCAGACGCAATGATCAGCCTGTGAAATGCTTGAAGAAGCATAAATGCAATTGAGGTCATTGGCATATGTATTGAAATCCAGATATCACTGTGGAAAACAGCCAGATTTCACTTCATCCTTTATTATTCATGACGGTTCAGGCAAGTTTGCTCTGAATAATCTGCGCTTTAGTATTTCATCTTCTAGATTTAAAACAAATATTTAAAAAGTCATGCAATATGACTGTTAGTGTTACAGCTAACAAGATTTTTCTTTTAGCTGGTATGAGTCAAAAACTCCCTCATCTTTTATAGACAGTCACTTACAGGTTTCAACAATTTAAACAAACCGGTAAGAACTAAACTTCCAATAAGGGTTTATAGCATTGTTCCGTAGAACAACATTGTAAAGGAACAGATCAAAAAAAAAAATTGAGAAAGGGAGGATTTGCTCAATTTCAGGCCATGCAAGATTTTTGCTCATCAGAACAGACTTGGAGAAATGTAGCATTACATCACTTGCTCACCAATGGATGCTCTGCAGTGAATGGGTGCCGTCAGAAGGAGAGTCATGAAACATCACAATAATCCACACCACTCAAGTCTAACAATTAATGTCCAATTAAAATCCATCATTAAAGCATTTTGACTCCTCCTGGTCAAAATATAGATTCCATAAGACTTGATGTACCATTATCTTCTGACACTCAGATCCACTCACATATTTGTTTACAACTTGTTTTGTTTTTTAATCTGCTTTTATTTCTCTCCTGGTTCAGACAAGATGACATTTTCACTGGAGAAAGCAATATTGGAGTGTTAAAATTTTGGCTTGTATATACCAGTGTATATACATAGTAACTCCTCAGGAACTCCTCTTAAGTGTAACATTCTGGACATACATGTGTGAAATTACAGAAATATTACAGCTGTAGTTACCATGTACCGGTGTTTGCTTACACTGTTGTTACTACATACACATCTACTATGGAAGTACACAGGTATTAGGGACACTTAATATAAAGTGGGACCCAACATTTTAATGCAAAAATATAGTCTTGACCATATCTCTATACCTAAACCTACCCTTATCCATGATAAATGCCTAAAATCAGAGGAAATTATAGATGAATGACACTGATGTACAAGCACCAAACAATGATTGTAAGCCTAAACCTCACAAAAACTGCAAACTGTTTCTTCAAATCCGATTGGTTAATTATAATGCTGCCTCAGGGTCAACAAAGATGTTGACCCAGGGACATGTTGCACTTCATAAAATCAGGTTAGCGTATCCAGCTTTATATCTATGGGTTTTTATCAACCTGATCTCACGGCAATTCGTACATATTTTACGAGGTGGCTAATTCGTACGAATTTGTACAACCTCACTCGTACAAATTCATATGATTTATTCTAAATCGTGTGTATTTTACGAGATGCCAATTCGTATGAATTTCTACGAATTACCTAAACATAACCCCGCCCCTAAACCTACCCATCACGTGGTTTTAGACAAATCATACGAATTGGCACAAATTTGGCACCTTGTATGAATATGTACAAATTGCTCGTGAGACTGTGTTGGTTTTCATAGACCATGGGTTTGTTCGGGAGCTCACGGACACAGATGTACTTGAGAGGTGAGGAGCTCGGTTCGACAAAACAGTTTAAATTCACGGTTACATTAACAAATGTGTTTTTATATCAGTTTTGCATTTGCTAACACTATAGGGTTGTTTAAGGGTTGGATTTGGTGTAAGGTATATTTCCAACATGATAGAGCATTCACTTTGGTTACGCTTTATTTTGATAGTCCACTTAGACATTCTACAAACTATAAGTAACTTCGTAACTACATGGCAACTAATTTTCATTCATTCTCAACTACATGTCTACTAACTCTCAATGTAGACTGTTAGGGTAGGCTTAGGGTTAGTAGAATAAGTTGGCATATACCTGCAGAGTTTCTGATAGTCAGTATGTAGTATGTTGTGGATCCACCAAATAAATTGTTAAAAGATATTAAGCAGACATGCTACTAATACTTTAATGACTGCTAGTTGACATGTAAGTTACTTACTGTTAGTAGATTGTGTAAAGTGGACTATCGAAATAAAGTGTTATCTTAACTTTTACCAACAGTCCATGGATATTTCAATTCTGAACTGCCGTATTGCATACCTATATCAGCGTAATAAATGTACCAGGATCCACGTATTGCAACCTGTGTTTTAGCGCCACTCAGTAGAGAATTCTCTTTGAATCTGCAGCCAAACGTCCAGTAAGGTACGTAAAAACAGTGTTGCACAAAAAGTGCACAGAGGTACATATTTATATGAGAGCAGGTTGGTTTGGACTGTCATTCTGACGCTACCCATTGACTGCATTGCTGAGCAAGTGCCTAATTTCTCCAAATCCGTTTCCGTGAAGAAACAAACTTATCTACATTTTAGATTTAGACATTTTAGTCCGAGGGTGAGTACATTCTCTGCAAATGTCCATTTTAGGTTATTTAGTCTTATTTATCACTCAGTGCTGTTTATTCAATTATTGTTCTTCTCAGACACCTCTAGTTGTTCATACGACCCGTGAAGATGTGGATCTGACACTCGTTTGCGTTTGTTTTCCATGCATCACCGCTGTGTGTCCTGAGCTCATCATCACAACAGAGATCGGCCTTCTGTTAGGCTGAACACACAAACAACAGACGTACAACACAAACACTCTGTTCCACCGAGGCCTGAACCTGCTGTCGCCTTATTGTCCTTGATCATCTGTATCCTCAACAGCGATGGACAGATTCCCTCTCCGTCCAGCCTGTTGCTGAGTGGTGGATTTGGCATGATTGGTGCTTCCCAGCTGTATTTTCTGGAGCCAAATTCAGCATATTACAGATATGAGCTCAAGTGTCCATTATCTCTAATTAGATGGACCGTACGGAGCAGATACAGACAGCCACTTTGAAAATTATGGTGTTGACCCTGATGCACAATGACATTAGGAGGCATAGGTGGATTAATGAACGGGCCTACCGGGCCCAGGCCCAGGGGGCCAGAGGCCCCAAGGGGCCAGGCCAACTTGG
>JAUMHI010000252.1:806762-850496 GCA_032359435.1 Enteromius unitaeniatus | reverse complement strand
TAAGGGGTAGGTTTAGGTGTAGAGTCAGTGTAGGGCAATACCACATACAGTCTGTACAGTAGAAACACCATTACACCTATGGAGAGACCCCATAAAACATGTAAACCCAATGTGTGTGTATACATATATATATATATGTTATATGTTATATGTTAATATATATTATATGTTATAATATATATTATATAATTTACATGTGCTATTAAGAATTATTATTTATATATACAGTACTGTCTAAAATCTTAGGCCACTAGTATTTTCACCAACAAAAAAATGGTTTTATTTCTATCTTTTGCTGTAGCGTGTCAGTTGGAAATATCAATTTACATTTCTAATTCACATTATTTTTGACATTAATTGTAATCACGCAATGAGATTATTGTCTGACAACAGCCAGTGCTCCGCACAGAGATCTGATCTGATCATTATCCATTATGTCATTATTATGTCTGTCTGGAATCACATGATTTGTTTATTTGTTAAAATCAATTTTAAATCACCTTTAAGAATTAAGATAAAATTCTTATAAATATAAAGAAAACAAGTAAAATGTTTATATATTTATAAATATATATATTTATACTTTTTTTTATTTTTCTCATTGAAATCCATTTAAACGTCATTTATTTTCTTCTGTTTACAGGAGCAGAAGAGGATTCTGGGATTGGGTATCACTGGTCCAGAAGGACACGTTCTGAGCCGCCCAGAGGAGGTAAAACACTTCATAGGCACATCGAACTCCACCAAATACACCACATTCACACCACAACATCACAGATGTGCACCACATGAAAGGGGTTTTTAGCCAGAGAACACTTCCAAAATACTCTTCAGGCATACTGCACTAAAACACATTCATGGTTTATTTCCCTTTAGGGATTAGGGGCTTTCAGACTTTCCACTTTCCCACTGTTTTCGCTGCCAGACTCATTGATCATTGGTATCGCAGGCACATAAAGCACAGTCAGCGTTCAGCAGATGCTGAGCTACTTTTTACAGTGGCTGTGTCTGTAATTTGAGCTGAAGGTCAGTGAGTGTCGGCTGTTGTTTTATAGGTGGAGGCCGAGGCTGTGAACCGGGCTGTGACCGTCGCCAATCAGACCAACTGCCCGCTCTACATCACCAAAGTGATGAGCAGGAGCGCTGCTGATGTCATCGCACAGGCCAGGAAAAAAGGTACAACAGATGTTCGATAGAAACGTCCAGCATGTTGATCAACAGCTTAATAAATCACCCGAATGGCCACCTGGGTTTCATTCTCAAATTGTCAACAGAAACTGACTACACTGCAAAAAAAGAGTTAACACTTTACTTTACAGTTACAAAATGCCTAAGAAATCTTGTTTCCTGAAGAAAAAATTATAATTTTGTGAGTTTTTGTTTAAAACAAAAATATCTGTTGGGGCTTAAAAAACAGAAAAGAAATCCGGTAACACTTTACTTAAAGCCTTTACGTAAAGTGTATTATAAAAGTTGTTTTAATGCATTAACTATGCCTTGTAATGCACCTTATAGTGCATTGTACAATCTCATGAATATTTGTAATCACAGTTAATACATGTTAACACTTATCAATTCATTGTGCATTTTAAATTTGGATATAATTATTTGTGACAAAATATAATGTATTAAAATGCACACTATGAATAATTATAATAACCCTCTTTAATAAGCCTTTATACTGCGTTATACATAAAGGTGTAAAGTAAAGTTTTGCGTAATTTTTCTTTTCTTTTACTGATCTGTCTTGACTGTAAACTGTATGTTTAGCTGGTTAGGCTGGTTTTATAAGATGTTATACTGCAAAACAGCGTGTTAGGGTTTGAAGTGATCCTGAGCTGGTGTTTTCGCTCCTCAGGTACCGTGGTGTACGGGGAGCCCATCTCAGCCAGTCTGGGGACCGACGGCACTCACTATTGGAGCAAGAACTGGGCCAAAGCTGCAGCCTACATCACATCTCCACCCCTCAGCCCTGACCCCAGCACCCCGGACTATCTCAACTCCCTGCTGGCCTGGTGTGTGTCTGCAGCTGCTCTAGTGCATTATGGGTCATAAACTGCAGAGGGTTATTTGGACCACAGTGAGTGTGTGCAGAGCAGGGTTTAGCCATTAGCCATCTGAATGTCACACTGTTATGCTGAAGAAGATTTAGAGGAGTCACTAGAGGGCGCCATTACACAAAGAAGAGCTTTTATCTGTTATTCTTATGCAAAAGTAAAGTAAAAAAATGACAATAAAACAACCCTTTACTTGGTTGAAATAGTACAAATAATAGACACTGTGATGTTCTGTGAAATTCTATGGTTATCATAGCCAAAATAAAAAATCACAAAGATAAAAAAATAAATAAATAATTTCTGCTAACTAATGTAAAAGTTATGTGTGTGTGTGTGTGTGTGTGTATAATTGTAATATTTTAAATACATACATATATATATATATATATAAATAAGCTAGATTCCAAAGCATAATTTCATTTTTTATTTTCATTTAGATTAACTTCTACAATCACTACATAAAACAAAATAAAACAATACATAATATATAATTATGACAAAAACAAAATTACTAAAACGTTCACTAAATTACAATAATAGAAAATATAAAAATAAAACTAATTCAATAAATTAATATAAACTATAATATTATCTCAATGATACTAAAATTACACAGTGGTGCAGTGATGGTAAACAGATAAGATGTAAATGACTGTAAGGGAAATAATATTATCTAGTAACTGTTTACATTTTTTTTTCATCATGCTTAATCAACTTTTTATGTTAATATGTTACTAATTAATTGAAAATCTGAATATATAATTTAGTCTCTCAGTTAATATGCAGTGCATATTGCATGCATAACAATTATAAAGTAATTAGCTAAATGTTTTCCGAATAATTTTCAGTGTTTATATGGTGTTTCAAATAAATTTGCTAAATATTTGCTAAATATTTGTAGATGTAGTTTAGAGAGTTTAGATGGATTTTGGTATGTCACACTGCCTTCCAAAAGCATATATTGTACATTGTCAAAAAAAAAAAAAAAAACATTATATTGCCATGTGCAAAAACATTTCTGTTTGTATGTGTTTGTGTGTTTTGTGTGCAGTGGTGATCTGCAGGTGACTGGCAGCGCTCACTGCACCTTCAACACTTCCCAGAGGGCCGTGGGCAAGGATGATTTCACTCTCATCCCGGAGGGAACTAACGGTACTGAAGAGAGAATGTCCATCATCTGGGATAAGTGTGTGGTGAGAGATGATTTATCTGCTTTGTATGGTCTTTAATATTATCAGATCAAATTGATATGAGACACAAGGACTTTGCATTTGTTACTTTGTATAAACTGGTTTATGCATTTGTTTTTTACTTTTATTTATCTTTATTATTTTATTGCACCCAAAATGGGTATTTATTGTTCAGTAGGTTCATATGTAAAATCTAATTAGATGAGCCATGCATTGTTTAGCTTATTATTGTTAATTACTTTGACATTTAATATTACATGTATATTTTATATATTTATTTATTTATTAATTTACATGGGTTTGTTTTTATTAGATTACTGTAGACAAAATGAGTACTTATTAATCAATAGTTGCATCTGTACAGTATTTAATATATATATATATATTAAAGTATATACCTGTATATAATTAATATTCTGTGTTATTTATCAATCCATAATTAAATTTCTAACATCTGGTTGGATACGTCATGTTGTATTGTTTTAATTACTATAGTTAATTACTTATAATATTCAAGATAATGAATAATATGTTGTTTTAATTATTTATATTAAAATACTTTTTATTGCTTTTATTGAAGCAATATAATGTATTCATGATTAGAACAAACAATTATTTGAATTATCATTAAATCTACTGATTGATTAGAATTAATTATTTTTTTAATTATTATGTTTTGTGTCATATATTCTTGATTAGTCCGTTCATCCTTACTAATAACCTTATTTAAGCTTCCAATGCATAATAGCTATATTTCTCATATTTTCATTGAAACATTTTCTACAAAAATACTTTGCACCTGTCAGTAACACAAATCTTTTCATTATGTGCACAAAAAAAAAAAAAATCAATGTAACTGTCATTACTGTATCATTGTGTGTCTTTAAGATTAATGTTCTGCTTCACAGGTGACGGGTAAGATGGATGAAAACCAGTTTGTGGCCGTGACGAGCACCAACGCTGCCAAGATCTTTAACATGTACCCACGCAAGGGCCGTATCGCTGTGGGCTCTGATGCTGACCTGGTGCTCTGGGACCCTGATGCCGCCAAAATCATCTCTGCTAAGAGCCACCACGTGGTGAGATAAGTTTGTTTACAACTAAATTTTATCTAAAAAGTTTGGATTCAGTCATGTTTGTCAGCTGACAAAGAAGCTCCGGGGTCTGAATGTTAGATTCATGTGTCACAGGCTGTACATGAATGCTCGTAATGTGGGTGACACCATTAGGTCTGGACCAGGTCTGACTCCCATGATCCTCTGCTCCGAGCTGTTTTGGTATTCTGCTGACTCACTCGCTCTGTCTGCTCCTGTTTGTCAATGAGGCTGATGCTGGTTTAACTGCGGTCAAATATAAAAAGAGTGAATTATCTGAGCACTGGTGAACTCTGAGATATGTTAATGTACATTAGCATTCAGAGGTTACAGGTTAGTTTATTTTGAAAGAAATTAATACTTTTCTTCAGAAAGGCTACATAACATCTTACAAAAATGTTAAATAAACGCTGTTGATATTTTGGTTTTGGGAGTCCCTAAGAACAGGTTGGCATGCATGCAAAGATAAGAGCTTGTCCCTCACTCGGTCATTCTCAGGCGGTGGAGTACAACATCTTTGAGGGGATTGAAGTGCGTGGAGCTCCTCTGGTGGTGATCAGCCAGGGCAAGATCGTCCTGGAAGACGGGAACCTCCACACCACCGAGGGTTCAGGACGCTACGTCACCCGAAAACCCTTCCCAGACTACGTCTACAAGAGGATAAAGGCCCGCAGCAGGGTATATATGCGTTATGCACCGATGTATACAGCGTCATGATGGATTAAATATTTGTGTAATGGCGGCATCTCTCATCACAGCTTGCTGAGCTGCGTGGAGTCCCACGGGGTCTGTATGATGGCCCCGTGTGTGAGGTCACTGTGACACCTAAAGTCATGACCCCTGTCACCTCTGGTAAGACTTCTCCGGTCAAACTTACTCCTCAACCGGTTCGCAACCTGCATCAGTCTGGATTCAGCCTGTCTGGTGAGTACACAACTAAATGTCCCATTCTTACTCTTCAAACAAACATATTTGCTACCATACTTTTTACCATAATATTATTTTGGCAGTATGCAATATATAAACAGTAATATATATTTTTACAAAAAAAGAAAAAAAAGTACTGAAAACGTTGTGGCTCTGGCTTAAAATAGTTTCAGTTATAATTTAAATGTACCATTCTTACTCTTCAAACAAACATATGTTTGCTACCATAATACTTTTTATAATGGCATGCTACCATAATATTATTTTCGCAGTATGCAATATATTTAAGAAGTAATATATATTTTTACTGTAAAAAAGTGTGTTAAATTTACATTCAATTATAAGGATTAAAAAACCTAACCAAACACAAAGATTACTGTCATAAGATTTTTTGTTTGTTTTGTTTTTTTACATATAATAACTTAATTTGTATTCTCACGTAAAGCAATATATACCTATATAGAAAATCCTGGCTAAGTGATTGTTTATATATCATCACAGAATGTAACTTAAGACCTATTATCGACCAACTGTTAATGTGAAGTTTGTCTACTAACATATATAGTATAGTATACTATAGTTTTTAGCAAATCTCACCTGCTTGATTGTTTATATCGAATTTTTATTGCTGCATACTTTGTTTTCATGTACATTTAAAACAGAAAATTGTTTATATACTGTAGCCCAAATCTTTGCTCTATTCTTGCCATCAAACTATTTTTTGTATTTTATGGTTTCACAGGGGCTCAAGTTGACGATAACGTCCCTCGTCGTACAACTCAGCGCATTGTGGCGCCCCCAGGTGGTAGAGCCAACATTACCAGCCTGGGATAAAATCAATTACTCATTACAGAGAAAAAAAGGATGGGGTGGGATGGGGGTTAAAAAAACATGGGCTTTTCACCCGGGATCGGTGCAGCCATCTGGACTGCGTCCCAACAAGCACACCTCTACTTCCTCATACACTTCTGTACATCCATCCACCCCTAACACCCATCCTTTTAACTCTAGTGTCCTGTTTTTGAGTGTCCTTTGTTAGTTGAGTAAGTTTCAGGATTTCTTGGCATAGAAATGGGATACGTACTAGAAAGCTTGACTTAACAGCATACTAGCATTCTACTAGTTCTTCAGTATGAATAATATGCATAGTGTGAGTTTTCTGTATGCAACGACCTACTGTACTGTGCGGTATGAAACAGAGCATATTGCACTGTGTACTGTATCCCATAATGCAATGCAACTTTAAATTTTTTTGTGCAAAGACTGAACTGGGAATAATTTTTTACACTTTTTCATTATTTGTTATTTGGTTAAAATGTCTAAATTCGATTTTTTTATTTTACATGCAGCTATATTCAATTGCAAACTATTTATTTCTGGATTGATAAATGTGACGTAAACCTGCAATGCATGCTTGTTTCTGGCCAAGTGTTCCTGAATCTTATCCAGCTAACAAAGTCGTCTACGTTCAAAAAACATGAACTACCCAGCTAACAAAAATATATTCTAAGAACGTTTGGCTTAAGTTATTTTTCTCTTAACATTCAAAACACACAATTTCAAAAGAAAAGGTTTTATGTGACCATAATAGAAAACAAGGAATGTTCCATTTGATCACTTTTCAAAAGTTATGGGAATGTTACTTTTAAATGTCTTCTAAACATTCTTAAGCTAATGGTTAAAAAAAGGTTAGACATAACTAAATGTTTCAGAAAAACGTTCCATGAAGGATGTATAAATAACATTTTGAGTTAACCATTAAGGATTATTAGAGACCAGATATCTCGAAGAATGGTGCTTCATAACTTTGAGAGAACCTTGCATCAAACGATCTTTTAACGTTTTGTTAGCTAGGTAGTACTATCCGTCATTTGCCTCCGTACTGTTTTTATTTGTTTGCATTCTGGAAATAATCAGCACAAAACTCCCGCCTGTAACATTTAATACTGTCAAGTATTAAACGTGCTGTCGCCATTTTGATTTGTGTTTTTTCCTTGTAGGAAGAGTCGACGAGTTATTTATTCTTAGGATTCAAACCACGTTTGTATTTTACATTTTGCAAAAGTGTCAACTCTTCCACAAACGCCTGATTTATTACAAGTTTTTAGAATGTTGTTTTATAATGAACTTAATAGTTTGATTATTTTTCAAGTTTTTCTATGTACGTTATGATTTCGGTTTCAGGTCGGTGTTCCCTGAAATCCCTCACGTTTGTCTTCCTCACGTTTTTTGCACTTCGTTATTTCCTCAGTATTATTTAACTGCAGTTTTGGAGATGTTTAGAGCAACAAAAAAGAAAAAAGACAAAAAAAGACTAACAGTGGTGTTTTTGGCCGTGGTGCGCAGTCCTGTGGGGTTTTAGTGTGATTTGAATTCACTCATTTTTCGCTGTAAATGTCAAAATGTCCATTCCTATTTTGTCCCACAGTTGCACGAAGGGGGTCTCACCAGAAACAATACAGAACAGTTGAGAAAATAAAGAAAAGGTCTCTGGCCAAATAGCAGATCTAGAGGGAACTGCTCTTTTCACCCTTTCGTTACGGTTAGGAGGAAGGCGGTTACCATAGCAACTGTCGCGATCACTCGGTGTGGATGCTGATTAGTTACGACAGCCGTGCCGTGCTAGAGCGTCACCCTAGTAACCTCTTCACACCGGGGATTTTTAGCGTGCACTGGATCTCGGCACGGCTTCGACCGGTCCCTGTGACGTCACAGCCGCTCCACGGGGCAGCTACTCACCCCCTCCCGTCCCGCAACAAAACAGACCTTTACCGTGAGGACATTTTGAAGGTTGCAGTGACTCTGTCTGTCAAACGGATCGTCCGGCATGTGTAAGGTTGATCAGTAAACATTAGGTCACAATGCTTTTATTACGTTGCAGTTCTGCTTTGTTTTTATAAATCGACATGCCTGCCTATTCACCAAGTGATACATTTCTTGATTAATGTCTGTGAGTGTTGTTATGACAAGCTGAACATTTCTCATGGAAGATATGTACACAATTCATCATTCTTCATGTGTTTGATTGTTACAATAAAATGCAGTTGTGAACAAAAGCCTGTACAGCTTGTCAAATGTCAAAACACAATCACAAACATATTATTTCCATCCTTGTTAAGTATTCTGCCCTTCACCCATTGATGATATGAGCTGGTGATATGATGAAATTGTGATATATAGTAACCCCATTTGTATTCGGACACTTAATATTCAGCCAAAAACTGTAAATTCTGTCATTTATGGTCCCCATTGACTTATGGAGCGTGGGAAAAAAATACCGTGGATGCAGTGGGGGTTATTTTGAGACATTCTGCACAAAATATCTTGGTTAGAATATGAGAGTGAATAAATTACAGAATTTACATTTTTGGGGTGAATATACATGCATACAGTCAGGTCCACAATTTTCATATTTGTGACTCCGTATGCCACCAGAATAGAAATCAAAGTATACAATCAAGATTAAATTGAAGTAGTGCCTACATTAATTTAAAACCATTTTTACACAGTCCCCCAAATTTTCAGGGGCAAATGTACAAATAAATATAACCATAAATTCTATTTTATTAAATAATTGACTTTATAAATCATGAACTTCACTTGAGCCTGTTTTTAGGGAGGTTCTGCATTTAGTTTTTTTCAGTATGTGAAATGAAAGCTCAATGGGGTTGAGACCAGGAGACTGACTTAACCATTACAGAATATTCCACATTTTATCCTTCAAAAACTCCTGGGGGGCTTTGCTGTTTCATTTGGGTCATTGTCCGGCCATTAAGAGCCATCCAATCAACTTTGCTGCATTTGGGTGAGTCTGGAAGGACAGTATATCCCAATATAAACTTCAGAATTCTTCCAGTTGCTTCGGTCTTCTGTTTCATCATCACTATACACCAGTAACCCAGAGCCACACCGAAGCCACACTGCTGCTTCACAGAGGATATTATATGTTTTGGATCATAAGCTGTTCCAAAAATTACCTTTTTCTTCCAAGTTGATTTTAATTTTAGTCATTCAAAGAATGCTTTTGCAGAAGCAGTCTGGGGTTTTTTTCAGGCCTTGTTTGCAGCTTGTGGTGAAGTTTTCTTTTGATTGTAGATGTTGACTAAATCCTAGAGAGTGCTCTTCTCTTCTCTTGGCTGTTGTGAATGGGTTTTTCTTTACCATAGAGTAGAATCATCACCACTGTCGACGCTCAGGTTTTTGTAGCCTGAATTACTTGTGTGGAGAGATCCTTGATCCTCGCTTGATGAGGTTCACAGCAACAGCTTCCAAATACAAATGGCACATTAAGGATCAACGTCTGACTTTTTACCTGCTTAACTGATGTAGAAATAATGAAGGAATGTCCTACATTTGTCCATGAAATGGCTTTTAAGTAAGCAATCTATCATCTTAGTTGTCAGAATTTAAAGTTATGCCTATTTGTTAAGGTTCAGCTATGTTTACAAATAGATCCTCACCAGGCATACAGGATTAATAAAAGTAAGCATCATTTTGATTAACAATAGAAATGTCAACATTGCTAAAGCCAAGCCAAGGCGTCCTCCCTCTCAACAACAGCGACGTCAGTTTACGTCGGCGTCATACGTGCGTATGCTCGGAGACTTATTTGACTCGGCTATGAGTTTTAGGTAAGTAACAATGTTGTTCATTTTGTTAATCTTTTTACACAGACCGATCGTTTCACTTCATAAGACTTAAACATACTGTGAGGAGCCGCAGGGATTCAATTTTTTTTGTCTCCATAAGGGTACACTAAAAAATTCGCTGTAGTTATGCAGCTGGTTTGCCAGTAACTGTAGATTTATATTTATCAAATTTATTGGCAAAAGTTTGTTGAAATATAAATGAACAATAAACAAAAACAAGTCTTTTATATTTACAGAATTAAACGATTAAAAACAGCCTCATAAAAAGCATTCTGGGAAACAGAAATCCTCATCAACCTTTTTCTGTTTTCTTCTGATATTGGTTCCCAGAAATGCTTTGCATGAGGCTGTTGTTTTATTTAATTTGTCCTGTAAAGATAAAGATTTGTTAATGTTTAATGTTCATTTATCTTTGAACAAACTGTCCTAGTAAATAACATCAATTTAAATCTACAGTAACTGGCAAACAGCTGCCAATAATACTGTAATTTCTACAGAAATATTTTACAGTACTAGACTTTTTTTATGAATCACCAAACAACAGACAACGGTTTGATTTCATCTACTTTTCAAGTGAAAAAAGAAAATTCACCTGTGCACATGTTTGTCAGCCAAGACTGAATAATTAAATAGCAATTGTTTTTTTTATTTATTTCTAAGGTGAACTATCCCTTGAAAGTGCTTGTATGAATTCCTGCATACAAAACAGCAGTCTAAATTGTCTAAATTATTGTTTTGAGATGATACCTTTATTATATGTTTAAAATACAGTATTTTATATATATTACGCATGTGAAGTATAACTATTGTAAACAATCACATATTATGAAACCATTATACGTCTATACTGCAGAAATTGAGTATTGTGCTATTTTGACTGCCAGTGTTTAAACTCTGTGTTATACTCACATTAGAACAGTAGGAGGTGTTGTAGGTCAAAGAAAAAGGCCTTCACAGCTGGAAGAATAAACATACACCATAACCGTCCTTTGAGTCTTTTGAGTCTTTTTTGAGTATTTTGCAGGTGCAATATCATAATACTAAAAGATTAGCATATTCAAAAAACATGACTACTTCAAAAAATACTGTTATATTTTGTTAACTCTTAAAAAAACACAATATATGTCCAAAAAGATGATGAGAAAAGATGAAAAGAACAAATGACAACTTATTTGTTAAAGGGGTCAAGCGGTACTACATGCGCAAACAGCTGTTTGGACTGAAATGTGTGTTGGGAGTGTGTGTACACAAGCACCCTACAACGATAAAGATCCACCTGTAGTTTTGTTTTAATGTAATAAAAATAAGTTGCCCCTTCTGAAATCAAGCCATTTTCAAATGCATGTCGGTGTGGTGTCACACAGACAGAGGCCACTCCCACTATAGTTGATTGACAGCAGCGTGTCACACAGACTGACACAAGATAAATTCCTGACAGAAAACTAGTTCTGCGTTATATTTATGACGGATTGACACGAATTATTTTTAACGGTTGCTTTGTCACTTCCGCCATAGACAGACTTTACCTGTTGCAGCGCGGCGCGACATTCATTCATTGTAGACAAGATGTTAGTTCATCATTTAAAACATGTCAACATTGCCTATATGAAAGTGTGGGCGCACCAGTGCAACCAGTGGAAAAAGTTAGTCTAGAGCCTTGCCCCCGCAGCACCAGGACTACAACATTAATGACCCTCACAGGTTTTTAAATTCTCCTCCGCAGTCTTGCGGCAAGAGCCTGTTATAGATCATTACATGACTGGCTATTGTCTGATCTTCTTCATACATAATTCATTTTTTAGCAGTGGAGGTGGGTGTACAGCAGGGTTAGAAATGAACTTCAAACACAGGGTGCGTATTTGCCCTCGGAACTGATTTTAAAGAGCCTTTTTTACCTTTAATGAGCACCATTTTGCTCCTGAACCATTCAAAAAACTCTCAGCATGTTGTCTATTACATATAGATTAACAGTTAATTAAAGTAAATTCTCATTCTGAACCAGATTGACCTTTAATTATGAAGTCAAATCAACATGAAATACAAAAAGTAGCTCTAAATAATTAATAACATTTAGTGTAGGGCAGTGTAGTTCTCGTATCATTGAGATAATAGTTTTTTTGTTGTTGTATTGATTGATTGTTTGACTTATTGTTTATTTATTTGGCTCTGGATTTTTTTCCCATTTCAATTTCTGGACTCCATTGCAATGTTTAAATCAAATGTATTAACGAAAACATTTCTAATCATTTAAAATGATGAAATTTAACATCTTTTTAAAAGCTCTATGAAATTGCCAAGAAGTGGACGGACTGCAGGAGGCAAGAAACGGTGCTCTTTATTTACAGTGCAGTATTAGTAATGTAAACAACGCAGAATCAATTCAGGTGAGTAAAGCAGAAGTCGATTACTTGGCAGTAATGAAACAGTTCATTAATCTTTGTCTTTGTAGGAGACCCGGAGCAGAGGAGAGTGAACGGTCAATGGAGATCGTGGAGGAATGTAGCAGATCACACACCACACACTTGGAAGGAGCCTGAGAGAGAACAGAGACTGCAGGAGTTTGGAGAGGAGAATAAGGCAAGTGAGTAGGGAAGTAACTATCAGATATAGATCTTGCCTGGAGTTAGTCCACTTCACAAATGATGAGATCGGACGAAGAGTGCTGTGTCGTTTTTGTATTTGAATGCGTGCTGAAGTGAGTAATTAGTGGCAGGTGGTGGTGACAGGTGACAGTGATCCAATTGAGCCTAGGTGACTGTGGGCATTGTGAAGGAGTGAAGGTGGAGCTTGGCGTGGATGTGACAGAAATGTTTCATTTTCTTAAAGGCACTCTCTCTTTTTATTATTAATATTTTCTGGATTCCATTTTCCATTTGGTTTGATGACGTTTTAATAACCAAAAGTCATGTCTAATTAATTAAATTTATTGTTTTGTTTTTTACTTTATATCATATTTACACATTTGGAAATATATGATGTTTTTTTTATTTTTTGTTATTTGCTTTTTTCTGATAATCAAATGAAGACATAAAATATTTCAAACAAAGTGTTGCACAACAGAGATTCAATGTTAAAATAAACACATAAAAAATAAATTGTGATTATTCCTTAAGAAAAATATATTAAAATATATTGTTTATTTATTATATTATATATTACAATATTTTGTTTATTTATTATATATTTCTTTTCTGGATGCTGGCATTTTGTCTGCTTTCTGTATTATGGAAATCATAGGCCACTATATATATATATAGATATATATATATATATTCTTCTTTATTTTTATTTAAGTTTTAGTAGTAATGTTAGATTAAATAGAAATGAGAAATGTTGCCTTGGAACTAGCTGTATTTTAGTAATTTCGTTTTGTATTGTATTGTATTTTATTTGATATAAAAAAAGATTTAAAAATGCAATTCCATTTTTATTTTATCTATTTTTTAATTTTATTTTTTTTGTTTGTTTGTTTTGTGAGACCAATGTTTTGTGATGATAATATGTGAAATTCACATTTATTTTATTATTTATATAGTTGACACATCTGCAGAGAGAGTGATTCTGATTTATTGATTTCTGGAAACATTTCCATGTTAATGTGCACTGAGGTATGAAGTGAATATGTGTTGAGAAACTCACATTTTGTATACATGAAACACACCATTTTCCGAGTCCATTATCATCAGCATGGATGTAAATGTTGCTCTGGGGTCTAAACACACAAACACGAGGGCTGGAATTTTTTGCATGCATTGTTATGTTGCCATGTTTCTGTGGGCGATTGCTTTCTCATGTGCACTATGTTTGGAGTGGCTCTCACACAGGCCTGAATGAAGTGTATCTCAGTCCCATGAGAACGCTGTGTTACTTAGAGTCAGACCCAGGAAATGTGCAACCTTGGTGTGTCAGACCAATGACAAATTCAAGACGGATTTGTATGAAAAAACTATGTGTTTTCCCTTCAGATATCCAAACAGATTTATATTGGACTGTGTTTTCTTGGGACCTACTTGGGCGAAAATCTTGAGGAATAGTTCGGACAAAAATAACCCCCTTATCTTTTATTTATTCAATGCAAAACACAAAGATTATAAATAAAGTTCATTTGCACAACATACAGTAGACAAGGTTGCTGTTTCGTGAAATAATGCATGAAGTGTCTTGGAAATTTTTTTTTTTCCACAGAATTTAGACTTTTATTGTCTTTATTTTTTTAACTTGAAGTCAATATGAAGTCAACTGAGCAAACATGCTTCAGTAAACATTTCTGGTATTATTGTGCACGATTCATCCATGCACATTTATATTATATATAAAAACTGCTTTGTCTGTCACTAAATCTCTTGTTTTAAACTGAAATATGTTGTAATAATGCAATTAAAATGGGCTGAAGGATATATTGCTGACTTTAATAGCCTTTGGTCAGTGTTGCAAAGAAATTATTGGATTTTTTTAAAAACATATTATTTAACAGTTTTAGTATGACATTTCTCATAATATTAATATAATTAATAACATTAATTATTATTATTATTATTAAAACATTTTTTTCACATTTTGTTTAAATTATACAATTAAATAATTTTAAAGTAAAAAAAAAGTCATTAAAATAATAATAATAATAATAATAATAATAATAGTAAGTGTTTGGAATATTTAGCTTTTTCTCACGGAAAGTCTTATTGTGCGCAGTTCATCCATGTACATTATTTCCGATAAAAATAAATACGTTGTTATAGAATTAACATCTCAAATGTCATTTATTGTTGACTTTAACAGCCTTTGGTCATTGTCAACTTTAATCAATTGCAAATAAATGGTTGGAACTTCTACAAACCATCTCCTTCACAAAGACAAGGATGTCATTTGGCCTTGAATATCATGAAGTCCTCAGTGATTCATTTTTGTCCAAACTATTCCTTTAAGACGTTGAGAGGTATTACGTCAACATTAGCTGAATGTTTTGTCTGATAAACCCGCTCTCAGATTTAATGCTGTGTTCCACAGTGATTTATTGTGATTGTATTATTAGTAGCGTCCCACTGCGTTTGACCTTGTGTGCCTTTGTAATATATTAGATTGCGCTAAACCAAATTTACATTTGGAAGTAAAATGTTGGCCTGGTGCCACATAGCAACACAGGGATAAAGAGGGAGACAGTGAATATGACACAAGTACAATAAACGTCAGCTTGAGAATAAGTGACGTCGAGATGCCGTCAGTGACGTTTGCATATGTGAATAGCATTGCACTATTATGACATCATTCATAATTAGACTTGACACGTTACGCTTATATACCAATGTACATTTGTGCAAATATTGTCTTATATACAGTAACGGTGTGTGCTGACACAGTCAAATTTCACACGTTCCAGTTAAAGACTTTTGTATCTCGAATATGAACACTTTAAGAACTAATATGTACCTTTAATGACCAAAATGGACCCTTTTGAAAAGGGACCTTTATTTCTTTATTTATGAGAGTGTTCCGTAACTCGAAGTGATCTGAGATGTACTGCAGGGGAAGGGTTTTGGACTAGTCACAATTAGCGCTCCTGCAAAAATAACCTTCCCCAGATGATTTGGTTTATGCTTCTGTAAACAGGCTTTTTCTGAACACTGCCATAAATCAAAAACAGCCTTTTTGAGATGCCACAACTGACCTCAATGAGTTTAGATTAGTGCTGTTTCCAAAGACAAGCATCGGGATTACTACTGCTCAAAATTCATGGGTTTGAACAATCCCATGAGCTATAGTAATAACTTCACTGAGTAACTCGGCTTGCATCGCGTGAGCAGCCAACATAAATTACATCTCAAGTCGTGTGGATTGCTGAGAAGTATATTGCATTTCTAAGCTTACTTATGATTTTCAGATAGTAAAGTAAGTTAACCGTAAAAATAAAGCAGCAGGGACATATCTATCGACTGCAATATCAAAAAGACTTGCAGATGGACTCTTTTAACTAAATAAACACCTAGCAATAAGCCAGAGGACCCTAGCAACCACAGGATTTCATAGCAAACTCATATTGCCCCTTTGGGGCAGTGCATACTGGGACTGTCTAGTTTTAAAAAAGGTGATAATCAGTCAGAACTGTTTTTGGTGCAATAGTCTTTGTGATCAGCTAAAGACAAAAAAAGAGAAATTATTATTACTATTTAAAGTTGTACTGTCAAATAAAAATATTTTAATAATAATATAATTATTATTACTATTCAAAGTCATATATTGTTTATTATTTAGATTATAAAAGTATTATTAAATAAATGTATTCTTACTCTTATTTTTATTATTAACAATAATATTTTACAAAACAATAGTGAAATAACAATATAAATATTTATGGGCTTTGCGTTTAAACTATTGAGCTTTTATTTTGGCATAAAGTCCAGAAATTTGATCAAATCTAATTTATGAACTATTCTGATTACAATTTTGGAAGAGAATTGGTGTTTGTGGCATTTTTTGGATGCTTATTATGCTTAAGTGTCTTAAAAAACAAATCAATATGAACATTGAAAACTCCTGTTAAAATTATAAGTAGACTTCAGAGAAAAAAATGTCCTTGCAAAAAAATAAAAATACAAAAGTATAGTCATAGCTGTAACTCATGTGGTTTTGACATATAAAGGGCTTACTGTAGTGTCTCTAAGGATGAATGTTTCCCGAACATTAGCATCATTTCATTTCTTGTCTGCTTTAACTGGCACAAAATCAGAATTTGAAACATTAAAAGTAAACACACTTCTGATACCATTTCTCATACTTAATCGATACAGCATGACACATTTCCATTAAACTGTGAATAGCCCATCAGTCACTAGGGGAATGTGTCCAGGGCTGGAATGTCATAGCAACCACAATAACATTCTCATGGTGGGTCATTTCTGAAGCTCAATCAGAACGATTCCCAGAGCACTTATGATGCAGTATGTTTTATTGGACATTTCCATACTGGAATCACACGATTCTCTTTCATTTGAGAAACAAACACAATAACAGAAGTGCCACTTGTTATAAGGCATTTAAGCAACATTAGTTGGTCATTTTCAGGTCATCATCACATATTCATTGTTACGGTCATGTATCAATACCACATGGAAATTTGTGCATTTCCCAAGGAACACAAATTATGGGAAGGGTGATGGTTGATCCCATGGTGAAACACATGGAAAGCTGTATCTGACGTTCATGTGAAATCGTTTTTTCATTTTGTTTTGTTTTTTACAGCAAAAATAAGAAGACCATGCAAGAATATCAGAAAGTACACTTACGATCGATTCCCAGTTTCTGTGCGTCACGATTAATCATCAGGTGAAATAAGTTTTTGGATCATACTCAAACATTAACTGTAGTGCAATTTCCGAGCATTGAACAAACAAGATATGAACTTGAAGAACAAACCATCAAAAATATAATACTCTTTTCTTTTTATATACTGTATATATATATATATATTTATTAAAACACTCATTAGACGTTAAAACTGCAGTTAATTAAAACAAATGCTGGCTGACGTTTCCGTCATTATTTGTTCACACTCAGGTCATTCCAAACCTAAAAACATAAAACCATGAGAGATACAATACAAACTCAGATACAATAAAAGCAGCATAAAATAGTCCATACCAATTGTGCGTTATATATTTAACATCTTCTGAAGAACATGAAATATTTGTGTCAGGAGTTTAACCCTATAAAGCCTGCAGTAATTTATTTGATACATGAATTTCTAACCATGATCAAAACTGCTGTTGAACACAAGCCATACCTTCTGTAGTCTGATTGATAGTTTAGTTGTTGTTTTTAAAGGAAAATGCCTTTTTAGTGTAATAATAATAATACAAACGTCCACCTTCAGCTTGTGCTTCACGCATATTTTTTAAAACCTTCACTGATTTTTATAAAGTAAATTTTAGTATAGCTTTTATATTGTTAATATAAATTGTGTCATTTTTTTTTCTATCATGTTGAAATGTGAGTATCAAATATGGTCATCAGGCTTTCCAGGAAGATTTATTTGTCCATCACTTCATTAAATTGCATATGTTTTAAACTTACAGAGATTTGATCATAAACCTAAGCATTAAATATCATTTACAAAGAAATATTGGGAGATATAGTTCTATTAGTAGAACTATAAGTAGTCTATTATATTATATTTATATTATATTGTAAGTAGTCTCACTTTTCATCTTTTTGGCCATATAAATATCAAGGTCTGCATCAAATGTCACATTGTTGCTTTGTTTGGGCCTCCTTTTCTCCTTGAGTATACTCTGTATCTCCTATAGGCCAACCAACACAAATGCCAACCTACTTTATATATCTATTAACTCTAAAGGTTTACATTGCCATTAAAAAAAAAAGCTATTTTCCCTACGTTCATTTCAGGCTTTACAGGGTTAAAGTTAATGCACTTCTCTCTGTCGAAGCTGCAAAAATTAAATTTGCATTTCAGGTCACCGACTGTCATTCCACAGGTTTGGAAAGACATGAGAGTGAGTAAATAAAGACCTTGAAAGACCCGTGCCTTTATTAAGCATCAACAGTGTCACAGCAGCTTTCCATATCCCCATCACCGATCGTTTCAATCAAAAGCTCTCTTTTCTTCATCGGTTTGTGTTCTCTGGTCTGAGGCTCTGTCAGGTGGCAAAGTGGCATCACAGTCAGCGTGAGTGTAGTGATTTCCCCAGTGTGCTCATTCACACCGCGTCCCCGTCCTCACACAGCGAGAGCTGATGGATTTTGATGACGGGAAGCGAGTTGTGCGCGGGAGGCTCGGGCTGTGGCGGATCCATTCTCACACAGCAGCATGTCCTCAGCAGGTTCTTACCGCACATTCCTGCCACTTTGGCTCCTACGCTCACCCCCGCGCTGACCCCGGTCGTCCCCGCTGATGACGTCCGGGAAGGGGCCTGCCATTCCCGGCCATCCCGCGAGGACGGGCTGCGGGACAGAGCGATGGAGGAGGATGGGCTCAGACGGGATGGGTTGTCGCGGCTCGTCAGGCCCAGGATCTGAGACTGGCCGTGCCGGGGACTGTGGCTCTGGTAGAGAGCGTGGGATGGCATGGATCTCTTGCGGAGGCAGCGGGCACCTAACACGCTAAGGAAGGCTTTCTTAAACTCCTGACTGGAGCAGGGGTAGATGATGGGGTTGATACAGCTGTTGAAGTACCCCAGCCAAAACGTGATCTTGAAGACGGTGTCCGAGGGTCTGTATGTCGGGAAGATGGAACCTAGATAGAGGAAAAACACACATTATTTAAGGATTGTAAAATTCATCAAGGGAGTCTATCATTAAATATGATATTAGGGAGTACTCTTGGGTAAGGGTAGGTTTAGCTATAGAGATATATTTTTGCATTAAAATGTTGTTTCAGGGTCGAAAAAACATGTCGACCTAGGGACACATTGAACTTGGCAAAATCAGGAAGTGCATTTTAAAGTCAGTGAGATCACATTTGCAACCTATTTTACTTCTGTAATTGGAGAGTGAAACTAAATATTAAACAATATTCATGTCAGATGGTGAAGAATGAAGATTATGTGAATAATGTGCACTAAAGAATCATTCACAATAAAATCAAAAGGCTTAGTTTAAAAGCTAATAGGATCGGTATCAATATCAAATTAATAAACCGACACAAGCAAAAATCTGTTTATATGAGATTATTGGAAATTTTATCCTGCATTCTTGACATCTGATGTAAAATACTTTGCACACACAGAATGAACTTCGAAAAGCAGATGAGCTTTACGCAACATGAAGATGTTAGGTGTTTTTTGTTTAGTTACGTGTAAAAAATAAATAAATTAATGCATGTAACCATGCATGTGCAGTAAAAATCATCTGGATCTGGATATCAATCAACAGCTCAAGTCCAAGCTTTTGAGATTTCAAAGACGTGTCTCAGCGGTTTCATTCTCTCTGTTTAAAAGATTGAAGACTCATCTCTGTCATGCGGTGGGGATGATTAATGAGAGCTGAAATGAACAGATAAGGAGCAGAAAATGAGAAAGGTTACATCTGGGAAAGAGAAAAACGTGTGAATGCTTCTGAAAGCATCGTTCTCGCGCCACCGCTGCCTCTGTGTGACAGGACGGATAACTACGTCATGCATCACAATGCCGGCCAAGTCTTTTTATAGCATCTGATCTGATCTCACGCTGGAACGTTCCTCCGTTAATCAAGGTTAATAGTTTTATTCAAATTGCCGTCATAAATCCGGCTCAATATGATCATAGAAGCACCTTTCAGAAGAAGGGAATTGTTCTGTGTTATAAAGGACAGAGGCACAGAAAGGAAAGCTACATCGATATATTTAACCGTTCACACACCCATTGGATTTTCCGCATTGGTTGTACCATTATAAGAATTAAAGTGTCTAGCAAAACCTCCTGGCCTTGAGACGCAGCACCTATCCTCGGAGCTGAAAGCTGTGGGAAGAGTCTCTAAACGCCACACTTTAATCATTATGGGCTAGACTGAGCTATAGTCTTCTACAGTTACTGTCCACCAGTTCATATTTCATTCTGAAATGTATTTATTTTCCATTTTTTTTAAATGAAGCCTTTTTAGAACCATTAATATTGTTTTAAATTTTTTTCCATAAAGTGTCATATTTACCATAATTGTCAACTGATATATTTTACATGTCATTTTGTTTTTTTATTAATTCATTTATTCATTCATGTCACACAAATAACATGAAAAATATATTTCTTCATTTGTAGAACTACAAATAGCATGAGAGAGCTTTTATCTTTTATGTTTTTTTCTGTCACACTATAAGTCAAGTATATCCATGTACAATTGTAAATAATTAAATAAATATGTATTAATATTGTTTATTGTTATTAAAACAATTGGTTTTGAAATATATAAACTTTTTTGGTGACAAGATTTTAACAAACTATTTTCATAGGTATTAGACAGAGTTAATAACTGTAACACAAAATATTTAAATATTTAATAAAATATAATTTAAAAAAAAAATCTATTTATTTTGATTTTTGAGTGAAATATAACCTGGAAATACTTTATTTTGACATTATTTACATGACATTGGACATATTTTTAACCACACATTGTAATCATAGTAATCCATCATAACTAATGCCACACAAATAATAATAATTACATTTAAATTTAATACACATATCTGCATGTACAGTTGATTTATTGATCTATTTATTTATATAAAAAAAACTTTGATTTTGAAGAGAAATTAATTATTTGTATAAAAATCAATGACAGTTGAAGTTTGCATTATTTACATTTAAAGTGTTATATTAATAGAAAAGTAATATTTTGAAGGGAATTATAATCTGATCATGTTCTTGACTAGTCTTCATTTATCCAGCTTCTGATAGTAATGACTCTAAACAGTTTTATCAGGAGTGACTACAAGTTCTAATGTATAAAGAGAGAGAGAACAATATAAAAATGGAAACATTAAAATGACAGATGTTCCACTCTATCCAGAGTGATATGTGCAGAAATATAAATAGCGGATCCGATGTAATGATGCATTAAATTAAAAGAAGTCAAAATGAGAAAACAAAAGCAATTTCGTCCAAGCCCATAACGATAATGACTGAACCTCGGAAACGTGCGTTAGCTGCAGTCAGACCCTGAGACTTCCAGTGCGTCTGTGGAAAACGGCTCTCGTATAAAGACTAAGCAATGAAAGGGAGTGTTTATCAGGTCAGATTCCATTAAAGGTTATGTCCTCGGCGCACTGAGGTGTGGTTTAAAGCCTGTTTACGAGGCTTAGAGGATGGAAATAAACAGCAATACATCTGATGCTAAATCAAGCCAGCAGGTCCTGCATAAGCATCACATTGCACATGTATAACAGTGTCCTTGACTGCCGGATCTTCTGTTAGTCATCATTAATAAGATCCTCTGAGCATGTCTGATGCCGTCATACATTTCTGCAAACACACCAAGACCTCTGACACAGTCCTATAGTACACTCAGTACAAAACACTACCGGGATGTTCACAGGAAATTGTAACTTTTGTATATGGAAATATCTGTTTGGTTCCCAGTAATTCCCAGTATTTCAGCCCCAAAGGACCACTGTAAAGAAAGACCTAATATTATGATTTCGATGGCCAATTTTTTAATTGTGACTACAGCCTCGTAATGTACCAACAGCTTTTATTACTATAAAGCTACTAAATATGATTTCCACTCAAATATGAAAAAATTTGTTCACTAAAACCAAATAAATGCTAAATAAAATAAAATATATAAAAATACATGTAAAAAATAATGATATTCCAAACTTATTTAAACAGTAAATAAGAAAGCAATCTTTAAACTTAGCATGAAAACAATTTTACACTATAAATAGAAAATCTAATTCAAAACATAAACAAAACTACAGTAGTATTTCTGTGATAAATACATAAAGTGGTAGAATTATAGGTTAGTGCAAAAATGAATAATAGCCTCCTTAATAAATAAATATCTTTTTTTTGAGCGAAGAAAGACTTGATAAGGCAAATTTAAACAGAATTTAAGATAGCTTGTGTCTATTTGCACCAGTTACAAAGATCAAATATAACAAAAATGAAATATAAAATATATATAAATCTGTATAAATGTTAGAGAAAGTGTATTTTTCATGTTTTCACATACTTAAGTTTTGTTAATATTTTTAATTAGATTTTCAGTTTTCATTATAATTTTTCAAAATAAGTTTTAGTCATTTTGTTGAGTGTTTTTGTCATTATTAGTTTTTGTTTTTAATTAAAAAAATAATAATAATTTTTAGTTTTTTATTTGCATCGTTTACCTAAAAACATAAACTAAAAAAAGGTTTATGGTTGTAGTTTTAGTTAATGATAATAACCCTGGTTGTCAAAGTATAAAATAAATTTGCAAATAAAATAAGCATTTTAATAAACTGAAAAAAGGGCTAATATTCCTATTACAAGTATTCAAAAATAATTGTGTTATTTTGAAAATGCACAACTTTGGTATTCCTGAAGTTAAATCTATGAAATAATGTTACTTATTTTAGCAGCCTGTTCATTATGTCACACAGATGTCATTGTTTGAGAATGACTCAACTGCTCTCGAAAACTGAAAACATTTGTCTGAGCTTTCCTTAATGTCAAGCCCGCTGCTCTTAATATTAGCTCTAATGTAATATTAACCACAGCAGATACTGATGCCCATTATTTATTAAAGCCTCGCGGATCCCTACTGCATTTTACTCTATTTACGCATCCAGTCTGCAAACGCAGGATGACTGAGCTCGTTTTCAATTTAATTTCTTTCAGCCTCAGCAGTCTGGTACCTCCTGCCTCATTTCCCATGGTTCCTTGTCTAAGTAAATGATCAGAGAAAAGAGAGAGTTTGTGCCATGTGAGAATTTCAGACATGAATTCTGTGTTAAAGATTCGCCGAGGGCTCGTGCTTACGTCACGGTACGACTGTGTTCTCCCTCAAATGCATGCAGTGGTTCAATCATGCAGTTCATGCCTGTCTGACGCAGGTTTGCCTGGAAATAGATGACAACAAACCTCCTGAACAGCTCCTGATCCACCAAACTAACACTTACACACACTAACTTCAGTAAATTTACAGTAAGAACAATTTCTGCTGGACTACCGTAGTAGCAGTCAGTGTTCCTAATGTAAATCACAAATGCACATCTCCTTAAAAAAGTCATTAAGCTTTTATCTGAAGCGACTTACAAATGAGGACAACAGAAGCAATCAAAATCAACAAAAAAGCAATAGGCCTAGTATTGAAGTGCTTTGAAAAGACTTTTTTTTTCAGTGAATGCTTTTTTTTAATGATCATTTATTTAGCAATTACTAGGTGAAAATTGTTTTTAAACTTTCAGCGCTTAATTTGTTTATTTCTATACTATTTTTTGTCATTTATTTCTACCAATGTTTTTCAGTAATTCAAAGCATTTATTTATTTATTTATTCAATTAAATTATATTTAATTAAGCGCCGTTTTTACACTGTAAAAATGAATTTTAAAAGTAATTTTACACGAAAATAAAATGTTTACTACTGTGTGTTAATAGCCATTTCTTTGTTGTTTATTGTAAAATGTGTTATTTTATTAAAAACTGTAAAAATGTACACTTTTTTTGTCACAGTAATTTCAAATGAAACCTAATTTAATGAACGTAAACAATGCTTTAAATGCTAACTTCAATCATCAAAACATAATGTGAATTATATAAAAATACTTATTTGGATTTTTATTTGTTTTAATATAAATTCATTTTATTTTGCTAAAGATTGCATTTTAAAGATTAAGATTAAAAAGATGAAAAATAGGAGGAAGTGATTACATTTTTAACATAATTAACCAACATGGTACATATATATTGTGAGGAACATAATTTAAAATTTACAGAATAAAATGGGAGTATTCATCCTTACAAAAAAAGCCATGTTGCTAGGATTTTCTTGTTATTGGTTGCTTACTGACTTTCATAAATGAAACTTTAAAATGATCCCTTAACAAAATAATTATATGGTAATGTTTTGTGAGAATCGTCCCTGAAGAACTGTTTTCTTTGGCTTCTTTGGCTGCATAGGGGTTTGTTCTGTGTGTCTTCCATTAGGTCATTGTGTTCATGCAGTATTATGATACTGATTATGATACTTTAATGCAGTGGCTGTTCCTAAGAGTCAACCAAGCATTAAAGTGATTCTCCCTTCGCTGCTCCTACTGTACTGGCAGCACCGAGGGAAGATTTAAAAGGAAGAATGTCTGTCCGAAGGGCAAATTCTTCATCCTCAGCAAAATCCCTTCGATATTATACCACACATCATCTATATGAAGTCTTTCGGCTCCAGTCGTCCATGCAGTGATGAAAATAGCTTGTGATTACTTTACTGGGAAAACAATTAACCTGTTGTTTTTAATTATCACAAACTAAACGCCGACTTTATTATAAGCCTCTCAGCTTTACAGCGAGATGTCATACATGCAAAAATAGATTTGCATCGACCGGCGTAACATTAAACGAACAACTTTCCTATTGAAGGTGGTGTTTTAGATTTCACTGTTACTAAACGCAGAGCGAGTGTGTGTTGTGTTTTGTCTCAAACTGAGTCATACTTATAAGGTCATTGAATCCCCGGAGCTTTATTAAACACTCTATTATATGCAATTCAGTGTCAGTTAATTAGAAAGCATTTCAATATCGTGCAAATCGTGTTTCTTACAAATCTCCATGCAGATTTTGAATCATTTTCATATCCTTTTGAGCAAACAGGCTCCCATGTTTACCACAGATGCATAAGACTGTGCTATTTGTTTGCATTGGCTTTCAAATAATACCAGTTACTGGATTCTTTCTCTGTTTTTTGAGACAGAATAGACTCTATTATGTGGTTTAACTCTGACCGACCTTGAACCGAAAGGTCTCGCTAGAGCCCTATTGCAGGGGTGGGAAATATAATAACAGCTAAAATTCATATCTGGGGAACCTGAGAAGTTCTGCTGTGCATTAAGGGAATTACAGATCGTTCTGACTCTCTGTGAAACTCATTTCTGAAGCCAAACATATTGCGTAAACACCCATGACCCTGTTGTCTGAGAGAACGCTCTAAATGATGGTTTAAACAAACATCCTTTAAAGCACTGGCACAACAAACACTTCTGCTGCACTACAAGATTTGCAGAGCCACAAGCGAGTTGAACCTTTCAAACTGTTTACATGCTAAAATCGCTAAAGCACTAATAGCCGGGGCCTGTGTAAATCTTCTCGATTCTCCACATGGCAGCATTTACACACTTGAGGTTATTATTTTCCCATCTTCTATCATTTGGAAAAATCTCTACGCATTTGATTTTCAGACAGGAAACAAAAAAATTGTCCCCTTTAGTCACGCATGCTATGATCAGTCTTTTTGATATTTTGGATATTGAGGTAGAGGTTATGCTGGATTTGGACATTGACCACTGGCAAAGTCCTTTTTGAGGTAAGCTGGTTCACTTAGTCAGTATAATTTCTATTGATCTGAATGGGGAAAGGTCGACATCTGCTTAACTTTACCAAGTTTACACTTGCAAAATCATCAATACAATCAAACTTGACTCCCTTTTGTAACTTTCCAGTCCAAAATAATTTCAACACATTGTAAAAAGGTTTGTAAAACTCAATTCATTTGCAACATATGGTAAGTAAGTAATATGTAAACAAATATTCAAAAAAACTAAAGAAAAATTCCATCAGAAAAATCCTGGTTCTACCTAACTGTTATTTTCACTTTGTATTGTTATGCACAAAGATAATTCAATAAAAAGCTAAACAAATTAAAATAAATAATTGAAAAATTATGGTCATGGGGCGTTTTAGGAAAGCATGAATAAGTCTTAACTTCTAGAAAGAATATCTCTTTGGGTGTAAGACTTTAATCTTTGTGGATCTTACATATGCACAGTTTGTAATACTCCAAAGCAGAGGCGTGTTTAGTGTTTTGGGGGCCTTTAGCAAGTGGTCCTGGGGAGGCCCCTCTGTGGATTTTGCAATCAATTAGGTAGACTATCGTTTACATTTTATCGATACCAATATGGTACTGCTTATCGATACAGCTATACATACTGCTCTCTATAATTTGGTGCAAAAATAAATGACGTAAAAAAGATTTTGAACATTTCCAGTTATTTTACTACTGCAGTTTACAAATGCCTCAAAGCAAACAGAAAAAGGCACAAAATGCACAATTTGAAAATAAAAAAAGGCCCTTCAAAGCGAGGGAGAGAGAGAGAGAGATTTCCTTAGCACACCATAGCATTTAAACATCATGTGCACAGAAGCACAACAGCATCTAATGGAGAAGTCTAGCAACTCGTTTTTTTTTTTAAGAAAAGTAAAATATTGACTTTATTCGGGGGCACGAATGTCCCTCTCTTGTTTTAGATTTTTTTATTTGAAAACTATTTTTGCAATTGTGTGAGTTGTGTGGCGCCTATACACTCTTCTGCTCCAAAGACAAAGGAAAACATGAAATTGCGACATATGATCCCTTTAAAAAACACAAAAAGCAGTGGAAAACTAAAGTCAAATTTTAAAGTGCCCTTTTATAGGTAATGAAAGGCTCATATTTTGATCCCCAACAACAGGTTAACATGCTTGCAAGGTCAAAAGACACTTTCATTGTCTTAAAATATGCATTTTTTTACATCATTTGATCAACGACTCCAAAATGATTCACTCAATGTTAGATTTTTCCAAACCCCTTCTTAGCTAATCTGGTCCGATTAATCTCATTTTCATCTCATCATGTTTGTAATGCCTGATACAGCAGTGTTTGTAAGTGCAGGGCTGCTTATATACAACATTACTGAGGAAACTGCTATTTTAGCACTCCAAAAGCAGTATCTAGTGGCAAAGAATGAATTTGCATTTTCATTCAGACCAACACAACAAATGGGTGATGTTTCATGTTAACTTCAACTTAAAACCTAAAAACGACTCAGAGTGAACTCTTTCTTTTGAGAGACAATAACTTTATACATGCTACACATGGTTCAAATTTAAAACTTTGCAGGAGGTTTTCATTCACTTAGTTAAACACAGCATAAAAAATCCTAACAGGGACACTTTTAAAGAAATAAGAGGCTTTGAAGGAGCTCAAATGTTGCACATGGTATTTATTTGAAGTGGAAAGTGGGATCAGGAAAGGTCAGGATTTAAATTGGGATAACACTATCACTGTCAGCACACTGCCCACAAGGCTATCAATGCAGACTTACTAATTTATTTAAATGTGTCTTGCATAAGACTATGAATTTCATGACAAAAAAGACAAGATTTTTCTTCATATATTTTTTCCTCAAGTGCTCTGTTGCGTCAAACACACTACAGATGCATTTGTTAGAGTAGATTTGAAAGACACAGATCACTTTGGTCACTTTTGGTATTTGCTTATAATCAAATGTAAAAAGTGAAACACTTACCGATCGGAAGAACCAGGAAAAATGGAAGCCAACAAAGGACGAAGCATCCAACCACAATGCCCAGGGTCTTAGCGGCCTTCTTCTCTCGGGAGAACTTGAGTAGACGCAATGCAAAGTGTGTCCGGTTGCGCAAGGCCTCATCCTCGGACACCGTCGTGTTCCCACGGTGTATCCGCAAAGTTACGGCCTCGGTGGCGTGATCAGACTTTTCAGTTTTCTGCCCGCTAATCAGTCCTCGGGTCTCCCTCCTCGCGACCACATACACACGGCAATACATCGACAGAATCACCACTAGTGGGAGATAGAAGGATCCTAAAGCAGAGAAAATGGCATAGCCTGGTTCTTCCGTTATTTTGCATATGGATTCGTCCTCTGGCGCTGGTTCTTTCCATCCAAAAAGCGGTCCGATTGAGATGGTAACAGACAGAGCCCACAAAACAACGAGTGCAAGCAATGCCCGTCGCTCCGTCATGATGGAGGGGTATTGCAGAGGATAACTAACGCCGATATATCGGTCCACTGAAATAACACATAAGCTCATGATTGACGCAGTACAGCACAAGACGTCCATTGCGGCCCAAACGTCACAAAACAGCCGTCCGAAAATCCATCGACCCAACATTTCAAAGACAGTAGAAAATGGAAGAACCGTAGAGCTCAGCAGAAGGTCTGCAACCGCCAAGTTCACAATGAAGTAATGCGTAACTGTGCGTAGATTCCGATGGCAAGCCACCGAGAGGATGACCAGGATGTTGCCCAGAACGCCAAAGATGATGAAGATCGCCAACACCATTCCCAGAACGACAGCCTTCATGACGTTCAGCTCCGGGACAAGAACCTGGCTGCAGTTGCTACAGTTTTCAGGGAACGACTCTGGGGTCATGTTGTCTTTGAGGAGAATCATCTGTTCAAGACGTCCAGGCATTTAATAAAGTCAGTTCAATTTGCACCTTAATATTGGATTGTCTCCAAGAAAACACTGAAAACAGCACTACTGCGTTGGCCCTGGTACAAGAACATTGGGGCATCTCCAGCATTCCAATGAGGGAACGTGATGAAATTTAACCTGTTGTGTCTCATTCCTCATTTCTCCTAGATGAGCTTTTAATGATGTATGTTCGTGGAAAATAGCTGTGGGTGAAGGAATAAACACGAGGAACTAAACATATTATGCTGCGGAGAACATCAGATTCTTTTGTCATAAAGTCATAAATTCAAGGGTTGTTTTGACAATTTCATAACCATGTGCAGCTGCAACATCATCCAGAACAATGAGAAAGACACGAGCCTCGTTGTTGCAAACTGTGTGATCTATTAAGGTACAAAAGAAGTTTGTCTGTAGTTTCCAGGCATTAGGTTTGATGCATGAGCGATCCTTTTTAGATATGCAAAGGTGTCAACGCGTTCTCCATCTTTGTTTGCACATTCATAAAGCACTGCTGATGTTTTGGCACACTTTGTAAAACAAGAGCTTCCCATCTGCAGGGTTTGGAAACCGTCCACATGGTACTGACGGTCACCCCAGAATCGGATTTGCATTCAAAGTCTGCATGGGGTTTGCTGATGCCACTGAGGTTGCAAAGTGGATTACAAGGACAAAGCTAAAAGCACTTTGGCATACGCTGAGGAGATATTTTTGGCTGAAGAGCAGTCACACGGTTTTTAGGAGAACGGCTTCAATCAGGAGAGATCTGGTCGTAAAGCAGCCATGCTGGTTTGGTTTGAAGACTGATGAACCCTGAAAAGAGACAGAGAAAATGGAGCTCAATCAGTGAAGTGGATTCATTTATCAGACAAGCAACTTTTAAACCATCGCTCATGCATTATAATGAAGTGTGCAAACGTTTGGCATAAATTTATAAGCCAGTTCCAGTGGATAATGATATATAGATTCATTAATTCATATTTCTCAGATAAAATGCCTGCTAATGGATTTCTCTCCATGAGGGATCCTCAACAAAACAAGTGCTTTTATTAATATTTTTCTCCTGAAGTGATTTATTCACTGTGTCAAATACAAAATCACAGGGGACAACAAAAAAAAAACGCAACTGAAATTTTCTCAATTGTCCATGGAATATGTATTAAAAATGCTACATTCCATCTATTCTAAGACAAATTTGATTGAAAAAGCAGTCTAAATTAATCAGCTTAGTGATTAGGCATACTCTTACATGCAAAACTTAAAGTTGTAAATAATGAGCTCATTAACATATGACTGCCCACATTTACATAATAATCCATTTTAATATATTTAACGACTTGGCCCACCAGAATGTGTGAATGACACAATAATAACAGAGGTACTTTTCACATAGAAGTGAAAAGGTACAGTAACCTTAAAGGGTTAGTTCACCCAAAAATGGAAATTCTGTCATTAATTACTCACCCTAATGTCGTTCCCAAGCCTGAAGACCTTCGTTCATCTTCAGAAAACAAATTGAGAAATGTTTGATGAAATCAGAGAGGCATCCATAGGTAGCAACACAACTGAAAGATCCCAGAAATCCAGAAACGTAGTTAAAAACACCAGTAAAACAGTGACATCAGTGGATCAACTTCAGTTTTGTGACACTAAGAGAATACTTTTTTTGCGCAAAGGAAACATAAATTAGCATATCATCAGCATACCATTTTTCTCCTGTGACCTACGTCTTCTGCCATTTTAGAGAAAGTATCTCAACCCAATACATACACAGACTTTGAAGCATTTAACATAATCAGCCTTGCTAACATCCAGGGGAAAGCACACACATGTACGTAATCTGTGGCTGTTTGCACCTAGAGGAAGACGTACGCTTACATAGTGATACTCTCTAAAATGGCAGAATACATAAGTCAAGACAGAAGAAAACCATCCTAATTATATGTCAAGAGTTGAGTGCAAAGTTGAGTCACTGATGTCACATGGACTGTTACTGGTGTTTTTACTACGTTTCTGGATCTGGGATAATTTCAGTAACTTGTGTTGCTGTCTATGGAGGGTCGGATGGCTCTATGATATCATCAAAAATATTTTTGGAACGACACAAGGGTGAGTAAATAATGACAGATTTGTTCATTTTTGGGTGAGAAGCCTTTAATCTGAGGACTAGAAACTGGAATTGGGAGAGAGTAAAAAAATGTTTTTGATTGTTCCTTTACAAAAAAAGCGTATTTTAATTACTGCAGAAAATACGCTCTGACAAGTTTATTATTTTTAAACAATTTTGTTATCATGGTAATCTTCACTTTCAATTTTTCAAGACTAATGAGCAAACAAAAAATAGGGTATTATAAATATATCCTTTTTGTAGAATAAACCATGAAAATATCTTGAGCTTGTGTTCACCACAGATCTTATTTCAGGCATTTAAACAAAAACACTAAAATAACATTAACAGCACCTTGAGAACTTGAAAATGTGCCATATTACAGATTTTTTTGAAACAGTTTGTGCACATTATTTTAATTTGCAGAGAGAGTAAAAAGAGAGTGAAATAACCCAAAACAATCATATGAAATACCCTAGTAACCAAACCGAAACACCTTAGCAACCACAAAGCAGCATACACTAATGCACTGTGAAGCACTTGTATTTTCTACAGAACATGTAAAACCAAAGTTTCAGATTGTTCCTGAACGAAAGAAACCACAGATGCAGAAAATGACCTTTCACAGGGGTTTTAACGAGATTGTGTCCTGTGAGACTCTGGCCGGTTCTGAACCAAGCGAAACAGCAACAGATTTTTTTTTACCTCACAGTTGTGAAAAACGTACCCCAAAACACAAGGCTGCCTCAAAAATTGTATTTTTTGAATGAAGCCAATTCTTGCTGCTTGCCATTAGACACAGAAAAAAAGTGTAGTAAGCTAAGAAAACAAATTTAATAACATAAATCAAATATCACATATCAAAATTCCCCATTTTTCGACAAAGATGTATTGTTTGTCTCTTTTGTGAGATTTCTGGCTTCCTGACCTTTAGAAATTAAAATCTTCTGTTCTGTTCTGTCATTTTTCTACCTTAACCAATGTTCTGCCAAACGGCAGCAGAATCAGACAGACAGGAAAATTAATCTTTTTTGCCGTCTGTTGCTTCTCTGTTTATAATGATGTCAGAATAAATTCAACTGTGCAAGGCCGTGACAGCGAGTCTGCACACATACAGCAAAACACTTGATCATAAACCCTACACATGCTTCATTTTCAACTGAAAAAATCATGATCTTTTTAATTACCCCGCTATTATTTTTTCTGTATTGACACTAATTACTTCTAATGAAAGCCTACCGACTCTGTCAATTAACTTTGAGAGGAGAAATGCACGAATGCCCTCCTACTCAGACGCTCTCACGTTTCCGACATTAGTAGGAATATTGATCCGATTTCCAGCTTAATGAGGCACAGAGGTGACTCTCGCTGCTGGCTGGACACTACGGAGGTGTTAGGATACAAATTGACTCCTCCTTCACTCAACTGTGCTTTAGAAAACACGAGCTGTTAGGCTTGCTAGCATTTTGGGTTCCTTAAAGAAATTTTCAGTGAGCATTTCTAAAATCAACCATCTAGAGAATCTTTTGTGCAGTGAAAGGTTCTTTATAAATACCAAAATCTGTTATTTTTTTTTAAGAAAGACGCACATGAACACAGATTCAGAGTTTGACTTAACATATTTGTATTTTTGTATTCTAGAAATGATCAAAGTATTGCACTTCAAAACAAATATATTAAACATTCTCTTTCTTCTTTATAACATGATTATTAATTTTTAATTTATAAGCTACAACAAAGGAACTGTTTGGTGAACTAATTTATTCCCTTGATTGGAAATTCATTTATCAATTAGAAAATAACCAGCATTAAAGTCAACAAGAAAAAAAAAAGCATTTATATTTACCTTTGCTCTACTGTTTAAACTTTTGGAGTCAGTGGTATTTTTTTATTAAATAAATGAATACATATATTCAACAAGGATGCAATACATTGATCTAAAGAGACAATTTACATTCTATTTTAAATAAATGCTGTTCCTTTCAACTTTATATTCATCAGAGAATCCTGTCAAAAATGTATCACTGTTTCCACACAAATATGAAGCAGCTTAACCATTTGATAATAATCAGAAATGTTTCTTGATTAGCAAATCAGCAAGGATCATTTGAAACTGAAGACTAGAGTAAAGATGCAGAAAGTTCAGCTTTGATCACTGCAAAAAAAAAAAAATTGTAATAGTATTTCACAATATTTTCAATCAAATAAATGCCGTCTTGGTGAACATGAGACTTTTGAATGCCATAAAATGTCTTGAATCTTATCAGTCAGGAAAGCGATAGAAATTCATATTCAATATTACTTACTGCATATTTTGGCACATTTATGTATTCAGAAAGTCATATGCTATACATTAAGTTCAGGATTACACTTATCTGTCGATGTTAGGCTCAAAAATGAATGATTAATATTATTTTCCCCATACACCTGGAGGAAAAAAAAAGTTATTTCACAGTCGGAAAAAGTTATTGCATTTTGATGAAAGACTACATAAACAAACATGCACAGATGAATCATGCATAATACGACCATGGGTGTTCAATTTGCCTTTATAAAATATTTTTTTTATCATAAATCCCCCGTCGCATTATCTCCCTTCCACTGTTTTGTGAGTGTCAGCATTCATTTCCTTCGGTCTCCTGTCTAAGCGTGACTGCTATTGTGTTTATACACACGGGAGAGAGAAACTGAATCCCGTCCAGGGTTCGTGAGGCTCAGCGGGATAACACTAGTGCTAGGACGGAGATAGTGGAGTTCAGTGTGCATTCAGCGGTCTCTGTATCTCTGATCTCCCCATCACGACATCAACTGGCGTCTGACCTTTGGGCCTCACCGGCACGTCCATGCTGATACGCCAGCTGTTAGGAGCCTCAGCTGGCTCGCTTTGAGCTGCCATGCTGCATTGAACACCAGCCCTCCTGCCTGAGCTACACCGTCCGCCCCGCACTGCTCTCTCCTGAGCAGCTATCAACGCTCATCATCTTCAGTTTAGTTGAGTTATAAATATCAGAGGACTAGTTCAACCAAAAATTAACATTTCAAGATTTAGATGAGTTTGTTCATCAGATTTTGGAGAAATGTTGAATTGCATCACTTGCTTACCAATGGATGCTCTGCAGTGAATGGGTGCCGTCAGAATGAGAGTCCAAACTGCTGAAAAAACATCACAATAATCCACACCACTCCAGGCCATCATTTAACATCTGGTGAGTTGAAAAGCTGTGTTTGTGTAATAATCAGATCCATGTTTTTAACTTCAAACCACTGCTTTTGGCTAAAATATGGATCTAAAATCCATAATGCTGTGTTTTCCCCAAAGAAAAAAGTCATCTAGTCTGAATCAGGTGAGAAATCTGCACAGATCATGCACATGACCAATTACATGTTACAATTACAAACTTGCCGTTTTGTTTTATAGGATATTAATTGCTGGATTGGAGTAGATTATTGTTTGGACTCGGCGCCCATTCACTGCAGAGGATTCTTTGGTTTCTTTCCTAATTTCTCCAAATGAGTTCTGATGAAGAAACAAACTCATCTACATCTCTACATCCTTTAAGGAGCAGTGCTCAATCAGATTGAGAACACTCGCCTATGGTGAGGGACACCTGAAGCATTTGTTGTTTTAGTCCTCAAGCAAACAGTAAATTAAACTGACAGCCAGATGATTTTCACTAACATCAGTTAGAGACCCTGAGCTTTGCCAGACTGGCACCCATATGGTCGTGCACATGAAACGATTCACCAAAACAGCTCATCACAGAAGCAAGCATCTAGTCTTGTGAGAGATATATCTTATATTCAATATAAGATATTTATATTTAATCAAGGAGGAAAAAGCTTTTTGATTGAAAGCCCACACAGTATGAAATTCAGGGTTTTTTTAATATCAGAAATGCACCATGCCTGAATCACTTTAAAAAAGCTATTAGGACTTGTCATTCGTATTGTTCTTTTTGTTTCTGTTTTATTGTAGCACTTTGGGTTTAAAAAAAGCTTGTTACAAAGAAAATGCCATCCATCCATCCATCCATCCATACATCTACTTCCACTTATCCAGGGCCGAGGCAAAGAAAATGCATTGTTATTATTAATCATAATACTTATAATTATAAAATACTTACAAAATAATCAAATATACATACAAAAAAAATACAAAAAATAGAATTTAATACTGTAATTAAAAACTATACTGTAAAAACTGGTAACCTGCAGCTGTTTCTACCTGATTCAATCTTTTTTTTTAATTCATTTTTGGTAAAAAAATTATTAATTTTGTCTAAATCATTGGTGCAAAATATTTTTTTAAGTGTAGTACACATTTTTTATCTACAAAAATTTTATTAATTAAAAAAATATTTTAGGTATTGTTTATAATTTAATCAGTTATAGTTTTTGTCTATACAATGGAACCCATGTATATAGTATGTTTTACAATATATATATATTTTTTTTTTTGTGTGCACCATATACACCAAACACTCAAACCTCATTGGCTCTCACCCAGTTACATGACTAAAAAAAAAAAAAATTATCGGCTATTTCTCACACAAAACAGTCATACAACTTATTCAAAAGGCATGAAATTACTTTTATAATAATAATAATAATAATAAAAGAGCATTCAGTTTTATACATAAGGACTGGTCAATATTTCTTTTAGACTGATCAATTTCTTAAGGACTTCAGAGGAGTCTCTATTATTCATTAATAGTTTGTGAAGAAATGAAGGCGGCCTGAAGGCAGTCCGACAGTCTCGCTCATCACAGAAACAGTCGATCCGCTGGGTTTCAGCTCAGTGGTCCCTTCACAACCTGCAGGCCACCCTCACTCAGACTGAGATTAAATCACAATTATTGGTCTTCTTTGCCTAGTACTTATCACAGCCCTGCAGGGCCACGCAATAACCAGAGCCTCAGCGCACTCTCTGTAATCGCCAGAGCCTCCGCTGAAATTAATGGATACGGTTGCCTGCTTTTACATAAAGAGAGGTAAATATTTAGGCTTCACCGTTGAAAGGTAATTCAAGTCGAAACCTTCCTAATGTACAGGCTTCAAAAAGACCGGATTGAGTTCAGTCACAGGCTGCTCGTCGTGACTCAGTGTTTATGTAGCATCAAAGCGTGAGACCTCAGCAGAGGGTGAAGGGGCACGCAGACAGTGCTTTATCTCTCCTGATTGAAAGCTCATGTCCACGGCTTTCTATAGAACATTCCTCTTCAAGAACAACAGTAGACACATGCTGAGAGACTCACACTGTTCCTTCCTCTTTGTCATGAGCGAAAGAAAGCAGAGTAACTGAAGGTGGTCGCAGTCTATGGAAATTTGCCTACGATCTGAAACCATTTAACATAGTTGTACATGTAAGATTTTCTTAAGGAATTATCTTATGAAGTATTATATATATATACATACATATATATATATATATATATATATATATATATACACTTTCAGGTTGATGTGTGTGTTTTTAAAACAATAATGATAGATAGATAGATAGATAGATAGATAGATAGATAGATGGGTGGCTTATATGAAACATTTTTGCATACACATATGCATGAAATGAAATATGAAACATTAATTAAATTGAACACTTTTGCTATGTCACATCATAGGAAAGTCCAATTATATATATATATATATGAAAGAAGCAATATAAGCAGCTACTTAAATATCATCCTAAATATTCATGCAAGTCTTAATCTAAAATCTTCATTCTGCTACAAAAAGCACATTATAGCCTATATAATGTCAAGAATTGTTTGCCATACCATCATTAGTATGAAATATACCATTTCCTCCATTAGTAAATATAAGATTCTGAACAGCTTACTGAAAAGCAACAACATTATTCTTATGCATATGTGTGTATGTGTGTGTGTGTGTGAGAGTGTGTCCTTATTTTCAGAATATGCACACCGCCATAGTTCCCATTTTCTGATACAACAGTTTGTTTTTGAGCAGAGAGAATCCAATAAAAAAAATCTCCATTATAATCAAACTATTTTTGCTCCAGTCAATACAAGACAACAAGAGTAACCTTTTCGTGTTGCCCGTCATGCATAAATCATTGTGACAGCTGGGAGAGGATGCAGAAATCTGGACACACCACTGATCAATGCATCAGCCTACATCAGCATGCACCAACACAAGCGCAAAAACGCGAACACGCTCGATCCCTCGTTTTAAACCGAACGCGAACGCCTACGTGAAGTTATCAGAAACAACCTGTAGACTCACTCCAGCGCGCATCAAACGAAGTTTGCGCACGGAGAAAGATTTCTAATGCATTATGCATAATGATATTATGCATGCTCAATATAGTCGAGCAGTTGTGCGACTGCCTGAACACTCACCTCAGCAGCGTGTTAGTAAACGCGAGAAGTCGATTCGGAGGTGTTTGGGTAGATGGACGCGCGACGCGTCTCCGGTTCATCGCTCCAGTCCCTTCTGTCATCGCTGTGGAAACGGCAGAGCTCAAGTTCAGCGAGTCAAGTGCAGTTCTGTGCTTCCGAATGCGGATTTGAGCGGAAGGGTCCTCGGGACATTAGTGTTTCTCAGAGGAGGTGACAGCGAGTGAGTCATGGCGCCCCGCGCCGCGCCGCCTCCTTTACGCACAAACTTTGGTGCCGCTGCGCTCTGGGCTCGCAGATGTGGACGTGGCCATTGGCCAGCGGTGGTACATCACCTCAAACAAGAGTGAATCAGCTGCTGACGCGATTTCTGGTTAAAATAGCCTCCGACGTCTAGTAAGTGAAAATAGACATGAGAAGGGTGGTTACCCAAACTCCTCGAGGAGAACTTAACTGTGAGAAACTTGCTCATGCAGGACTCCTATTTCACCACAAAAGCAAAAAGAAATGATTGGTCATTACGGTTAATGAAGGCATGGTTTGGAGATGTGCTTAGTTCACCCAAAAACAAAATCATCCTCAGGCCATGCAAGATGAGTTTGTTTCTACTTTACGTCAGATTGGGAGTAATGTAGCATCACGACTCTTGCTTACTCTGCAGAATGTGAGTCCAAACAGCTGATAAAAACCTCACAATAATACACATCACTCCAATCCAACAGTTAGCATTTTGGGCTTTAAAAAGCTGTAAGAAACAAATCCTTCGTTTAGACATTCATTCATTCAAACCATAGCTTCCATCTTAAAGTCCATAACTGTTCCTCTAGAGAAAAACTTGTTTTTATCAAAATTTGTGTTTGTGTTTTGTCTTGTAAACAGTTCTTGATCTGTGCATATTTCTCTCCCTATTCAGATTTTAATCCATAATAAGCGATATTATGGATTATAGACTTTCATTTTTGGGTAAGTGTTTCTTTAAATGGTCCTTAAAATAGGCTTTATACAAAATAAAGTGAATTATAACCCAGACACTTTTTGTAAAATGGACCCGTACATTCAAGCAAAAATGAAAACGCTTCATTTATATCACCCCTGTGTCATTCCAAACCGTATGATTTATGTGGAGTATAAAAGGACACCTTTTGTAGACTTTCCTGCTCCTGTCCATAAAACAGATGCTGATTTCATTCTGCCAAACTCAAAATGACAAATTTGAACCGGTCTATAGGACTGAAAAATAGATTTCCCTTTGCCGTAATTCAAACTCATATTTGATTGCCACCTGTTTAAAACATGCAAATGTGACATCATGATGCATTTGACGTCATGCACATCAGTAGAAAGTGAAGTGAAAACATACCTTCAAAGCTGACACTGATCAAGAAAACATAAAAACAGATAATAAAACCAGGGAGGAAACATATAAGTAGCATTTTGTTCAGTTTAAGCTTGCTGTATGAATTCTGTGTGTTAATCTGTGTTGTAGGTGATGCAATCATAAAACACAATTAAATAGGGTGCAAAAAACCTAACAAAACTCACCTGTGAAAGTATTCTATTCACAGTTATGTTGAGCTTTTCAGAGCACAAATCGCTCCGCATCAGCTAGACAAAGGCCAGTGCCTTCCAAAAGCCCAGCGAGAAAACCAAAGGCTTTTATGTGCAGATGTTTAGAAATGCAGAAGATTAGAAAGAAACCAGCACAAAGGGCCTGCGTGACTGGCATAGTTAAACTAATTCAACTCAGAAACAAACATTTTACATTTAAATATTGATCTTCTGATGTGTGTGTGCTGTTCTCTCACTAGCAGCTGTGAAGTGTCACGTTGTATTTAACGTAACCATTTCTGAATCTGCTTACAATGTTTTATCGTATTGAACATCACTTTTCAGATCAATGTTTCAGGGAAGGCATTCTAAAATCATAAATAATTGATGTCTACAAATTTATGCCTGTTAAATAATTTACATGTCATCTAAGTAAACATTTAGCTCCTGACACAAGCCTAGCGCTTTTGGGATATTTATATATTTTTTTCGTTTTCACTTTAATTTTAGTTACAGTTTTAGTAGTTTTCTTCGGTTTTTGTCATATTAGATGTTTTTAAATGATTATTTATGTATTAGTTTTAGCTTATTTTCTTTTACTCACTTTAATACTTAAACCTAATAAAAATGAGAAGTGTTGAAAAAAATGAATACACATATGAATACATGATTTCCCAAAGTTCTTGTGTAAATACATGTCTGCTTCTCAAAATCAGAAACTTTTAAGTCAAACTAGTTTGCATGCAATGATTTTTAAGTGATAAACAGCCAAAATGCAACACTTACAATTACTTGTACAAGGCTTTCATGAAAAATAATAATAATGGTAATTTTGAACAATCCATTACACTGACTAGATGGAAGTTGGAAGCATTAGAAATCAAGAGAACCCTTCATTGAATGCTGAAAAATTATTAACTTAATGAAAATGAGAAATGTTGAACTACTTAAAATAAAATACTTAAATATTGTTTTATTTCTTTATTATTTGTGGTTTTCAGATTAGTCAACCCTGGTGTATGGGACTTTTTGTGCCTGTTTAATGTCTGTAAGTACACTGTAGCAATAGTCAGTGATGCTTTCCTTAGTAAACACCCCTAATAATAGCAGATGTCACCAGACCTATCTGTGTACAGGTGTAAGAGTGACTGTATGCGTGACCAGGTGGTCGTTTTGAAATCGCTGTCGAGAGAAGCAGCGCTTGTGTACCTGAGATACACAAGATGCTGATAGCGTCAGCGATTAGCTGTCCACCCACTCCATCACTCACTAAAGTTATTTAGACTATCTAGATATCTCAGGTGTGCTCTTGACATTTTGGACATACTCTATGAAAACAAAGCATTTATCGTTCACCCGAAAAGAGAATCCCAATGCATTGTGATGAAAATGACTGTTATGTATTTTTACTAAATGATGAAAAAAAAGAACAGTGGTAATGTATGCATCAATGTTATTGCAATTTTACAGTTTTTATTAATATATTGACAAAAGAGTCAGTTTAGTTTTAGACATCTGTTTTCATTTTCATTTTGATAAAGTATTATATTTTATACATATAATAGCTGAAAATGCATGTAAGATTTTTAAAAGAGACTTCCAGTAGCGTTCTCCATAAAGTCTGCATAATGAATTCTTTTTTTTTTTTGTAAAGTGAAGCAATAAGTAACATTCCATCTGACTTCAGGCCAGTTCAGTAGTTTTTGGAGCAGACCTAAAAAGATGTGTTTTCTTTTCCTTCATATCATTTCGCCTTCCTCCTTTATCACAGTCAATCCCAGAAGAGCCGAGTCAGTCTTCCTAAAGCTCAGGTCAGGCTATGATTGGATTGACAGGCTCTATTGGGTTATTCTTTTGCAGGGTTTGGTTCAGGGCTATATTTGTCCGTCTTTGTCTTTGTTTTTTATCGACTGCCCTTGAGATTATTTACATTAGATGATAGTGAATCTTTGAAGATGTTTGTTTACGTATAAATCAAAAGAGCAGGAGAGGATCTCAGGTGTCAGTTTGATATTTGGCGGGGTTAGATTGTCCCATTATGAGACTCACATATGTATTTGTTATAGCTGAACAGCACACTCCATACGCATTCAGACCAAGTCACTTGAAGCGACTTTCTAACAAACGTGACACTAAAGGTGACGGGACTTATTCAAAAGCACTTTATTAGAAGGGATCTATTTATCCAAGCCAAAGGCTCTCTTGTCTTCCAGTCAAGTCGTTTCCGCCATCCTTTTCAGTACCTATCAAGTCGCACACACAAACCCATTTTCACTCCATGGTCCACAGCCCTAATGTGCTATCGCTATTTGTCTTGCGGTTCCGTTTTAGAGGAAAGCACAAACTAATCAAGTGGGTTTCTACACATTATCATGCCCTCCAGCAGAGGTATTCCGTGTTCTCTCATCCTCCTCTTTGTCTTTGTCTCACCTTCCTCTGCCTCAGGAAAGCACTGTCTTATCCTCACCTCCCGCGTCTAAATCACCATGACAACTCTTAGGTTGTATTTATCTCCTAAATCACTGTTCAGGAATAGCTTTAGATATGAGAAGAGAGGGAGGGAGGCATGCATCTTAAGAAAATGATTGCAGTCGGGGGCTGCCGTACAATCGATGCCCCCACCCACACATCCCAATCCGCACGGATATCCATCAAGGATGGGGCTTGATTCATTCCGCAGTCAAGCAAAAGATAGCACAAACCAAACGTATCGCTTCAGTGTGGGAGTGATTTGAATAAACAAATGTCATAGGTCTGGGTTTCAAAACATGCAGACCCGTATCATCAGCAGGCGTGGAAATAAGGTTTCAGATTGGGTTTGGAGAGAATAGGAGCATTCAGGAAAAAATAAAAATGTAATAATTCACTCAACCTCAGGTTGTCCAAACAAATAAAAATAAAGAATCCATAAAACTTGTGTAACACTATGTTCCTAGTCTTCGGAAGTCATATTTTTCACACCATTCTGCTAAATAACTACAAATAATCCAAAAACTACTGAAAAAAGGTCTGGCTTGGCACATTTAATTTAAGTAACTTAATATGCAGTTAATAGTAAATTACTGTGAACACATTTGTCACACCATACGGGGTACGATGTCATTATAGGCACATGCTGTTTGATATACAGTATAAGTTTTCAAATGTAAACATATTTTAAAGGATTTGTTCACCATTGTTTGGAACAGGATTGGAACGGCATCAAGAAATTATTATGTAATGTTTTATTTTAGGAGAATTGTTCCTTTAAAATGCATCATAGGCTATTAAATGGCTTATCAGTCATTAAACAATTATGTAAAACTACTATGAAATACATGTACATTTCATGAACAATCAAACTGTAAATAAACAGTAATATAGATAACAAATATCAAAATATCACTCTAAGAAATTAATTGGTAAAATAAATTAGACTGTTTTTACGCCAGTAAATATCTGTCAGTGAATTTCACAGTTAATCACATAACAGCAAGTAACAAATTAAATGAAACATGAAAATCTTAAGTAGTATTTTCTTGTAAAACTTAATAATTTGAAAATATTTTAAGGGGGAATTGGCTGATTTTAAGCATGCAGATTTTTAATCTTATTTATCTTTTGTTAAAAAAGCAGTATGAGGATAAAGCAATTATCCTTTTGTCTTTCACAACAGAAAGAAAGTTATATTAGTTTGGAACGGCATGACTGAATTTTCATTTTTGGAGTGAATTATTCCTCCACTGCAGTGACATACTATAAAAACTGGTGGCATTTTCTCTAAAGCATGGTGAAATAGCATGGATCACTGGGATAAACCATAATGGGACCTTTACTTTTCCTACAATGTTGTAATGAAACTGTGTCCTGACTGTGACCTCCACAGATTGAGGGCTGTTCTTTTGGGGGCTTCTCCAGCTCAGTATAGTTTAGTTTACAAAGCCTATAGAATACCTGTATATTGCCAAGTGAGAAGAATCAGCAAGACACATCCCCAACAGCCAGTGCCTCCTATAGATAGAGTTCATCTCCTTGGTGGAGTATTCAGGCAAAAAGGAGATGGTGAGTGTGCACATGCACAAATTCATGCTCTCGTTTTCTCCAGGAATATCCACTCCTCCTGAGATGCTTGTCAGATGAGCAATTACCTGAGGCTGAGGTGTCTTTAGCAGGCTACATTTTAGGCAAGAATTTCAAATATTGGCGGGAGAGGGATATTTGGCCATTTAATTGTCAGTGTCTTTGAATGTTACAGATCTAACCAAAAATGAAAAATCAGCAAGACACGTCACCAGCAGCTAAGCAATTAATTATGGAGAATGAGGGTGGAAAAGCAACAGGCCACAGGCTTACCTTTCTCCAGGAATATCCACTCCTGAGATGCTAGTCATATGAGCAATTTTCCACGGTTGAGGTGTCTTGATTGTTCCTTTAAAATATAGCTTATTCAATGGCTTATAAGTTGTTAAACAAGTACATAAAACAATTATGAAGTACATTTATATTTTATGAAATGGTAAAACTTAGGGAGGTCAATTTGTTTTACACAGTACAGAATGAAATAAATGAAATTCTAGGTCTAATACTAGTTGGTATATTGAAGTGTTTTCAAATAGTATTTTAAAATATAACATTTAGTGAGGAATTACAAGAATCACGTAAATTATAGCCTACCATATGTTTGATTCAAACCAGCTAAATATGAGAAGAAAAGGCAAATATTTTGCATCAGTGGATATTACAGCCAGATGTTGAGCATTTCTGTGATGCTGTGTCCCGGCGCAATCACACCAAAACATTAAAATACATTACAAGTGAGGCTTTTGTTGCATCCAGTGGAGACATAATTACTGATTATCATGACTTAGTACTGTCTTTTTACGCATTGTGTTGCTTTACGGCTCGTAAACATAACACCATGTCTGCATTTGTGAT
>JAUMHI010000252.1:787935-798586 GCA_032359435.1 Enteromius unitaeniatus | reverse complement strand
ACAGTCGCAGGTATTTATTGCAAAAACTGACCATAAGCAGTGGGAAAAAAAGCATTACAAACAAGTTGTGTTGCATTGCAAGCAAAGAATCCCCCTCCGTTAACGCGCACACATCTCATTCAAAAGACACTCTCGCCCTGTAGAATGACCCAATCGGTCACAAGACACACAAGAGCCAATAGAAATGTATAACCAAGGCTGATGTAAGGATTCTCTTGGTGGCATTTTTTTAATTTGCACAAAGCAGCAGCTGCAGCACAGATGAGTCACGGCGGACAGAGAGATGGTGATAACGTTTTGTCACAAATCAATCCTTTTACCTCGGAAGAATTGGAATATTAATCATTTTTAACAAATAATGTTGGTAGTTGTATCTGCCGGTTTATCTTGTGTTTTTTTTAACGAATGGTAGGTTTAAGGGCCAGTGTTGGGTTGCACACACATAAATGTATAAATGACTGAATAAAACTGTTGTCACACCCCAATACATATGCAATAATGACAATTTCATTACCCAATGTGAGTGGATCATGGCTGATGCCTGTCACTGACTTACATTTTAATTCTGTGAGATCAGGTTGGTCACGTCTTGGCGTGATATCAGGTTGGTGTGTGTATGTGTCAATTATCTTTACAGATTTAAGTTTTTCTATATTTTCTATTCTATAAGTATTTCTAGAATGTTCCAGTCAATGATTTCACATTGTCAGGTGGTCTCAGTGATGCAGTTGGTCTCTGAGTGTTACTCTTTATCAGCTCAGACTGCATCAATTATTCAACAAAAGGAAGTTGTGGGCCTTGAGATTAACTTGCTGTTGTTTTTATTGCTTTTTACCTACCTACCAAGAACTCAAGACACTTTCAGGTTATTACAGAGCACACAGACACATACACACATTCAATGAGTCTCACAAATACACACACTCAGACACAAATACAAGTCTTATACCAGCTGCAGACGGCAAGAAAGACTGATAAGATTGGTAGAGTGTTTCTGGAGTAATGAAGTTTGTTGGATGAATGGATGCTGTTTTTAACACTCACTGGAAATATACAGGGTGCCAATGTGCCAAAATGTATTTGGACACTTTAGGCACACTTCATGTTTGAATGCCATTATATTGTACAATAAACTATGAAAGCAATATGTTGCAAAAGCATCTTTTCAGTATATTTGAATTCATTTTTAGTGGATGTAGTAAGTTTTTCTTAAGTTCACACATTACCAAAAATAACCATAGTCACAAAATACTTTCTTATTTCTTATCGATAAATGACCCTTGCTTTAGTATTTTGTCACCTGATGCAATGACATTCATTTCTGTGTGGCACACATGCTTTTTGAAACCATTTGTTTTTTAAAACAATATTTACACTATTGCACTAACCATGTTTATAAGCACATATCTATATAGATATTTTCTAAATTATGACACAACCTCTTTAAAATGAAATCATTTTCTCATATATTAAGTCATGCCCTCAACTCTGCAGCCAAAAACCTGAGAAAATATGATCTACACGTTACAGAATGCAGCCAAACACTCATTACTTACTCTGAATGCTATTCTCATTTCCCTTCGGTGTGCAAATTAAATGGATCAGACTGTGTGGAGTAAAATAATCTGACTATATATATATATATATATAGCAATAAAAAACAATAATGAATACCATTATATTAGCTGCATGAAACACACACAACATAAATGTCACAAAATTTGACATATTTCCAATTATTTTGATAGCAATATAAAAAATAAATACAATAAAATTTATATCTAAACGAAAAAGAACATTTGCTGATCTTAATTCTTATTACTGCAAACACAAAAGTAACACTACTAAAATGAAAGAAATATAATTATGACATTTAAATGGTATTGTTGTACAACTATTTCAATTAAAACACAATAAAACTAATGAGAATAACTATTGCCAATGAGAAATAAATGTCATATTACAGCAATGAAAATCTGTGTGGTTAAATGTGCTTAAATGCCATTAAAATAATTATGTTGATGTAAAATAAGCATTATGTAAACCTTTTAACTAAATAATGACAAAGTGTGATATAATTACTTTAGTTATTTTGATCAAAACTTTGTGAGGCTTACACCTAAAATATCAAAAACTGAAATTAACCATTTTTTTTAATTGCAAGTATGAAAAACTGGATGTAAAATGAATCAAATCTAAACTAAATCAAAAATAAATAAATAAATAAATAATAATAATTATTATTATAGTAGTAATAATAACATACATACAATTATTGCTAATTATTAACTAAAAAGTAAATAATTAAAAATATTATTATAAACTAATATGAAAAATACTGAAATAATATTGCTACCAAGAGGCAAAAACTAGTGAAATATCACTTTTACAGCAGACAGTCTAAACAAAAAATTCCCACAGACTCACACACACTCACACACACACCATGTGAATGTGGCAGCAGTGATGTCCATCATAGCTGACATGAGCAGCAGAGAGGAATCATTTTGTCAGCCCTGTGCTTTCCATCGACCCCTTAGATAATTAAACGATGCTTATCACAGGAGATGTAATCATGAGGGCTTAAAGCAGGAAAGTGCAGTAAAACCACATCTTTTCTCTGACCTCTGTGAGCTGCCATGATTTTATGCATGAAAATTATGCATATTTAAGCAACAAGGTATTAGAGGCTTTTATACTGATGTTATCATCACCAAATGGCAATATATATAAATATATTAGTGCAGTCAAACAGCTAATTGTAATTAATCACATCCAAAATAAAGGTTTTTGTTTACATAGTTTATGTGTGTGTAGGTTGTGTACATTTATCATGAATATTTACTAAATACAGACACATATATTGAAAATATTCACATGTATATCTTTATACTATATGTATAAATATATTTAATATATAACCATAACTTAAATATGTATACAGTACTGATTTGAAAAATGTTTATTTATTTATTGTTTGTTTGTTTGTTTGTTTTACCACTGATTTAAAAAACAATTTAATCTATAATAATAAAAAAAAATTCAGGCAACTGCATTTACAGATTTATATCTTGCACTTCCGACTTGTATATATTTTAGTTTTCTTAGAATTCTAAGAGCTTTTATAATAAGACCTCCTTTACAAGAAAACACTATTTCAGTCTTTCTACATCGAAATGTTACATAATTCCTGTTTACTTGTTACTTGCCAATTCTTTTTTCACATCTAACAAGCATAACAGCATACATTTCTGCTAAAGCTAGAGTTCTTCTCACTATATCATATGTGTATTTTAGCATGACTGGAACACAGGCCCAAAAATAGGCGTTTCATAATTAGGTTTAATTACTCTACTGCTTTCCTAGCTTGGAGGCTTGGTCTGATCAATGTTAATTTAACACAACCCCGACTCCAAACGTTAAGCAAATACTCGCTGGTCCTTAAAACGTGGTCAAGACAATAGACTTGACAGGAAAGCCCAGACCTCAGACAGCGCCCGCAGTGAAAGATGTGATGGATCAGTGGTCCAGCGTCTGAATCGATCCCCGTCTCCCAGATTTTAAACAAGACCACCATCCACATAGCGATCCATATATTGACTCGTGTTGTGAAAGTGAACCTTTTTACCCTTCTGCTGTTTGATGGTGCAGTGGAGCATTTCAGGGTGATGGTGAGGTGAAACCAGAGGCTAGATGGCGTAATTAATGCTGAGTGGGGCCATTACCAAACTCATGGCTGATGTTGTGTGTTATGAAATGGTCTGTCTAAGAGTAGCTGTACATCTCTGTCCTGGAATCAATCCACTTAATCCATCTAAAAGAGAGCAAAACAAGTGAACTTAGGCTGTAAACATGTCGGATCAGACTTTATCCCTCACTGTCTAGACAGGTTTTGCTTCAGAGCTCGGTTTATATATCATCTGGGTACTACAATGTTAAAATTCAATTCTGGTGGTTTCATGCTCTTGGCAGCCAATAATTCACAGCACAGAACACACTGTGGTCGACACATACCAAGTTTATGCTCGTTGTGAGTGAAGCTGAATTTCTTTCAGTGGTGACCTGTTCATAACGTGACTAGATTCTACCAAGAAATTACTACCAGGTTTTATTTAATGAACACCTTGTTATGTTAACAACAAAACATAAGATTGGTTTTCGCTGTACCTCTTTAATGCATTTTGTCATTAGAAATATGCATTATTATAGAGTTTGTTGCAGTCTATTATGTGCATTAATAATTATTTTCGATAAAAGACTTGCAGCCCACCTGTTAAGAATCCCTGTTCTAGTATAGTTGTCGATCTTTCATAATCATCTTATAATCATTTCAATTAGATTTTTTGTTTTTGTTTATTTATTCTTTTTTTTTTCTCTAAACCTAAATTTTTTGCACTCTATTATATAATCTATAATCTGGATATAGTAATGAACAGAGTTGCAATCCAACAGTTAAAAACTGTTTTATAACAGTTGCCAATCTTTAATTTAATCATAAACATATTGTATTTAATTAACATACATTTGTTACAAGTTTTTTTCTCTAAACCTTTCTATTTGTAATCATAACTATGCACTATTAGTTTGTTGCAGATAATTATGTACAGTTTTGATAATTTTTTATTTTATTACATTATTTATTTAATCTTATTTTTTTATATTATTTACTTTTACATTTTAACACATTTTTCTCTAGACATATATTTTATGCATCCATAATTACATATTATATGCATTTATAATTTCTTTGTAATAAAATATATATTTTTCTACTTTCATAGTACTGCACTGTATTACTGACTATTTTTTTTCCAGTTAAATCTTATTTTTGTGATTTATCTGTACATTTTTCCTGAAGAACCTCTGTTCTAGAAGACCAAAAAATAAATAAATAAATCAGATGGAACGGTAACCGTTGCTTTATCAAAATAGTCTCCCAGCAATAAACATGCAATGCCGCTGGATCTTTACGTTCATAAGGGATCTAATTATTTCAAAATTGCTAATTAGTTGAGCTCGTTAGATGGAGGGTGGACACTATTTTTCAGTTGTTTACTGCGGGCTGTACGTCATGTTGGGTGTTCAAACTGACCTCAACATGAGTCATTTCTCTGCTTTCCAATCAATTCTTTCAAGCAAACCAGCCTGATGATCATTCAGTGATTTCTATAGTGATTTGACAGCATTCAGAAACAGAGACATATTCATCTCTATCTATGAAGTGTGACCTTGTAGAATAGTTTCAAGAGTTAAATCAAAGTCTCTTTCTTAGAAAAATCACACCTAGGCGCACAACCTGTAGCAATTGATGTAGAAAAATATAAATAGTTTTTTTTCCTGTCAGTACTTTTTACTAGCCTAAATCAAATGACTAGTTGCTATATTCATATATATATATATAACTTAAATATAATTTAAATAAATATTTAATATTTATGAAGATATGTGACCGTAGGCTACATGTTAGTTTCAATATTTATCTTGCATTCATTTGAAATATAGTTTTTGAGTGTTATAGGCTAGGCTATAGTCCCACCAAGTAATCTTTATTTAAAGCCACTATTAATATTTCATAAAAAGCACTAACCATGTTTTTCTATGATAGAGCTCCCTCGTGTGGTTGTGTATCTTGAAGTGTTCAAAGCGCATGCGCAGTTTGACGTGACCCCGGAAGATGCCAGAAGAGGAAGCTTTACGTTTATAAACATAATCTCATGTGCGGCTGTCATAAGCAGACATATAATGACGTTTTTAATTAATACTAGCTGAAAACGACTTAAATGCGTTTAAAACGGAAACAAAAATCATTTTCATTGTGATTTGTACTTTAGGAGGATCGTCATCAGACTGAAATATCACGTTCAAGGTAATTTAACAAGCAAAACCTGTTAAACGTGTTTATTTAGACCATTAGACATTTCAGTATTTTTTTCTGCATGCAGTTGCAATATTAAATGATCGACCTGATTTAGTAAATATTAAAAAACACCATGATCCCATGTGTTTTCATGCTTTTTTTATTCTTCTGTGTTAATAATGCAGTATTAAATGTATGTGCTTTTGCATCACAAGTGAATAAACTCAAGAGAAGATGCCAGCTCGAAACACTATAAACAGTGGAGTCAGATACTCCAAACTAGCCAGTGATGATGATGGATACATTGATCTCCAGGTGAGAGGAGAAGGTGCTTCATATTCATATTTGCCATTTCCAAAGATCTATTAATAGAAATATGTATCTGTGTGTTTGTTTATTTGTCTGCGTTATATGTTTGAATTTATTTATGTATGTATTTAAGACGTCTGCATGAAAAGAAATTCACAAAAGTTATTTTATGTCCATAGAAGGCACTTTAAATGTAAGTCATGTGTCTATTTTTATGGTTTCAAATAAGTTTTTGAAAAATAAAATGTCAATATTTATTTAAAAATTCAAACATCATGCTTATTAAGACTTATAAAAGAATAAGGAAGCATATTAAGGTTAATTGCATTTTAAATTAGGAAAGAATCTTACTGGAGAGTGGCAAATTTAAGTCATTTATCTTTTAATGTAAGATTTTTGTTGTACATATGCCTGACAAGTGAATGATATTTTAGTGACAATTTAGTAAATCAGAAAACGTGGCTCAGAAAAACAAAACCAAATTGTAATTCAATTAAACAGAAAACTTTTTCATTTTTGGGAAGGAAACAACAATAATTTAAAGCAATACTACACTTATTATTTTTTTTGTCTTTGCCCCATATATGTGTGCATGTATTTTAAACATTATGTATTATTTTTTCATGTTTCATGTTAATAATAACAACAAGAACAAATATTACTGATACAACTCACACAATCTCTGTTTCTAATGGTGGTAGGTAGAAGTCTAAATCTAATTTAAAATGTATACGTATAAACATCACACATATAACAGTGCAGAAATTCATCTTTCATTGCATTTCCCTGTGTTTTGCAGTAGTTGAAACATTCAGTTTACTGAAATTCTGCATGAATGCGTTGTGATATTTAGCAATGCTCTCTCTCTTCTCAGTTTAAGAAAAGTCCACCTAAAGTCCCTTATAAAGCGATCGCCCTGGCAACCGTTCTCTTCCTCATCGGCTCTATTCTGATCGTCATCGGATCCCTCCTGTTAGCAGGATACTTTGAAGTTAATGATGTGAGTGCCGTTGCCCATTATTACAGCTCCATGCATTGCTTTCATGTTTTTTCTTTCCAGATTGTGCCATTATTAGCTTTGCATTCAGATTTCTAGACACGTTCCTCGTGCATTTGTTAGTGTGCATTAGTTTGATTTCACTGGTCTGTTGTTTTATGTGTTCAATTTGCATAATTCTAACAGCCTCATAGTCTTCAGGGCTATTTGCAGTATAAATGCATTTCTTGAATGTAAAGCAGTTTTTTCCACATTCTGTCAAACTATCAACTGCAGTTGTATGCTTTAAAGAAGGTTAAAGGCACAACAGAGAAAAATAAACAAACAGCTTAATTTATTCATTTAATTTTAGTGTTTTCTATGCAAGACAGCGTTATTATAGTATTTATATCCTACTTATATTAGTATGTTTAATTTGCTTTCATATTTCTACTTAAATTTTAATCTAATCTGGTTATAATTGTTTTCTGTTTTTATTATAATATATTATATTGTATTATACTTTTTTTTTTTATATATAATAGTTTTTAATTAAATCTAAACTATTTTCAGGGTTATTACAGCTCATTAAAACTTAAAAAAAAACAGTTACTTGAAATAAAGAAAACTTTTTATTTAAATATGTATGAACTACAACTTAAAAAAAGAACATTGAAAATGAAAAAAAAACTAATTTAAGATATAAATAAAATGTATAATGGTATGATATTAATATAACACTGGTCATTTTAGAACATTAACTTAAAAGTATTTTTGATTATTTAAAATTAGACACAAGTTATTTGTTTCAGCTTGATATAAGCCTGAAAATCTTTTGGAAATTTCTCAAATGAATATATAGATATTCTGTTGCTACTTTATTGTTCTAATGTAAATGTATTGATTGGAAATCATAAAAAAAAATCTTTATGTTGTAATTTCTAATTATCTGAAAAGCCTTAATGAATTTAGAAGCACAGTTCCTCTAGTCTAAATGCATTAGTTGTATTGAGCTGGTATCATCATTTAGTGAGTGGCAGAATGTGTTGAGATTACGGTGCTGTACACCTGATGTGGAGCTTAATCCTTCAGCAAGATGTTCAGATTTAGTAACGGTGCTCATTAGAAGCCCCTCCGTCTGCGGCCTGCCCTATTTCTTCACTTAGTCCAGCTAAAGGAGACCTAATCCAAGCAAACATTATCATTCAGTCTTCCAGTATTTATTATTGTCCTGCCATATTCACGCTGCAGTTCCTCAAAAGAAGACAATTTGACAAAAATAAAAGAGCGCTTTAACCTCCAATCTTAGCGGCTCTGGAAATAAACATGACACATACCTACATTTTTGTAATAACGTTTGAATATTCAGGTTGGAATTTGTGATTTTTAATTTGACATTCAACATCATTTTGTACTGTAAAAAATTAAGAGATTGTTACATTAAAATATATGTACTCTGAATTATATTTAATGAGCAGACATTTTTTTGAACAGTCAGGTGTGAATTAATGTTATTTTAACCTACCGTTCGTCAGAACTGTGTGCTGTGAGAATCACTGAAAACAAAATCAATGCATTTGTTATCTAAATTTTTTAAAATGTTTTTTTATTTTTATTATTATTTCATTTGAATTATTTAATTGGTGCGATACAAAGAATCTATTTCAAAAAATGTAATGTAACAACACTCATTTGAAGGACCACTTGAACACACTTGTATGTATTTCTTTATTTACTTATATTTTTTAACAGTGTCAGGTTGGAATTCATATAATTTGAACTCAACATTAGTCATAACGGTGTGCTATAAAAATCTATTGAAATGATTAAATTGATCCATTAAGAAATGGTCTGAAATAGGCACATTTAAGGGTCTCTTGTAGAAAAAGAGAACACAAAATACCCTATTGACTGATCAGTGAACGACAGACTTTGAGGTCTTCTGAAAACACATATTTTTGACAGTTATTAATGACTTGAGCACACATTTGACCCCGCAAGCTCTTAAAGTCATCGTTTCTGTCTTTCTGTCACTTACAGCACCGCGATCGCACCATCCCAGTCCTGATTATTGGAATCCTGGTCTTTCTTCCTGGTTTTTACCACCTGCGCATCGCCTATTACGCCTTCAAGGGTTACCGCGGTTACTCCTACGATGACATCCCTGACTTTGATGACTGAGCGAGGACGGGCTGTCAGCCGGCTTATCTGACAGAGCTTTGAACCTGGTTTTCCTGCAGCGCCGCTGATGTCTCCCACGACAAAATGACTTTTTCATATACTCAGGAGGTGATTGGAATTCATGAACTAGTATGATGGTTCGTGTAATGAATAGAACTTTATCATGGATTTAATGCCATCATTTGTAATGCAATCAGGTCTCAGCTGAGTTGTTATATTAGTATGCTGTATTGAGTTACAGGTTGTTGCAACAAGCAAAGCCTGAGGCAAAAGAAAACTACTCAAAACATGCCACATGCTGTTTTATATTTTACAGCTCTTGAGATGGATTGCACTAGGGTTCAAATCTGTCATTAATGATGGGATTTTCTTTTCATTTTCTTTTGAGGAATCACATTAACATCCATTCTTGAAATAAAATAAAAACATTTTTAATATTAAAATGCAGTTGTATGTGATGTGAATAAAGCACCAATACAAAGTTTTCATCTTTATTGTCTAATGTCATGTCACTAGATTCAACTTATTTTAATTTATGTGATTTTAGTGGCATTACAGAGGATACTTTATAAATAAATAACTTGATTAAAATTTAAACTGATGGTTATGATTGCGCTTAGAAAGCCACTCAGTTCATTATCAATTTCTAAGAAAGTGAACCCTGATAATAAAACTACATTTACTATTGTTGTTTCTGACTGTCAACTTGCGCCCCCATGTGGCTATATATGTGTGTGTATATATATATATATATATATATATATATATGTATATATGTATGTGTATATGTAACAAATTGCAAATAAGAAATATGGAAAGAGTATCAAAATCAACAAAAAAGAGTAATTATAAGAAAACAAGAAGTTAGTAAATTAATAGAGTGCTATTAAATATAACTTATTTGCCGTTTTTATGTAGGCTACTGAGTATAAAACGAATCAAATTATCCACTCAGAAAGAAATTTCACATATACTGTATACACACACTATCTTAAATATCTCTATAAAATTAATTAAAAAAAATTCATTATAAACATAATACATAACAAACATTCTAAAACCAAAAAAAGTACATATTATACACATAATATGTATTATAATGACAAATATTTCACTAGTGTTTAAAAAAAACAATTATTTTTAGTAATTCATTTGTAAAATACGAAACTTTTTTCGTCTTTCATTGAATACACAGAGAGAGAGAGAGAGAGAGTGTGAGAGAGAGAGAGAGAGAGAGAGAGAGAGAGAGAGACAGAGAGAGTGTGTGAGAGAGAGAGAGACAGAGAGAGTGTGAGAGAGAGTGTGTGAGAGAGAGAGAGACAGAGAGA
>JAUMHI010000252.1:752763-778566 GCA_032359435.1 Enteromius unitaeniatus | reverse complement strand
TGAACTAAAGAGGAGAACATCATGGAGCTGGAGAGATTCTGGATGAAGGAATGGTCTTTTTTCTCTTATCAAGTGTTGATACACAAACACTCTTCTGGCATTACAAGAGAAAACTCAGAGCTGTTATCTTGGGAAAAGGACTTTCCAATAATTGGGTGCCAATAATTGTGGCCAACATGTATTGGAGAAAAACATTTATTTTATCATGAGCTTTTCTCCCCATTTTCAATTGTTTTGCAGCACTAACTAAGGATTAAAATAATGTCTCCAGAATCATTCAAACATAAAAAAATCAGCTGATAGTTGAACAAGCAGTTGACCTGACTCTTCGTTCATTTTTTTCTGTGATTTAAGGGATAATACAAGACTTTCTTTACCTTACAAATGTCTGTCAAATGTGCTACGAAAAGTATTATATTTTGTGAGAGCATTTACGGGAATCAACACCACAAATTTAAAACATGGATTTTATTAAGCAAATATGATGCTGCTATTTGATTTGTGAGCAAAGGATGGAGGTGAAATATGACCTGGACTTAGATTTTCCTAATAAGGAAATGTGCTAGTATTAAATGATAATGTGTGTAATGGATTAAGTCAGTAAAGTACAGAACACCGTGAACCAGGAAATATTCTTCATGTTATCTCGTCTCAGATCTGACTTATGTGTGCTTATGTTTCAGGTGGGGTATGTGTATGGTATGTGAGTGTTTACCATGGTACAGAAGAAACTCTGGCTTCTGAATGTCACCGTCGCAGCCGCCCTCTCTTCACTGCGTAAGTACTTCATACCTTCTCCTGTTAACATCACAGTGACGCCATAAAGTATTTGGACCCTTTATTTGCTTAAATGTGCGAATGTCATTGCATTAGAGCAGGTATCAGTACCTGCGTGTCTCAAACGCTGCACCTCTTCACTAGCTAGTTTTTGGGGATCTTTTTGTCAAACGTTTTCTACCTGGTCTCATCTCATAAACATACCTGGGTGCACATTTTAGCGAAACATGAAATACGTACCAGTAAGTACATATCACTGCCGTTTCCAAAAGAGATGAACACTAGAGGCAGTAAAACTCTTATTGCAATATTTCATTGCAAAAAAATAAAATAAAATAAAATAAAATTTTTGAAAAAAAAAAAAAAACTTCTTGTTTTTTCCACTTCTTGTATGAAAAAAAGAATAACTTTGTTGAACAGTGATTAAAAAATGACCAACAGTTTGATCAACAGTTACTTGTTAAAGTAGGACACTGCATATTCTGCTCAACTGTAAATGCTTTTTTGGCTCTTTTTTTTCCATTCTTCATTCACACCGTCTGTTATCCATCCTTTTGTGTCTGTTTTTTTTCTCTCCATGAGTCCTCTGCTGGTGTTTGTAGACATGACCATAATATCATAGCACACCAGGGGTTTAGTTCAGCCTGTTTACTCACAGAACACGTTTAGTGCAGGGAGGTTAATTCCTGTTTGTTAATGAACAGACGGCCCTCTATGTTCCTTATGGCACACAACCTATCCTGGGACAAGCCAGAAGAGCGTTTGTGATGTTGGAGCTGGTGTTTAGGAGCAAAGACCCCAAACGTTTAGGGGGAAAGGGGATCAAATCCTCCCTGTAAAAAAATGAAATTTGCAAATCCGGATTTAGATCGGTCTGGGATTTAGATTTCCCTTCTCTGGAGGCACGGGGTGTGGGAGTCTTAGGGGTGGCTGGCCATGTGTGCGCCTCGGGGGGTCTCGGGGCAGAGGGAGGGTGGGGAGGCTGTGGCTCTGTCAGCGAGCGTCGTTTTTGAGAGATTACCCCTAATCGCAGACGAGACGCATGGGGCTGCTTTGGAACAAGGGGTGTGACACTGCCCAATGGGCTTGCAACTTGAATTCGAGAGTCTACAGAGATCTCTCAGCTTAGTGTGGAAATCCTCACTAACAGTAAATGTCCCTGAAGAAATTAGGTGTGTTATTGGGACCTTTTTTAAATTTCATTTAGAGTTGTTTATTTATTTGTTTGTTTGTTTTTGTTTTCTAAATTCTCATAAGAATTCAGCAAAAAAAAGACTGCACTTTGAAATATAAAGCTCAACTATTTATATATGTGAAATATTAAAGTTCTAAATAACATTATGGTAGTATTTATTGTAGAGTACATGATAATTTATAACTGTATTAAGTTAATTTTGTTTACATAATATATAATAACTTGATAATAATTAGTGCTGTTAAATGATTAATCACCATTATTCACATCCAAAATAAACGTTTTTATTTAATATATATGTATATATATATATATATATATATAAAGTATATAAAAATACACATACATGCAGTACATATTACACATATCCGAAATATATACAATTTATATAAAATATATACTATTTATATAAAAAACTAGTTTCTTTATACATATTTTTTACATTTTATTTTGTGGTTTAACATCAACCTGGTTTTTCTTTTGTGAGAATTACCCTAATGAGGCTTCTTTTGTCTGTCCTTTTGAGGACTGCTGGGAGAGAAAGTGTCACAGACCAAGAGGTCTGTCATATTAACATGCTGTATGTTCATTTACATGCATGTCATCTCCTCGCCACCCTGCCCCCCTTAATCTGGATTTGCATTCGTCCCCATTTAGTGTGTGTTTTTGTGACATCACCCTCCTGCATTTCTTTTGTGCCTTGTTTTTCTCAGGCACATTTTCATTTTCCATTTCACATTCTCTTCTGGCTCTTGTTCCTGTCTGCATCCCATCATGCCTCTCATGCTTTCTCCAGGACATCAGAACTGCTGCTTTTATCATTAAGTACACAGTGTACAGGAAGTACTTTCCTCCAATGACAAGTATTGGTGTTTTACACCCTGTGGATTTGATCTGTGCACTGCGAGTGCAAACAGAAAACACATGTCAGATGAGTGCTTGGTATTTGTTCCTCGTGTTGTATTGTTCTTCTGCCGATTATATTAAAAACTAAATTAATTTACCTTAAATTGGGTTTCTGAATTGCATTACTTTATCAAAATAGGTGCCTTGTCATATGACTGGGAGCTTCTCTCCCTGCTGAAAAGACCAACATAATGGCCTTTGTAACCAACTTCACCAGCTTTGCTGACAAGTTCAACACGCCTATGCTTTTTCACTATATTGACCAGCTCAAAGCTACTGCTGACCAGCACTAACCAACAAAAATCCATGTGGACCAAATCAAAACCATAAATAACCAGCATAAATCACTCTAGACCAGAGCTAGCAAGCAGAAATCCATCTAAATAAATAAAAATAAATCAGCCTGAACAAGCTCAAAATCATCTTAACCAAACCTAACTGAAAATAAATACATCCGGATGAGCTCAAAACCACTGCACATCAGTATAAATCAGTCTAGATCAACATTAACCAGCGGAAATCCAACTCTAAACCACATTAAATCAATCTGGCCCAGTCTAAAACCAGCAAAAAAAACATCTAGACCAGCACTAACCTGCACACATAGCTTTAAGCCAACACAAAGCAGCTGAAATGCCACAATAAATCAGTCTGGACAGCTCTAAACCAACATAAATCAGTCTGGAAGAGCACAAAACCAACACTTACCAGTATAAATCAGTCTAGGCCGTACATTTATCTGAACCGGCTTTAAAACAGATTAAATGTGAACCAGGTCAAAACTACAGCTAACCAGAATTCATCAGCCTAAACCAGCAGAAATGGCATCTGGAAGAAATCCAAACCAGAAAAAAAATCAGTCTGGATTGTCTCAAAACCATCGCTAACCAGCATAAATCATCCTAGATGGGCTCCAAACCATTGCTATCCAGCAAAAAACAGTTTAGACCGGCACTAACCCACATGCATACATCTGACCTAGCTCTAAACCAATATAAATCAGCCTGGAACAGCTAACCTAGCCAGCACTAATTCACATATATCCATCTGAACTAGCAAACCAACATGGATTAGTCTAGAACAGCACAAAGCCACCAATAACCAGCATAAATCAGTCTAGATCAGGGTTAACCAACATAAATCAGCATATAGACCTGCCCTAACAATATTCTGTAGTAGCAAGGACACACATGCTGGTCTGAGATGGTCTTTCCAGCCGGGTAGTAATAGTCTGGCTGACATGTGCTTGTGTTGTTCAGGTCTTTCTCTGAGCGCTGAGCCGGTGGTCCAGGGAAGACTCGGGGGTTTTGCTGAGCTGGGCTGCAGTCTAACACCTCCATCACAAGGGGCCACTACTCCAAATCTGTTTCCCTTACATGTGGTGGAGTGGGTCCGGCTGGGATACAACGTCCCCATCCTCATCAAATTTGGAGGCTACACCCCACGAGTGCATCCCAACTACAGAGGTGAGCATCACCGCAGACTTTAGTCTTGCAAGAGAGACCTAGGAAGTGATGCGGCTAGTAGACTTTTATGGGTTTGGATTTGATGTGCTTTGCCTTTGGAGCTTACAGTAATGTTTATCATTTCATTATATTAGTGTCAAATAGTGCTGAACGATTTGTGCGTGCAACTTCTCTAACAAACTTTTGTGAATTGTAATGTTTGGGGGTTTTTTTAACCTTCAGGTTTGCTGAACTCTTTTAGGACCTCACAAGCCAAAAGTTTTTTTTTTCTGCGACTGTATATTAATTTCACTATGTAGTAATAATAATAATAATGATGTTGTTATATGATATAAAATATTATTAATTATACAGTAATAACAATGGTAATAATAAAGGCAAAACAACTGTCAATATAAATGAATATGACCATGGTTATTATTATTATTATAATATTATACCTTAATACCTTAATATTATAATAATAAATAACCACAGCCAAAAAAATGTAACATATATAAATATGACTATGTAATTGTTGTGTAAAATAATAATTATTATTATTATTATTATTATTATTATTATTTAACAACTACAACAACAATACTTATTACTGTTTTTAAGAACAATAATAATTATTGTCATTAATTAATAATATAATAATATAATATTATTATAAGTATTAATTTATTATTGTTTTATTTATTTATCATTATTATTATTACAAAATAAAAATACTTTACAAAATAAGATAATACAAAATTTAAATAATACAAATTAAGAGATTAGTAATATTTTTAGTAAAAAAAAAACGGTACTTAAAAATTACCAAAAAAATAAATAAATATCATAAAATGATCCAGGTTAGAATAACATGGCTGAAAAATGTATGGTTGTTTTTTTATTTGGTTGAATTATATATATTTATACTGGAGTCACCTGCTGAAAAAGCTTCATTTTCCAGGCTGCTTTTCAGTTGCAGCTGGATTTTTAATACTTGGTTGCTGAAAGCTGTCTAAAGGTTTATTGCTATTGTTAAGAGAAACTGTAGGGTGCTTTAAACGCAGTCCTGTGTTTTACAATGACTTGTTTAGACTCTGGGGGCCACAGACTTCGTCCACTCAGTAGCCTACGATGGTCCCTGTTGTTGTTTCTCCAAAAGGTGCCGACGTACGGCCTGCAAAAGGCTGATTTCTCAGGCAATTCACCAAGAGTTTCCTCTTTGAACAACTTTGAAGGCTGTTTGGGTGCTTTACTCGTTCCCGGAGAGGTGCTTGGCGGTGTAAATACAGCCGTTTGCCCCGGTGCAGCTGAAGGAGGGGTCGTGCTCTGGAATTTATTGAAGGGGGAGGGGCATTGTGTTGTTAAACGAATATTCCCATATAAATGACCCACCCAAACAAGTGCCCTGTAATTATGTAGAGTGTGTGTCTGCGATTGCTAGAGATGCTGGAGGGAGAAGAGAGAAGGGGCGCAGGCAGTAATGAATGCAGAGAGAAAGGGGTGGACGGGGAGGAGGGGTGCGCAGACGTTATGGCCCATGGGGGTCGTGGGTATTGAGCGGGACCCTGGATTAACAACACTGGGGTTAAACTGCAGCGGGCCGCGTGTCTCAAGCGGGATTCAGTGGGTTTAACTCAGTAAGAGAGAAAATTGCTTTAAGAATGGACAGAAGGTGTGGGAATGAGAGATTTATACGGGTTACCGTCACTGTGTCAGTGTGCAAGACACAATCAACTGTCTCCGGCAATAACTCCAATAACAAATCCATGTATAACAGTGGACAGAGGAATAATGTTATGTTAAAAGTATTTTAAAATTATTATTAAAACATTTAGTAATAAATAAATTCTTTCATTTTAATATTTATATATATAGTGTTGTCAAACGATCAATTAATTTTTTGTTTACATAATATATTATTCACTGTGTATATTGTTAGGTTTGTGAAAAATGTTAGGTTTATGTATAAAATATATTTTTTATATATGATTTTCTGCAGTTCTCCAGCTGTGGTTCTTGAAGAGTCTTTAGCCACTCAAACTCTACTCCTCGCCGTGTATTAGGAGGATAGAGACACACGTTCTCTTCCAGGCAGCTTCCTAACATTGTATGTTGATTGGAAATTCTTAATTATTTCCCTGATGGTGGAAATGGTCATTCCCACTGCTCTAGGTCTCTAGACCACTTCACTGATTCATGAAGCTCAATTATCTTTTGCAGCATAGAAGAAATATATTCTTTGTTTTTAGTTTAGTGTTGATGATTAAGGGATTTTGGGCTTTGTTTTCCTTCCTATATATATTTCTGTGAAACAGGAAGCCATGGCTGGATATTTTCATGTCCATAATCACCCTGGAGTGCTCAAAATTCTAAATATGAATGGGAATATTAGAGATATTTTACTCATAATAAATTCTTGGGGTGCCAATAATTGTGGCCAACAAGTATTGGAGAAAAACATTTTTCAAAATGAGATTTTCTCCCCATTTCAATTGTGAAAAAATTTTTTTGAATGAAAGATTAAAAGGATAAACAATCAAGATTTATTTTCACAGCCACCTGTGCTCAGATTTACCAAGTGTGCCAATATTAGTGGAGGGCACTGTATGTATATATATATATATATATATATATATACTGTATTTATGTACAGCAATCAGCACACATACAAATATGATTTTGTAAAAAAAATAAACTTTATTTCGGATGCGATTAACACAACACTAATATATTTTTTATTAAATGTATTTATTTACATTGAAATTCTCTATATCATTTATTAGTTTAAAAATAGTTCTAATAAAATTTCTATTTTTATTAATGTTCATGTTTTTAACTTTTTATCATTATTATTATTATTTTCTTAATTTTCTTAATAGTATCAGACGTTTTGTAAGAGCAGCCACCAGGTCTCATTGACATCAGTTCTGATGTGGTCTGGGTTTGTTTCACTTGGATAGGTTTTGATAGTAGATCAAATGGAAATTTCCCTGTTTTCCCAAAGGGATGAGCTGTGACTGTCAGGAAGAGCATGTGTTTCTCAGATGAGCCCCTCTGTGTCTTGACCTCACGCTGTGGTGTCTATCAGCACCCCGGAGGAAACTAATGCAAAATCAATTAAGATTTGTCCTGTGGTGTTTAGATAGAGAGTCACGGATCAAAGAAAGATCTGGGAAAAGGAAGAAATTGTGGAAAAAGCAGATTACATCCCGAGAAAACAAACACTGAAGTAGTCGATAATGAGTAAGGAACATCATTGAAAGGAAGAAAACGCTTCTTCTTTCCCTCTCTCTAAGCAGCATCTGTGTTTAATTTTGCTCTTATTTCTGGCAACAGATGAGGCATCTTACGGCTTTGAATTTGGTGTATTTCCCCTCTCAAATTAAAGACTGAAGGATGTAACGTTCCCAGACCGCACCACTAAACCTCACACCGCGAATGACAAGATAAAACCTAACCTGCTCACATACAGTATAGTTTTGCTACAAACTGGATCAAAACTATCCTGCTTTTCCAGACCATCCTTGGAAAAAAAGCAGAGAAACTATTTTTACTTAGAAATGAAAAGTAAGTTTCACAATTACAGAGAAATTTTTAAATAACACATTGAATGTGTTTATGCAGTTTTAAGGTGCAAAAAAACACAGTATTTGCCACGTACTGTACATTTTTGTTTCTTCTCTAAGCCCCGCCTCCTGAAACGGGTCAATTTGTACTAGGTCACAATACTGTACGTGTAGAAATGGCAGGTGGGAGAGAAGGTGGTGTGTGGGAACATTTTGGATTTCATATTTCCTATCAGAGGATGGATACGGTTCAGAAAGATATGCATACTGGTTCGGGTCGGGCTCGGTCACATCTCATCACGGTCACATCTCATCTGTTGACATTTCCGAACGCCTTAGTTGCTTAATAAAAGCGGGCTTTCCACACAAAAAAATTGCATGTGTCATTAGTATAAAAAAAAAAATTTGGTTACAGCTTGGCTCGGACAGAAAAATGCGTCCCGATCTGCACTCTATTACCTTTGATGACAGCGGAAATAAAGCAATAGATAGAACTGCGACTGTATGCTAGTATTGTGCAACACGCATCCAATTCAGTTTATGAATGATTACATGATATAACTTTTTTAATACTGTATCCTAATTTGTGGATAATTAAGCTATATATCACATGCTGGAGTACATTTCTGGAGTGTTAAAGATTAAAAGAAAAAATAACAAGAACCGTACAGAACCGAAAACCGTCACCCTAAAACCGTGATACAAACCAAACCGTGGGTTTTTAAGCGGTGCCACCCCTAATTTGTACAAAGCTCATTGTTCCAAAAAAGGTGTGCTCTGATTGACCAGCTAACCAGTGCACTCTCATTGGCCGAATCCCACAAACTCTGCTGCCTTTCTTCGCTACATCACAAAGTGGGGGCGTGTGTTCATAACACTGCCCAAATGTTCACACAAAGAAAGAAGGCGGAGCTTGTTTAAACCAGCTGTTTTAGAGGCGTGTACAAGTTATAACTTTCATAAAGAATATCTCTTCGGTTTTGAGACTTTAGTCTTTGAAACTTTACAGATCTTCTTTATGCACCAAGAGCTTGTAACACTCTAAAGAGAAAGAAACATTTTAAATCACATCATATGACCCCTTTAACTTGTTTTAGTGATGGTAATGTATAATGACGAGAATAAACTATTTATTTATCAAATGCAGAGACGTTCTCTGTAGTCACTAGAAATCAGGTGTCCCCTGACTCCAAATCCAAGCCAAGAAGAGCCATGTTAAAGTCTCCAATCTGTGGATAAGATATTTGCTGAATTTCAGATTAGCGTGAGAGCTAATTGCATTCTTGGGTCGTTAGACCACTTTGATCAGGACTCGGTTTGGCTCGAGCTGGGATGGCAACATGCTGACAGCTGTGGCTCAGTGCCCACAAAACCCTCACGAAGTGAAGCAAGACCATCCTCGACTTATTTTAGTACTTTCTCCATCACCATCTGCTTAAACTAAAGCTCTCTAACACTTGCAGTCTTATTCGTTTTCTAATTCTTGTTTTCTTGTTTCTTTTTATTTATTATATTAAAAAACCTAACAGCATTAGGCTAACCCAGACTTGCATACAGTTTTATTTCTTTTGTTGGTTCAGATTGCTTCTATTGTCTTCATTTGTAAATAAAAGCTTCTGCTATATGACTAAATATAAATTCTTTAGTCAAGGCACGTGAGAAGAATCAGTCAATGTTTCCATGACAGAGAAGTTGTGTAACATAAACTTGCCCATAAAAATACCAGAATAACTCATGCACATTAGCTAAATGGGTTTTTAAGTAGAATGGTTGTTCCCGTCTATAATTATTACACAGACTTGAATGGTGTTCATGACGCTTTGTGGTTGCCAGGTTGGTCTGGGTTATAGATACTTGGTTTGATACTGGTCCAAGAGTCCACCGTCAAGTATCTGCTCACTATTTCCAGCTGAATATTCTATATGTCAGTTTATGCAGGTTTCATGTTGGATCTGCAGAGTTCAGCATGGTGTGTGGATCTTGAACACTCGGCCTGTGCTGTCAGGAGCTGTTAGTCTAAGAAGAGTTGATCAAATGTGCCCTCACTTCCTGCCTCATGAGGAAATTAGAGAGAGACCCCCCCCTGAGGGAGAGCCCTAAGATAAAAACCACAAGATGCTGGGCAGCATGCTGCTATTGTGGGATTCTTTTTCTCGTCTCCTTAGACACTTTCACTCTTCTCAAAGAGAACTCAGAGCTATTTGGGATCAGAAGCAGTCCTGATTGAACGTTTTGAATGCAGTTTCTGGGTAGAAGCATAAAATGCAAGAGCATGTGTTCTCTTAAAGGGATAGATAAATTCAGTCAGTATCATGTTAATGCTTATTTGCGTTAAAACAAAGAATGTTTACGATCCAGGACCTTTTAATGTGCATGCAGATAAGCACCATAAAAAATAAAGATAAATAAAAATAAAATAACATATAACATAAAATAAATAATAATAAAAAAATATATAAATATGAAAAAAATAAAATAATAATAATATAAAATAAAATAAAATGCTAAAACTACTAGTACTACTAATTTTCTACCAGGACATTACCCTATAGTTTATGGACATTTCTGTTAACCTTAAAACTCCAAATAAATATAATGTATGTTTTTAAAATAACAAGGATTTTTTTTCCACGTTTTATTTTTTTCTTTGGTTTAGTGATGGTGCAAAAAAAGGAAGTTGGCATAATGTAACTTACATAATTTGGGTAAATTATGCCTGACTCTTAGAAAGCTAAAAGTAGTTCCTGTATCTACTTTATGACATGCAGTGGTCAGTTTCCTCATTCAGCACATCTCCTCCCCCAACTCACAGGCTATTCACCGATCAACTCTTTCATCACCACATCTATTCAAAGGCAAAGTCACATTACCTTTGCTTGACCTTTGGTTTACACTGGTTTTGGTTTCGCATTTCTTGCATTCCTCAACTGAAGTCTGGGTAACTTTAAGTGTTTAATCAGTGGCATGAAACAATGGCAAAAAAACGTAGACGGAAGACTTTGAGTTTACCCTGAAACCTGTCTTTCTGCTCAGCCTGAACAGGTGTAGTTTTTCTGCAAAAAAGAGCAAATTAACTAGGGATATCATGTTCCCAGAGTCTTAGAAGAAGAAGAGCTGCCTCGAACAAAGACGTGGGTTTAATCTAGGGCATCAAGGAACCAGATCAGACCAATTTTACGCCGCAGGTCCTTGTCATTGGGATCGTCATACTTGACTTCTTCCTCACCGGGAGAGTTTATATCTGCTTTTAACTCCTGAAACTACTAATGGCGCTGGAGGTAGACATCATGCATTAAAAGCACAAAATAAAATTGGCAGCTTTAAGAAGATTTTATTGGCTCGTATCATGATTTGCTATGAATTTGATTCACTCGTGACCATTAGGCCAAAGACTGCTTGTAATATCTTTTGATTCTTTTGAAATAAATAATTTAAATAATATCTTTAGCCATATATAGATATATAGTGGTGGCCGAAATTATTAGTATTTTCAGGAGCTAAAAAATGGTTTTAAAGGAATAGTTCACCCAAAAATAAAAAATTCTGTCATCGTTTATTCACCCTCGAGTAGTTTCAAACCTGTTTCCAATCACAAAGGGAGGTATTTTGAAGGAAGTTCACCATTGACTTCCATAGTAGGAAAAGAAATACTATGGTCAATGGTGACCAAAACAGCCTGATTACAAACTTTCTTCAAAATACCTTCCTTTGTGTTTCGGCAGAACAAAGAAATTCATACAGGTTGGATACTATTCGAGGGTGAGTAAATAAACTAAATAATAGATGATAGAATTTTTATTTTTGGGAGAACCTATTTATATCTTTTGATTATTCCATTAATAGTAATAATCCAGTGAGATTTTTGTTTGCCCCACACAGAGATTATCATCCAGTCTGCCTGAAATTACATGAAAAAACAGAACAAACTGAGGCAGACTAAATCCAAAAGAACTGGCAACTATATCCAAGATACTTCAAGAAACCTGCCTGCAAAGCTACATGAAATACTATGCTTTTAGTGCACCAAGGGCAAAAGCGGCTTTAAAGGACACACCAAATGTTGATTTAATTTAGTTAATATAAAATCTATTTATGACTTTATTTTACAGCATTTTTACTAGCTTTGCAGGTATGTTTCTTGAAGCATTTTGGAGATGTTGCCACAGTTCTTACATATAAGAAATATGTTTTAATAACTATTTTGGCCACTGCTGTATATGCAATATTAAATTACGAATTCATTTGCAAGAACACATAACTAATTTGATCAAAATCCTGTTTTTTTTCATCATGCATTCCAGTTAATCTTAATTAAATTGCAGTTGGATTATTTTGATTAGGTAAAAAAATAAATAAATAAGTAAATGAATAAGTGAAAAGTTATACAATAAAACTACAAATACACATTTTTTTTGCACAAAAAAAAACTCTTCATATAATATTTACATTACTATTTGAAAAATTGGGGGCTTTAAAAGAAATGAATACAATCAATTCATCAAAAATATTTTCAACACTGATAATCAGAAATGCTTCTTGAGCAGCAAATCAGCATATTAGTATAATTTCTGAAGGCTGAAGTAACGATCTTGAAAATTCTGCTTTGCATCACAGGAATAAATTGCATTTTAAAACTACAGTTGAAAAGAGTCATATTAAATTGTAATAATATTTGAAAAAAAAATTGTAATGTATAATACTATTTTGTATAATACTATATTTTTAATCAAATGAATGCAGCCTCAGTGAATATAAGAGACTTAAAACATTTGGTAGAACGAAGTTCATCAATGATCAGCTGAGACGTTTGCACTTTTGTTTGAACTTTTCCATGGATTTTTCTCTAGCCGATCATTAACGTCCACATGCACATTAAGACATTCCAAAGCTCTGGATCAGCGTTATATGTTACTGACTGACATCTAGAGCCATTTAAAGGGTTTCCCAATAATCCGTGCTGGTCGTTTAGCAATAGCTAGCTGACATTGGTGGCAGTAAAACGTTTGCTCTATTGCTGTATTGATCTGTGCCTTCAGGGCTCAAGCATTATCCCCTGAGTCTGTCCCTCAGTCGGATCTAAAGCCTGCCAGACGGAGAGCAACAAGGACAGCGCTAACTGTAATCTATCCCACGACAAAGAGCTATTCATAGAGGCTTCAAGCGATTATAGTGGCTGAAGGGGGGGTGTTTCAGCAAAAGGGGGTTAAAAGCTGATAGGGCAGGAGATCCGTTCACCCCCCAACCCAGACGTGTGATTGTATTCAAATCAAAACACGTCCCATAATGCAGCAGGGCCGTGTCATCCTTCAACTCGCACAAAAGAAAAACAAGTTCAAGGCCTTTCTCAATGCAATCCGTGCTTCTCCATAGGTGCCGTGTGTTATTTTGTGACACATTCCGGCTGTATTCATGAACGGGACGGTGAGAGGCAGACGCGGAGCTTTCCGTTGACCGTGGACAATAGAGAGGTTATCCCTCCGGTTCAGCTGCGAGGGATGAAAAAGATCAGCCTGAACAAAACAACATGGGAAAGATAGAGTAGGCTAAACTAAACTGAATGCTTCGTGTTTGCTTTCTACAGCCGGACAACGGAAGAGGCCACCCGCAAAGAGCGCTTCACTAGCAGTGACGCCCCGGGGAAATATTAAATGGGGTGGGCAGATGGGGACAGTGAAAATCTTAGGGTGACACTAAGGGGGTCACGGTTACACTGGTGGAATATATTATAACCGCAATAAACCTCATTCATTTACAGACGTTCAACAGAAGCATTTTAGAGGATGGTTGGCTCGTTATATCTTTTTATCATTTTATTTTATTATTTATTTACTATTTATATATTATTTTACTTTAATATGTTTTGCAGTTTTAGCTAATATTATAAATATCACAATGTAATATTTTGACAATGCTTTTATTTTGTTTTAATATTTTATTTTACTTTTTTTTTTCCATTTGATAATTTAAATATGATTTAATCTGTAAAATGTTAATATTTTTTCTATTTCTATTTTATTTTACATAGCAAGTTGTTAGATTAAATGTAATGTCATGTTAATTTCATTTTAGCATTTAAATATTTTGGTAGTATTTATAATATTAATATTTATATATATTTTTTTCATTTCAATTTATTATAAAACATTTTTTAAATACTTTAAATACTAACTTTAAATATTTAATTTTATGTTTTAGCCTTATTTTTTATATAACTAGATGTAATAATGTAAAAATAACTATTAAAAAAAAGAATAATTAAAAATGTCTGGTATTACATTAGGGTTATTATTAAGTAACATTTTTGTTACTTAAAATAGACACTAACTGGAGAAAAAAGAAAAATTTTGCTAGTTGCTGTGGTAACATTTTTAAGTTTCTCTTACTAATAACTAAAAATGTATGAATTCATAGTACATCTTATTAATAATATTAACAAAAATGCATAAAATATATATACACATATTTAACAAATAAAAATTAATAATAATAATAAAAATGAAAAAAAAAATTAAAATAAATTAAAATAAAAACGGAAAATTTTAATAAAATACCATTTTCAAGTTAATTAAAAGAATTAAAATTGTAATTGATGGGGTTTGAGCACATGCTTTTAGCTTGGTTTATTTCTGATAGAACGTGTAGACATTTAATTATTATTTTAATTAAAAAAATCTTCAGTGGGGTGGCCAGTGTATTACCCTTGGAGGTTCTTTATGTTCATACCAGCACATTTTCTCTCGTCATTGAAAAATGACTCGTCCAAAAGTTTTGAAAGGAGACGAAACATGGCCCACAGTACCCTGGAGTGAAGTGAGGAGGAGTTTCAGTGCTGTATGCCGAGAGAGTTCAGGGCCAGGGGTTTTTGAAAAGCCAGTGTCAGAATCCCAGAACCACGTGGAGAGGATCTTTTGGCAGACTCACGTACCACCCACAGGCACAGAACCTGCTCATATGAGCTGCATATTACCCTCCAACCAACATCAGCCAGACGATTCAAACCTCAGTAACGTATGATTAGAGAGCGCTGGGAAAACTTTTGAATAAAGCAGGATGGCAGCTTTTGGTTTTATTAAATAGATTATATTTTAGAAAAGGAAAGCAAAAAAGACAAATTAATAGAGGAATGCCTGGAAAAAAATGCATGGCAGGACAGGATGTCAGAAATCTGTCAACAAAGAGTCTGGTGGGATGCTGAACAATAAAAACATTTGAAATCATTCAAAGGACATTTAGATTTTATGAACATTTTACTTAATTTTTAAACTAATTTTATTACTATGCAATGTATAGAGTTATAAAATGATTTTATTAATATTTGCAAGGCAGGATCAATTTATATACACTCTATCAGCATTTCTTTTCAGTTTTTATGTATTATTACTACACAATGTAATATTTGGCCTTTATATTACTTATTTTATTTTTCAGCAAAGCAATGTTTAGCTTTACAGTTTTGGGGTAATTTGTTAATATAATCACACAATCAAATTTTTTGCCACTGCCTTTTAAATTTTGAATAAATTAAACTTATTAGCTGCATTTTTTTATTATTATAATTGTCCCAGACCCTGCATGTCTGGAATCCACAGACTCTGATTAGTCACCAGGGTCCTGCTGACCGACCATCCTGTCAGTATTGACCCGTGTGTAATGATGGACTTGTCTGGAGAAAAATCATGAGACTGAATGGGGGTCAAAGATCACCGAGTGCTCATTGGCTGTTGAGGGTTCATCATTGATCCAGAAGGACTTTCTTTAGAATTCATGTTATGCACTCGCGACAGTAATTCAATTTTTGTTCATCAATAACTCACCCTGTGGGATCATTAAGAGCCCATTCCTGTAGAGATGTCCAATATTTGTCAAAATAAGCAAGAGATAACATCATGACAGTGAGTCTAACTGCATTAGATGCTGTACACTTATTTTAGTCACATGTTTTATATTTTTTAAAGGCCTCTGGGTACATATCAGTGCAGAATTGAACATTTAAACCCAAACAGACCCGCATCTGTCACTCACGGTCATTGTCTCGGTTTAAAGAAACTCTCCCTCTCCGTAATTCACTCTCACCCGTTTCTCGACCCTTTCATCCACTTAAATCAAAACACGTTTTCCTTTTTTTTCCCCTCCAACCCTACGTGTAATTTTTCAAAATCACCAGCACAAACGTTTCCCCGTGACCCGCCCCTCCCTCCCTGTGTTCTTGCCCCTTCGATTTTTTTACGCCAACTGAATTCAAATTCAAACTCCCACCCCAAGGTTCCATCGCTATGGTAACCTGAGAGAATTAGGGGGTGGGGGGGCGTTCCATTGATGGACAAACATTCCGTGGCGGGAAACAGTTCCATGTGCAATAAGCACAAGTGTTGATAACCACACAATCAGTGTGTGTGTGCTGTCCTGCATGCATATAAATGTGTTCAGTGTTTAACTGACTGTATGCAAGTTTATTTGGTGCTTTTCTCTGCCCTAAAGCGTCAGCCGAAGAAACCAGACCTTGCCAGAATAGAAAGGAGAGAGAGACAGCAGCATATATTTGTGGAAGATCCACCACACCTGCCCTGTTTTAGCCTCTCTCCTGCTTTAATAAGCACCCTCCCCCACTGACCTCAGATCAGAGGAACATTTTAATGACAGTAAACACACACCGGCTGCCGCTCTGTGTGAAGGATGAGATCAGACAATTATTATCTATGCAAAATCACTTCCCACAGCAGCAGCTCTGAGATTAGACCAGGCTTAATTGTTAGTTGTAGTTAGTTGTTTATATTGCATGGTGGGTTTGAAAAATAACCCCTCAGGATGGGAATTTTGCTTGATTGATTGTTATTCGGTTCCTGTTCAATGGAGCCATCACCTGCTGAGGAAATGACCCTGTGTTTAGTGGTCAGGATTGCTTTTGTTGTTGCTCAGAGGTTGGACCTAATGGAGTCTGTTACACTACTGTTGAAAAGTAATGTACACTTTTATTTAGCGATGATGCGTTAAGATCAAAAGTGACGGTAAAGACATTTATAATGTTACAAATGATTCCGGTTTCAAATCAATTCTGTACTTTTAAATAGTCTATTCATCAGAAATCCTGAAAAAGAGGAACAAACCAAAATATGAAGCAGCACAATAGTTTTCATTGTTCATAATAGTCAAATCATTGTTCAAATCTGCATTTTAGAAGGATTTCTGAAGGATCAGATGACACTGGCCGGAGTAATGATGCTGAAAATTCAGCTTTGCATCACAGAAATAAATTGTATTTTAAAATATATTCCAATAGAAAGAAGTCATTTTAGATTGTAATAATATTTCACAATATTATTCTTTTTAATGGATATTTCATGCAAAAATTAATGCAGCATTAGTGAGAATGATTAAAAAACAAAGTTTCCATAGAATTTATTTTTGAGCAGCCAACCTGAAAAATTCAGCTTTACATCACAAACATAAATTGCACTTAAAAAAATATTTAAATAGAAAACGGATATTTAAAATTGAGATTTCCGAGCCATTGCCTAGAGGTGGGTTTGTTGTATATTCCTCCTTTTCTTTGTTTGTTTTCCCCGTCTCTCACTGATTTTTAGAAAAAAGAAGGCGCACACAGAGCAATCTGACAGACGGAGGACGTGAACAATACGTCTCTTGGATGGCATTCACAGGAATGAAGCTTGAGTAGTTCTTGAAAATGGCTGTGTGCTTTCTGAGAGCCCAGGTTGGACCCATGAGCCCCCCGGTGTCTCTCACGATATGTTTAAAAGCAGCATCTGTATTTATCTTAGAAAAGACACCCTTAAAACTTTAGGGATTGAATGGACTCCTGTTTCCCGGCGTATCCATGCTAAGATCATGGGCCTGTGGTTTCACACACAGATTGACTTTTAAAATTGTAATATATTTCACTATTTTACTGAATTTTGATTAAATAAATGCAGCCTTGGTGAACAAAAGACACTTCTTCGTCTGTGTATTTTTATTTAGCGTGTGTCTATTTTATTATTTATTTTATTTCAGCTACTTAGTTGTCCTACAGTAACAGCAATAAAAGTAAATGTTGATAGCAGCTCAGATCATTTGATTAAAATTGTGCATAATTATATCTCTTGTCTTGATTGCAGACTTTGGTTCTTGGAAACAATTGAGATATCAAAATAGATTGTGTTTTTGTTGTTTTTTTTCTCCTATAGGCGCTTTCGATTTGATGAATAGACCTGCCAAGCTAAGAATAGTGCAGCACATTAGATAAAAGATAAAGGACATGTTAGGACAGGCCTTCATGTCTTCAGTCTGGAGTTAACTTTAAATTACTGTTGTGTAGCTGTAATGTTTCTTACTGTCCAAAGAGTAGATTGCAGTTGACCGAGCAACAGATATTAACCAGATTTTCTACTCCGTCTTCATCATGCTATAAGCACAAATGGTGCGATAAGGTTTACACACAATTTAGGGTTTGTGATGCCTGACTGAAGTTCAGAGCGATGTCAGACTCCAGGTGTGTTTGTATTATAATCCAGCCATTTGGCATTAAATGGTATGATTGTCATACTCTACGTAGTGTTCTTGGCTCACTTTCAAACTTCAGCGACCGCTTCCAGCAAAGCGGAAACAGACTCACAGCCAGCATTCACTGCGATATCAGTGTGTCATCATTTACAACACTGGAATTCAGAAAAAAAAGCAGAATGAAAGTAGAGGGAGAGGTCGAGGTTGAAAAACCAGACTCCAGTACATGCATATCATATTTCAAAGAGTAGTAGATTAAACTGTTTCTAGTACTTTGAAACTGTGTCTGTGCACTCCATCCATATCATATTTCAATAATGCTTAGGCCAGTGTGGTTGTTTTTGTTTTGAGTCTGTGGATATGAGGAAAACAGCTGACCGTGTTACATCATGCAGAGATGTTGAGATTTCCACGTGTCTCCACGTGCCTGTGCAGTTAACCAAAACAGGTGCTTCTTTTTACTATGAGCTAGATAAAGTTTTTTTTTGTGGCTGTTTAATTTGAGTTGTGCATTGCAAGTATTAATTATATTGCATAAATATAACTGTTAATAATAATTTGCATTGGTGTTTTCAGGCATGCATATGTTTTTTTTGAGTATGCACAAAATCATGGCCATTTTAAAATGTGCGCAGTGCACTTTTTCTGTGTTTTGTTTCGGGAAGTAGTTTTGCATTTAAGTTATGCATTTGGCAGATGCTTTTATAAAAGAGAAAATGTACATTGCATTTAAGCTACACATTTTAATAAGTTCAGGCATTCCCTAGGAATTGAAACCCATGAGTTGCTAGTGCTTGCTCTAATGTTTGAGATGCAGGTTTGTGTGATTTCTCGTTCTTTATTTCATTTCTCAAAACACTTGTGAATAAATGCTTGTGTCTGATTTTCGGGGCAGGTCGTGTATCCTTGAGCCGTGGCGCGTCTCTTCTGGTGGATAAGTTGACTCTGGAGGATGAGGGCTGGTTTGAGTGTCGGATTCTCCTGCTGGATAGAACCACAGATGAGTTTCAGAACGGCACCTGGAACTTCCTGTCCATCTCAGGTGGGATAATAAAGGGTGTTTCTTTCCTTTGAGGTTAAGGGGTGTGTTTAAATGGCTTTGCTTCTCAAAACTATTAGTTTTATAATATTTAACATGTTAAAAATATATAGAATGTTATATTTTGTGTCCCTGTTTTATGCAAAATTGGAATTCCAAATGATTAGATACTATATAAACCATTTTATGTTCAAATTCACTGTTACATTAATTCCAGTGTGATATACATGTATTTTACATCATATAGTTTTATTATAGTGAACTAAAACTACACAAATGTAACTTGAAATAAAATAAATGTTAACCATAAATAAAATAACATATGAAAAAGTATAAATAAAATACAAATATTTTAATATATTAAATGTGACCCTGGACCACAAAACCAGTTGTAAGTCGCTGGGGTTTATTTGTAGCAATATCCAAACATACATTGCATGGGTCAATATTATTATATTTTTTTTTATGCCAAAAATCATTAGGAAATTAAGTAAAGATCATGTTCCATGAAGATTTGTTGTAAAATTCCTACTGTAAACATATCAAATGTCATTTTTGATTAGTAAAATGCATTGATAAGATATTCATTTGGACAACTTTAAAGGTGATTTGCTCAGTATTTAGATTTTTTGGCACCCTCCGATTCCAGATTTTCAAATAGATGCATCTCCTATCCTAACAAACAATGCATCAATAGAAAGCTTATTTATTGACCTTATGACAATGAATATGAATATAAAATATTAAAAAAAATATTTTAGCTAGTTCACAAAACAGCATTTCTTATTTTCTTTGTTTACCTTAATGTACTAAAATAACTAAAACTGAAGTTTTAGTAAAAAAAAAAGACAATACAGACTTAAAAAAACAAAACAAAAGTAATAAAAATGCAAGATAACACAACTACTAAAACTTAAATGAACATGAAAGCAGAAACTATAAAAATAAAATCTAATTCAAATTATTAATAAATTCTAGCCTTTCAGTAATACTAAAATACCACTGCTTTCATGTTAATGCTAGCATAATGAGAAATGCACCCAAAAGCATATGTTGTATGTCAGTTGTGTTACTTAAATATTAATCTTTTGACAATTAGGTTTCACAGAAATCGAACATGCATTTGTGTAAGAGAATGTATATTTTATGATGGTGCTTTTATGTTTCATGTTCATGGTACTGGCATAATAAAGCATTGTGTTATTCCTACGAAAAGGATTAAACTTCTAAGTACAGCAGCATCTGGAGCTCATGTGAAAGCTTTGTTGCAGTAAATAAGCGAGAATTGCATAATCCTGTCTCATTTTTCATGACACTTACATCAGTGTTTGATGCCGATGATGTGTTGTTCTGATATCAGCAGAACTTATGCAATAGGCTTCAAGAATCAGCCTCTCTCCATTCATTCACCCAAGACTAATCGTAGCATTTTTTTTCAGCCTATGCTGTCTTTTCACTTCCTGTGGCTTACAGTCTTTTCACACTAAACTTTCTGTCTCACACCTTCAGGACGACTTCTGAATCTCACGTACACACTCTCCTACTGACACACACAACACTTATTCAGCACTGGCTTGTGAATCCTGTGAAGGGCTCAGACTGGCTTTTAGCATCTGACTGTGTTCTGTAGCATGTGTGAGCGATCAGAATGAAGACACAGGACAGAAAGTCACGCTCACAGTCCAGATCTCTCCAGCGCGACCTGCTTGACGCCCATTGTATGCACAGTCTCAGCTTACAGCGGTTTTGTAAACTGTGTTGAAAGGGCTATGGGGAAATAAGATGTTTTTTCGTCGTATGTTTACAGATTTGTCATCACTTGCAAATGATCGCTTAATTGCATGTTACGCTTTGGGAAAGTTAAAGAAGACATGCTCTACTGAGTATAACACAATGATTTCAGATCCTCATGTGCTGCATTATATTGTATACTGGTGACTGGTTTGTATCAGTCTTAATTAATGTGATATTAGAATTGCCTGCTAGATTTGTTTGTGTATTTGTCATTTCTGTATTGTTTTTATTCTTATTTGTTTTTTTAATATTACATATTTCTTTTTATTTATTATACAAATTTTATTTATAATACTTATATTTATTTATTTTATGAACATGGCTTTGATTATTATTTTTTTTTATGTCTGTTTTAGCTCCTCCGGTGTTCATAAAGACTTCTCCCCCCTTTTTGGAGGTCACGTTGGGTGAATCTCTCACCCTTCACTGTAATGCTCATGGAAACCCCAAACCCATCGTCATCTGGAGAAAAGATGGAAGTGATGCTGAAAAACAAGAAGCAATTCAGGTACACGGAGCTTATTAGTTGAAAGTCAACATGAATTGCTTTCTTTATACATGTTTTAAGTTTTATTATGAATAATTAATGAATTCCTCCAACTACCTACTCCATTTTGATACATAACCAGCTGTTGTTCATACAATCAAACCTACATTTTTTCACCTCATTAACTACCCTGTTTAACTCAGAAATCCATTGAATTACAGAAGCATAGCTACTTGTAAATCTTAATTCACGCTAAGTATAGAGTCACATTTTCCTCATTCCTCGTCTCGTTTACCACCTAAACACTAATTTTCCCCAAACAGGTACTCAATGAAACCTTGTCTTTAAGCAAGGTTACCTGGGAAATGGCAGGAATATACAAGTGTCACGTGTCCAACTCAGAAGGGAACCTTACCCACACCACCCAGCTGCAGGTCAAAGGTCAGTTATACAACACGTGGGCAAAGAAACTGCGCAGCACTACAAAGAAATAGGCTTGCAGGGTATTAAGCATTTAAGCAACGCTAGGTCTGAGAACACTAGCATCTTTGGTGGAGTTGGATTTGTGTGCATCCTGACTTCTTGTTGTAAATGTGTGCATGATATGCACTGAGAAAGATGCTTTCAAGAAAATAAAATGCATGAACGATTCCATATTCCTCCATTGTGTAATGATGAAAGAACCGTGTTTCCTACTGGTGATTCAACAAGTGCACAGCAGATGCTTGCATTGCCATGTTGTTTCTTCATTTGTCCTCTACTGCACATAGATCAAGAGCTGTATTGCTGAAAACATCTGTCTTTTACACAGCATAAGAATTTAGAGGATCTATTCAGGCAAACCGTAGTGAGATTCAGTGAGCAAACACTGCCCTCTTTTGGTGGTAGCGTTTAAGCGCAATGGATTTTGGTACTTCAGCCTAAGTCTCACCCATAAATAAACAACCTTCAACCCTCAAATCTGAATGCCTTTCAAAGCTGATTACAGGCATTCTGGCTCACATGCTTGCACTTATGCTTTCAACCAGGTCCTCCAATTATCATCATTCCCCCTGAGGACACAACCATGAACATGTCCCAGGATGCAGTTCTGCAATGTCAAGCAGAAGCGTATCCTTCTAACCTCACCTATGAGTGGTGGAAACAAGGACAAAATGTCTATCACATCGAGTAAGTGACCAGAATACTAACTGAAAATGTATAACAGTATCACAGGGGTCATTGGAAGACTTTGATTGGTCAAGTGCAGTGTCCACTGAATTTAGCTATCAGGTATTTTTGCAATATCTTTTTGCATCTCAGTTGGATGTGTATTTGTGTCTATAGAATTCTGAAATCACGGGTGAAAATACTAGTGGACGGGACCCTCCTAATTTCGGGACTTATTCCTGAGGACTCTGGGAATTATACCTGCACACCCACCAATGGTCTAATGACTCCACCCTCTGCTTCTGCCTACCTCAGAGTTAAACGTGAGTACTTTGCAATTTTAGATTTGCTATTTGTCGGTCCAGAAGAACTAGATAAGTTCAAATTTACTTAATATGGTGACAGAATTAAAAGCCTGATTCTCTTAAAGATCCAGCACGAGTGGTACGGATGCCCCGCGAGACTTATCTGCCCATGGGAATGGGAGGAAAGATCATATGCCCAGTTCAAGCAGAGCCTCCTATGCTGTATGTTAATTGGACCAAAGATGGAGCATCCTTGGACCTGGAGCAGGTACATTATGAATGCATATATCATCCAACATCTTATTTCATTGTGCGCCCATCATTTTATATTCTTCTTCTGGATTGGTCAGTATCCGGGATGGATGGTCAACTCTGAGGGCTCAGTGTTCATAACTGCTGCCAATGACGATGCAGTGGGCATGTACACCTGTACAGCCTTTAACAGTTACGGGACCATGGGCCAATCAGAACCTACCAAAGTCATCCTGAAGGTGAGCACCATATATGACCATGGAGCACAAAGCCAGTCTTTCACGAGTTTGCGTATATAGTAAATAAATAGTAAGCGAGTTTGGCGCGCTGTCTGGGGGGGGGGGCGAGCTTGGAGGATGGTGGACTCTGAGCCCTAGTCGATTTGAACCCTTACACTATATTGGTCAAAATTCTTGATTTTTCTTTTATGCCCAAAATCATTAGGAAATAAATTAAAGATCATGTTCCATGAAGATATTTTGTAAATTTCCTTCTGTAAATATATCAGAAGATATATTTCATCAGTAACATGCAACAACTTTATTTGGACAAGTTTTAAAGGGTTAGTTTAACCAAAATAATTCTGTCATTAATTACTCCACCTCATGTCGTTCCAAACCCATAAGGCCTTTGTTCATCTTCTGAACACAAATTAAGATATTTTTGATGAAATCTGAGCACTATCTGACCATTGACAGCAACCCAACTGAAATGACCCCAGATCTAGAAACATAGTAAATACATCGGTTTTACATTGTTTTCTTTTTTTTGCACAAAGAAAGTATTATCGTAGCATCACAAAACTAAATTTGAGCCACTAATGCTAAATGAACTGTTTTACTGATGTATTTACCATGTTTCTGGATCGTCGCTTTGCTGTCAGATAACCTCCAGTTTCATCAAAGATATAGTTTTTGTGATTTAAAGATGAATGAAGGTCTTGGAACAACATGAGGGTGAGTAATTAATGACAGAATTTTCATTTTGGGGTGAACTAACCCTTGAAAGGCAATTTTCTCAGTATTTACATTTTTTTGCACCCTCAGATTCCATATTTTCAAATAGTTGTATCTCAGCCAAACATTGTCCTATCCTGACAAACCATATATAAATGGAAAGGTTATTTATTCAGCTTTAGTTCCAATGTACTCATAAATGTCACCACATATTGAAATGCATTATTAATGACTAACCTGACACTGATTGTTGACACCATTTCTCTTGTTTGCAATCTGGCGATGTGCACAGGACCCCCCTTCTTTCAGTGTCTCTCCTCGTGCCGAGTACCTTCAAGAAGTAGGCAGGGAGCTGGTGATACCCTGTCAGTCTCAGGGTGACCCAACCCCTAACATCACATGGAATAAGGTAAGGTTTTAAAAATGTCCAGTAGCTTTCGGTTTGTTTTCCGCAATGTCTGAAATGTGTTTATATCTGTTTATTAAAAGCACACTGTGGATGTATGAACATGCATGAACTGTACTGCTTCAGTGTATGTTTGATTCTTAATTATCTTCTCTAGGTTGGTCCTGTCCCTCGATCTCCATTTACAGTCCTATCTAATGGCTCTCTGGTCCTGCGTCCACTCAGTAAAGACCATCAGGGGGCATGGGAATGTCTTGCCTCCAACCGTGTAGCTACTGTCAGTGCTTCAACAACAATTTTAGTGCTAGGTGAAAGAACTAATGCCCGTTAAATAAAATATCGCTATGCCTAAAGAAAAACAAATGAGACAGAAATAAAATATATTATCTGCTCTGTTGCAGGCACAAGTCCCCATGCTGTTACCTCTGTGTCTGTGGATCCAGGGATTACTCATGCAAATGTATCCTGGGAGCCAGGATTTGATGGAGGATACACACAGAAATTTACAGTTTGGTAAGTCACTAAGGGCATTCCAATTACCAGTGACCCAGCACATTGCTTAAAATGTACTGTATATACCAGTCTAAATGTAACACCAGTCTTTTTGCAGTATCGATGGTAGTGACTCAGTTTAACGTTTCATCTCTCTCTGTATCAGGGTAAAGCCAACTGTGAGAGGCAAGCATGAATGGGCGTCAATCCCTGTGCCAACATCTAAAACCTCCCTACTGGTGACGGGTCTGCAAGCTGCCACTAGTTACCAGTTCAGCGTTCTTGCCCAAAGCAAGTTGGGCTCTGGCCCCTTCAGTGAGATTGTCACCATTAGGACATTGGGTCAGCACACATCATTTACAAACTGTGCACTTCATGAAGTCTTTCATTAGCTCTACATATACATGTATCTTAGTCCTTTCAGGGTTCCTGAAATCTGCCCTCTTTACATTTACATTTTTACATTTATTCATTTAGCAGACGCTTTTATCCAAAGCGACTTACAGGTGGGGAAAACAGCAGCAATTAGTCCTA
>JAUMHI010000252.1:735944-752663 GCA_032359435.1 Enteromius unitaeniatus | reverse complement strand
TGGACACGCCTTCTGAATTAAGGCCAATCACTAAGCAAATCGCCCGAATCGAAACTAGAAGCTGGATGCTTCACACTTAAGTTACAGCCAAGTATCAGCAAAACTACCTTCAATACTCTACTCAAATGTGCTAATTACAACGAAAACCAACACGACAAATAGGCAGGAAACGAAAAATAACACTTTCTAGCACTGTGCAATATTTCAACACTACCTTACGAATATAATGTAATTAAATATCACTTACGCGCAGTCGCTGTTGCGCACTCCGCGGACTAAGTGCTTCTCCCTTTAGCACAAACCCACATCAAACTCAGCTACTTAGAATTTTGTAGTGTTGAAGATATTGATCAGCTTGCTCAGTGTCAATTGGAGCTAAACTCTGCACAGGATATAAGGAACCCTGTAATGCCAGGTTTAGACTGTCTGATATTAATTTTCGGATCTGTATTCCATTACATGATTCAAAACATTCTCTGGTAGACTTTAACAATATTCCATAGCCTTAGGTCAAGATGTATGATCTAGCATGCTGAGGTAAATCCTTTATATGTATTTTTACATTGCAGCACCTCCAACAGCAGCTCCCACAATGGTAACCACTATTGCAGTGTTGTCCCCTCCCACCTTGCTGTCAAGCAATCGTACATCACTGGGTATATTGCTGCAATGGGTGCCACCTCTAGAAGAGTCTCCACCATTAACTTCATTTGTACTTCAAGCAAAACGGGGAAAGGGGGAGTGGGTTACTATAGACCGAGAGATTGCTGTCAACATGACTGAATTTATTGTACAGGGACTTGTGAAGGTAAACGTGTGCAATATTGAGAATATTACATCATGATGATGTTCCTATTGCTTTTAGCTTGATGGGTCATTTACTCTTCATTTATTTCCACAGGACTCAAACTATGAGCTGCGTCTTCTGTCTTGCAGGGACAGACAGTTCAGTGTGCCAAGTGACTCCGTTGTTATCTCTACTGAAGGTGAGGCTAGTTCTGAAATGTGCATTTTGATTTAATATATATAATTTTTAGAGATTTCTCAGCCTTGTGTGACTTTGAAAAACATAATATTTTTAATATTTTGTAATTTTAGTAAGCTAATGGTTTAATAAGAAATTGAAAGTTTCAGTCAGAAGTCTAATTTTGTTATAGGTGGATCATTCTTATTAATTTAGTGAATTATTAATTGATAGCATGTAATGTGTGTCCTTAAGGTATGGAGATGTATCCATCAGCACCCAGTCTACTGGCCTTTGGTCCTGAGCCCCTGCTGGCTGGTGTGATTGGGGGAGTGTGTTTCCTGTTTGTTGCCATCATCCTCTCTTTGGTGACAGCTTGTGTTATGAACAGTAGAAGAAGAAAACAGCGAAGGAAAAAAAGAGATGGTAAAACAAGTGATAAGGTTTTCAGGGTCATTGAATTTTTTTTTTTTATATTAAACTTACACCACTATTAACACATTTTGAAGCTTTTTACATGCTCTTAAAGTTATTTGGGGCTGCAGCATTCAGATACATAGGTGTCTTAAGTCCTTGATAATCAAATGTTTTTGTAGAGTGAGCAATGCACTGACTCCTCATTTAGTCCATTCCTAAAGCTTGAACACACTGGAACGAATGAATATTTTGTGTGAATATAGCCGATATTAATGCCTCGTAACTAAACTGAGGGCGCCAATGCGAGTGTGTAAAATGAAGTATAAAACGCGAAGCATAAAAGCATCATTTGAAATTAAAAACCTGCCAGTAAGTCTCAGTTTTCTTTTTGGTTTGACACTGGTAGACCACTGAGATTGTGCCTGGAGCTGCTGAAGCAGTTTGGTGGTGCTCAAGCAGAAAACAGTCTTGCTGAGCACATGGAAATAAGTAGACAAAGAAGATGCACTGAGACAGGATGAATGTAGAGGCGCTGGTCTCATTGGTTTTTTAAAAATAAAGAACTGGAGCTGCTGCTTGTTTTTTGCCAGTTAACAAAGAAGTGTATGAATGGTTTTGACAAGCTCGTCTTCTGGCTCCCTCCTTCTGTGTGACAAGCGAGTGTCAGAAGCATAAAAGGTTGTGCAGTGCTACTTTATGTACCGTCAGCTCATCGTCAGTGAAAATCGTTTGGGTATGAACAGCGAAAAACACTGACAATATTCACGCATGATAATTGTCCCGGTGTGTACGAGTCTTTAAAGTTCATTCCAGTCAAATCCAAAAGTGTATAGACATTTAATGCCTCCTAGACTGATACATGACATTTGAAATCATGTATTTGTTCTCAGCTGTCAGTGGTGTTGTTATGCATGGCATCTCTGTTGAGGCTGCTTTTATTTTTGTCACTTCATCTTATTACTCATTATGTGTGGCATGATATGAACTTTGCACCCTCCCCACCGTTTCAGATATCCCCTCTGCCTTCCAGAAGAGTTCATCTCCACAGTAAGTTCCATCTTTGCTGTGCATGTATCATTCCTAAGCTTCTCCATCTTTGTGACTGTACTACAAATGGCTTTTGAAATAGCAGCCTGAAGGGAGGAAGCCTTCCTGTCGTCCTTCCCTAAATTTTCTGTGTTCTTTCTCCACAGAGCTCACTCGGCTTCTGACAGTCCCGACAGTGTGCTGAAGTTAAAGCTATGCCCTCCCTTAAACTTCTTCCCTAACTCATCCTCTTCCGATCGTTCAGACCGTTCCTCTTTTGATAAAGGCAGCCGCAGTGAATACCAGGATCAGAGAAAGCAGCTTCTGTCCTCATCCTCTCCGCCTCCACACTACACCCAGTTTGAGAGCCACTTTGGGGGATCTCCATCACCCACATCTGCTATTGAATCCATATCGAGAAGTCCTGATGGGCGCTTTGTTATCCAACCTGACCTAGAAAACGTCACGCCAACCCACATCAAAAAGAACCTCAAAAAGGAGTTCCCACAATCCCCTGGTAGAGGCAGCGGTGGAGGGAGTAACAATGGATCTTTTAAAGAGACCAACCAATCAAATCCTATGAGTTCAGAAAGGGATAGACAGAGAAAGATGCCCACAGTATTGACAGTAGACTCTCCAGATCCAGAAAGACCCCCTCACTCACCTGGCAGGGTAAAGGCAATGGCCAGAAACTTCTCCCGTCATGGATGTTTCTACTCTGATGATGAGCAGGGTTGCTCTGAGGCATTGTTGGAGAGGGCCAGCTTTTATTCTGACTGCAGTGAAAAAAGAGCAAGTGACTCACTGAAAAAATACCGGAGTGCCAGTCATAGGGAGGACATCTTTCCGAGCTTAGCCAGGAGAGGTCGAGTTTTACAGACAGAGAGGCTGCTCCACCAAACACATTATCAGCCCATCAATGGAGACAGCCAGCTGACAGAGCCCAGCACTATGATAACTCAGTTAGATGGTGAAAGAGAACAGGACAACTTAAGCAAATGTTTAAAGCTGGTGAAGGAACGTGAGCAAATGGAAAGGGAGCTAGAACACTACACAGCCAGCCGAAGGGCACAGGCACATGAGCAAGAACAGAGGCGGGCGAAGTCTGCAAGTCCCTTAAGAAAATGGACAGGTGTTGAGTCTGAAGACCCTATTTGGAAGCCACAAGACATCCATTTACGGCAAAAATCCCGACCCAGCAGCCTGGCCCAGCGTGTATCTGATTATAGAAGGGGCTGTTACTTCGGCAACACCAGCAGTCCCATGGAGAGACTTCCCTCCTTATCTTCCACATACATCCAGTGGGACATAAGCCCTGTGACCTCCCCTACCAGCCAGGTGCCGGTGCAGAGCCTTTCTGAAGGGAACACACCTCGCTCACTCTACCCACATGCACGTCAAGGCATTACCAGTGTTGAAGATTCAGTTGCAGCAGATGTTTCACATTCACCAGCCACACAATATACCTCTCTCTCACTTTTCTCTCCAACCAGGGATGTACCTTCTCACCATAGAACCAACCTCAGTGGGGCACAAGCTAGACACCCAGAGAGTAAAATGAAAGAGGATGAGCTCCCCAACAGTACTTTAGTTGAAGAAAGATTGTTGCAAGAAAGAAAAATTAAAGAAGAGGCTACCGCATTTACATGTAGATCAACAACCCCTGTCTGCTTGAGTCCTCAACCATCTGAGCTGAATCAAGTGGTGGAAGAAGAAGATACTCGTCCTGACCTTCATTACCTTAATCCCAAGATTCAAAGTGTTACAGACATGGAGGAAGTAAGGGTTGTTAAAAAAGACAGGCTGAGTCGTAATTCTTCAGGATGCTCTACATTGCCCTATGATCATCAGAAAGAAGCAGCAAAGGGAAAAGTCCTAGTGAGTGAAGATTCAAGTTCCATATTACCTTACAGTGAGCAAGAGAAAGAGGGTATCAGGGCTCGATCCAGAAAGAGTGACAAATGTGTCTTCAGTGAAAGCCCTAGTCGGGTCTCACCCCTGACCCTTTTGGATAATGAGGCAGAAAGTGATCAGTCAAATTTCTCGAGAATATCAGAAACAGTGAAAGTTAAACTTGCTCCCCAACCAGCTAGCATGTCGCCACTGCAGACCAGCACTATCCTGGAATACCTAAGTCTTCCTGGTTTTATTGAAATGAGTGTAGATGATCCAGTTGAAGTGACTGAGTCTTCAGAATCAGTGGAACCGAGTGTTGAAGCAGAAACAGGGACACTGTTAAGAGATGAGCCTGATGTTGTACCAAAAAGTTGGGAAAAACATGGTCAGGACCACTCTGAGACCAATATTAGTCAGCACAGTGAGGCTGTTCATGATCATAGGACCATGAACATTCCTGTAGAACATGCTAAACCTGGAAGCATTCCAGTTGAACAGTGTTCAAAAATAGAAGCAAGGGATACTTGTAATAAATCGGGTACCACAGACACAAGCAATAAAAGCTTCACACTGCCTAAAGAAAAGGAAAAGAGTTCTCAGCCTTTGATTTCTCAGAGTTCAGGGTTTAAAAAACAAAAATTTACTCAGCGTGGTCCAGCACAGACATTAATTAACACTGCTAAAAGTATGGCATCAATAGTTTCCAAATGTCCAGACTCTACATATGAACAATATCAAAGACCTCAAACTCCGGGTGAACGGACAAACATGATATCCTCAAGGATCTATCAGGCTCCAGTGCCTTTCATGAAGAAATCAGTCAGCATCGGTCCTTGTAGAACCCTCTCTGGAGTTGGGCAACCACGTCCATTCCTTAAAAAGTCTATTAGTTTAGGTTCTAGATGGGAACATTTTGAAAATCCAAGAGCTTATATCTCCGAGACCTGTTACAGAGATGAATTTCCTCATCCAGACGTAAGGCTCAAATCATACAGTTTGGGTCGTACTCCTGCACGTTACTATCCCATGTCTGGCCCATCATGGCGAGGGACAGTGCCCTTTCAGCCTCCTAACACTCTAGAAAGTCGTCAGCATATTGAAAGAGCTGACATGCAACCCTCCTATTACAGACCTGGTCCCTCAGTCCCAGATCAACCACAACACATGGAATCATCCCTTCTATCAAGGAGGGGATCAGATCCACGTCGTCAGGGAGCAGTCTTTCCAGATTCTTCTAGGTGGCCTCTGTCTTATCAAGAAGCCCTTAGGTCAGCTCAGCATAAGTATGTCCCACAAGACCCCTCTCGACATTTTGGCCGTACCAGACCAGTGGCAAGACTAGACTACCTGCATCCTTCAGAACCCAGAAGGGGTCCACCAAGGCCTTTCTTACCCAGAGGTTACAGCTGGCCTTCACCATATCATACATCCTTCCCCCAACGAGAACAAGACTTTCTGAGACAGGTGGACAAAGGGATGGGTGCTGCTAGGGGCTTCACAGAGACGGAGAGCCGGGATATAAGAGGTGATGGGGGCAGAGCAAGTTATGCCAGCCAGAGCAGTGGAAGGGGTAGTGTGGGACCTTATGGACATGGGCATCTACGTCAGTCTCTCTCAATCACCCCAACCTTACTCAGCTCGCCAGAGACCACTGAGGAGAGTGAGATGCACAGGGCAGACAAAGATATGAGAAAACAGAGGTCCAAAAGGTGAAGCTGATACAGAAATGCTTGAGGCAAGACCTCAGCAAAGACAGTTACCAATTTCTTATTTTGTTTTGTACACATTTCTATCACTGTCATTTTGTATGTCTCACTGTGTATTGTTGCATATGTGTGTGTCTAGAAGAAATACCTCAGTAGATGAGAGTTACGAATGGGATGCCGTGGAATGCTCTGTGGATCCCAACATCCTGGAGGCCATGAAGATGGAGCGGACCCATGTAGGCTTTGGGCGAGGCAAGGAGTTCAGGCAAGACCGCCCCCGCTCCACTGCTGGCCTCCAGGACTTACAGAGTAAACGTAAGGACTTTTAACTCTTAGAGCTTGTTTGATTGTTCCCCACATTAAATGGTAAATTAAGTTTCACTTGAACTGTACCTATTTAACCTATCCATCCTTACTTTATCTTCGTCATCCTCCTCCTGCTCCTTTCATCTTCTCCCAGGCCTGTACTCAATCAGCCCTCCCTTAGTATCCCAGCCTCCTCATCAACGGTACAGTCGTTCCCTCAGTGAGGCCCGCTTCAATGCCTTGAGACAGGAGTTCCAGGAGTACCGCAGAGCCCAGCAATCCTGCTCCCAAGATTCATGCATCCCCCTTTACCCAGACTCTGACTCCAGCTCTGCACTTCTTTGAGAACCTTACCTTGGTCCGTTACCTCCCTCTAATCCCTTTGAGCAGGGGTAGGAAAGTTCGGTCCTGGAGAGCCGCAGTCCTGCACAGTTCAGCTCCAACCATAATCAAACACACCTGAACAAGCTAAATAATGTCTATGGGATTATTAAGATTATTATTAAATTATTACGATTATTTTTTTCCCAGGATTGGAGCTGAACTCTGCAGGACTGCAGCTCTCTAGAACTGAACTTGCCTACCCCTGCCTTTTGAACAATATTTAACATGTTTTGACTCATGTTTGGCTATCAGCATAGTACTTCACTTTGTAAGCAAAATGTTCATGTCACTATATAAGATTCTGCAAGTAATATCACATATGCAGACATGTATAAAATGGCTTACTTGTACCCGTGTTAAATTCAGTGCAAACTCAAGGTTTTGTTTGGTTTATCTCTTGTAGGTAACTAACCACAATCCCTGTGTTTATATTTCCAGAGCATCCTAAGAAAGAAGACAGATTGGTTTTAAATACAAACCTAACAAATCCTGAGAAACAAAGGATCCAGACTTGAAGCTTAAAGCTGAAAAGACCATTGCCATGATGTTGTAAAGGTGCATTCAGTTCCTACTGTATTTTCTAAACTTGAAAAATGTACAGTATATGGAATGTAGCTTTTGTATCTCTGTCTTTTGTTGACTTTGTATTTATCTGTTGTCATCAATCCCAGATTGCACCTCCTAGATTAACCTAGACTAAAAGGTTAGGGTACAGAAGTACAGTTTTACAAAAAATAAGAAAAGAAAAAATAGAAGTCTCATACTGTTATTATGATAGATATTTTGTAGTTAAAATTGATATCCGCTATGGATAATGGACAAGCTGGAAATATAACCCCAAAGGGTTTTTACATTATCCACTCAGCCAAACCAAAACAACAGTATAGAATAAAGTCTGCTTTGACAATCAGATACTGCAGCCAAGAAAATATATTTCAAACAACTGAAATGTATAAAGTTGTTGTATTTTTCCATTTACATGAGTGCATGTATATGAATGTTGCTGTTGCATATTTGTTTACTATGTGTATATTTGGGCTCCATTCTTTTATTTCACCATATCTTGCAACTGAACTAATCTTAAACTTTTGTCATTTTCATTTTGGTCAAGTCCCAAATTCTGCAAAAATTCAGTGCCAATTCTGAGTTAAGAAGCTTAACTTAAGAGGCTCCTTAATACTCGATCAAACCCTCCTCACAATTTGGCCTCTATAGTATTGTAATCAGTTTCCCACAGAGAAACATATTTGCATCTAGTGGTCTTCTGTAATTCTTCTATTCCGGCTTTATTGTAATACAAAGAACTCAACTGAATGACATTAAAATAGATATTTAAAATGGTTGAAACAAAAAAGTAGATGCTGACAGATCTTGACATCCATTTCTGGCTCTTTGTCAGTCTGTGCTTGGTATTGTAAATATTTTTACTTGTTATTTTTTAATTTTGTACAACTGTTCATGAATGTTTTGAGAAAACAGGAATCTATCTTATATTTAAGATGCTGCTGTACATTTTTGTAATACAATTAATTTTTTGGCTTTTTATTTTTTTTCATTTTTGACAACTTTTGACAAGTTTTGTGTAAAAAAAAAAAGGAAAAAAAGTTTTATATCTGTTCTTGTTTTTATAAATGTTGTCACTCTTTTTTGTATGATTTGTGAAATAAAATTTTCCACTAAAATGCTACTGTCCTGTGATAGCCTTTCAGTTATTTGCTTCAAAAATAACAAGTATATGGTTTGGTTGCATGTACAGTGGGAGAAAAAGTCTATGCTAAATGATAAATAGTACAACACAGGAGTAGCACTGTATGTTTTTCTTTATTTACTCTCTGTATGTCCACATAATAGCGGATTCAGGTCAACCTAAAGTTAAGTGTGAAAGCCTTCTGGTGTCTTGCTTGCATCTCACGGGAATCACTTGGCAGTCATACGCATGACATGCTTGACCATGTTCCCGATGCCATCGAAGATGTAATGGTAGTGAAAGTCAGTCTCCCACATGAAGGTTGGAGTGCTGATCACCTTGTTTTTCTCATCCACATAGGCCTCGTGAGATGGGCAGTTAAGGCAAAAATCATGCTTTCATATTGTTGGACCACAAAACCATTCATAAGTGGCACGGGTATATTTATAGAAATAACCAACAATACATTGTTTGGGTCAAAATTACAGATCTTTCTTTTTAGCCAAAAACCATAAGAATATTAAGTAAAAATCACATTTCATGAAGTTGTTTTGTAAATTTTCTACTGTAAATATATCAAAAGGTATTTTGGATTAATAATGTGTATTGCTAAGAACTTCATTTGCAATGTCATAGTGATTTTGATTATTTTTGCACCACCAGTTTCCAGATTATTAAATGGTTGCATCTCGGCCAAATATTCTATCCTAACAAACCATACAGCAATGGATAGCTGCTGTATAAATCTCACTTTCAAAAAAATTGACCTTTATGGCTGGTTTTGTTTCCCGGGTTTCATATGCTTTGAGATGCAGGAACTTCCTGCATAATTTAAAGACACACTTTATAGTGTTTGTGACGTATGTTTGACATAAAAATGAAGGTAAAAGGATATGTAAGGTTCACGGGTGTTGTGACGGGCCCCCATGCTCTTGACCGCCTGCACCATGTTGGTGTTGGGCCAGCGGCCCCAGCGGCTGCTCTCGTCACGCTCGTAACCCATCGTGACTTCCAGATTGGGCAGCACTCTGCACGCCAGGAGAGGAGCCATGCTGGACAGACTGAGCCAAAGAGAGCAGGACTGAGGTCAGTTAATTTTTAAACAATTTAACTCAATTTGACTATGAGGTCCCCTGCAGTTAAGTGAGTAAATTCCCTGTTACTAAAATGGAGAACTGTGCACATGCATTCTCTTGCACCCGTAAAGCGATCCGCCCCTTTTTGTACTGGTTTACCAAATGCTGCGTTCACACCATGCCGTAATTGCGAGATGACAACACATGCCATTTTACTCATTAGAGGGTTTCTCACTGATAGTATTGCCATAGAAACACATTATATTTTAATTATCATTTAATTTTCGTTACTAGAATAAATATGGTGAAGCAAGAAAATCAGACCTTTTACCCCCAACAGTTAACGTTAGTGATCAGTGTTGCTAATTTGATTAGTGACCTAAAAAACGGTGCAGAATCTTAAATAGCTATCATTCACCCATCTTTATATAGTACAAGGAATACATTTTGATTTTATTTTTACAGTTTGAATATTTTAGAGTCATATACTGTACCCAATGGGCTTGCGAGCGCGGTGGAAGTCCTTCATAATTCTCTCCACATCATTATTCAGCTTGCAGTCTTTGCCATCTTTGCTGAAGGTGGACCTGCTCATGAAATGTTAAAGTCAGATAACATGATATATGAAAAGATTCTGCTCAAATCAACCCAACACTTCTTGAAACCTTGAAGGAACTTTCTTACTTCAGATCTAGACTTTCTAAAGGTGCTGAAGTGTAATTGGGCTATCTGAAGCCGGATTGGGCTCAGACGTGGATTAGTCTCATCCATCACCTTTATTTCCACTTTGCCTTAACCAATTGTTTGCTAATAGTGAAACATGATAAGAGGATTTTCGCTCCAGGAATAGAGGTAGATCTGGGGTGACTAATAGTAAAAAGGCCAATCCGCACATAATCTGAGGGTCATCAAAGTTTAAGTATGACTCTTGATGCTTTCTAAATGGTAAACTGTCAGGATAATGCACTTCCTTTGGAATGCATTTGCATTGATTCCTTTGCAATAACATTTATATTTGCATTAGCATTCATCAGCTAAAAGACTGTCTCTCTCACAGGTTCTTGACTATTCCGTGGCCTCCAGGGAAGATGACAGCATCAAAGCTGTTGACGTCCAGTTTGGACAGATCGTTCATCTGCATCATGCCCTGGCCGTGGCTGAATCGTGCAGACTCCATCATCACGTTCCTGCAGAGAGGAAACAGTTTGGTTTCATATGGTCATGATACTTTAACATATACAATATTGTGAACTATCACTACACTCATGTAATTCTACTTCAAAAAAAAAAATCCCATGCTGCACATCCAAACCCAATGACATTCCCATAAAACATGATATTTCCATGGTACTTTTTTGTTATAGGATTGTGATATATGGAGTATTTCATTTGAATGATCTTTACCTGTTGTCACTAGATGCTGGCTGCATCCTCATGTGGTCCATGACATGCATTTGCTGCTGGTTTGGGGCAAAGATCTGAAAACGGGCTCCATTACGGCTCAAGTGGTACATGGTGCTTCAAAGAGACACATTATCTATTAATTATGTTTTATAGGACTCTTGATTCTGATTGATACAGCATTCAACGGTCAAAATACGTTTAAGCGAAGGTGTTGATCTAAACCAGGTAATCAAGATATTATCATTTCAGTTCAATATGTATTTATGTATTTGGCAAATAGTCTTTTAATAATGGTCCTGCGCGGTCATCCAGTCATTATCTCTAAATAAACCCTTGATGAACCTGTCAGAGTTTATTTAGTGATACTGACCAAGTGATTATTCATTAACCTTTACATAATCCAAACAGATCCATGTAATCAAAAATATAAGAGCGCTTAGCCTTTGACAGATTAATGTTTTGAATGATGCTACTGCAAGAGTTCTTTTGCTGCCAGTTTTTGTTTTTATGATTTTTAATACTTATTCTGCAGTGCATAAGAAACAATATCTACGATCTAATTTTGCTTCATTTGCAAATTGCATTTTCTTGATTTAGTCAGAAATATAACAAAATTCACTTTAAGCGCAAAACTACAAAAATCTATTTGCAAATAGGGTAAAAAGTAAACATAATCTTTCTTATCTGACACAAATGGCTTTTAAGGTAAATGTAGTAGCTCTTCACAGCCAAGCTTCATTAGTAAACATTAGTTAGCATGAACTAAGTATGAACAATGCTTTCATTGCATTTAACTCAACATTTACTACTATACTTTTTCAGTTGTTAATGCACTGGACAAACATGAACATTTTCAGCTTACATTAAAGAAAGGTTAATAAATGATGCTGACATATATTGGACAGTTTGGAAACAAATGAGACCTTATTGTATAGCGTTACCGTAAATGGTGCTTGTTTGATGAATGACCAACATAATGATGCTATGGGAATGCTATGCACCCTGCTGTATACTTACTACGCAGCCTCATGGATGTCGGTTCCATCCCACCAACCGCAGCCTGAGAAAACCTTCAAAAGCAGATCCGTTTACATATTCAGAACCAAACAGAGATATCTTACAGCCAACAAGAAATTCAAGACTGCCAGTCTGTGTGATGTTCTTACCACAGCGATGTTGGTGTTGCCCCAGTTGCCCCAGTCTCCCCCATGATGCATCTGGCAGACAGGCTGGCGCACCAGCATGGCTGTGGCCTGCTTGACAAGGTGTGCTCGTGATGCCAACATGATCACACTGCTGAGTTCACAACACAGAGATCAACCACTAGAGAGTGTGCAGACTGAACTGAAAGTGTCCGATCCTGCAGCGGAGGAAGCCCTGCTCTTTTATACTGATGTTGTATGTGAGACGTCACTCTGTAAGCTACGCTTCTGAGAAGATAAGATACTTTGTCTGAACAACCCTTTTCCTTTCTTCATTGCTTATCTAATAATACCTTCCTCAATTATCTTATTACCTTAAGTCATTTGGTCAACACCCGGCCAATGATGCTTTGCTGGGGCTGCGTTTACCTTCATTTACCTCCCTAAACAATCTGACCCATCGCCTCCCTCACTGCTCCACGGCCGTTTCATTGCTTGATTTTATTTTGATAAATTGTGTAGTTGCCTAAACTCTTGAACATATATAATTCATATAAACTAAAACCACAATATACATATTTATAATTGTAACATACATATTAAATTAATTAGGGTGTACACTTAAAATACATACTTTAACCCAAAAACGTTTTAGAGAGAGAGAAAAACTTTCAAAAGAAACATTATATATATATATATATATATATATAAAATAATTAAATACAAAAATATTTTCATTGGTGCTCTCAGTGAAGTATAACTGTTTTTATTAAATGTTTTATGAACATAATGCACATAGCATTTACTTGAAATATAAAAAAAAAACTAAATGAGGAAAAAACATGGATAAACAAATAACCATATAAAAGGGAACAAGCAAAATAAGTAATAAAAATATTTTTTATAATAATAATAATATTTTATTTTTTATTTTTTTTATCAGTTGTTCTTTATTATGTGTTTCTTATTTGTGTGTGTGTGGGGGGGGTTATGTCTATGCAAGATTAATATCTTTTTTTAATTTCAGTTTTAGTTATTTGTCAACTAGATTAAACTAGTTACAAAATATATATATATATATATTCTATTTTATTTCAAGAAGCAACCTTTTTATGGTTTAAGTTAACCATAATAGCTTTGTTGTATACAGTCATATGCAACATATCTGTAAAATACATATTAGTGCATTGATGTATTTATCAAACAATTACAACTTTACAAACAATGTGTTACTGAAATGTTTTATTGGGTAATCTGAATTAGAGAAACGTGTTGATCGTTTGCTGTTTGAGACATCTTAAGCATCTTGATTGAATTGCAGTGAATGAGATAGTACCCTCTAAAGCCCATTACTTAATAAGGCTCTTAAACACAGTAATACTATGTGGTGTCTGCTGGAGGCCCGGGCACTGATCCAGTGGGTTGTAGATCCTACAGGACACACTATAGGCCAGATTATACTAGTGCACTACACATGAAACATACTGAGATTTAGGAAAGAAATAAACAACAGTTCAACAATAGGCCTGTGATGTAAAACACCTTCAGATTCATCCAGAACGATAAGAACTATACAAAAACAGCAGAAATGGTGGTGCGGGTGCATTTATTAAAAGAGATATAGTTTTAACAGTAATAAGAAATGAAACTTTGTCAAACAAGCACCTTTTGAAACCTTCAGGGTCAATCGCGTGTCAGTGTATGTGCATGAGTTCCAAGAAATTTGATCAAAAGGTTGTGTCTCTCTAAAAGAGTTTATGGATCGTCCTGTTGAAGGACGTGCAGCTTAGCTCTCGTCTCATCTTTGACTTTTGGCTGCTTCTCTGGAAAGATTCTTTTTTAGTTCATTAGGGATTCAAACGTGATCCACAGCCATTCACTCACTGCATATTTTTGACCTTCCTTCAGCTTATAGAGACTCTGACTGAGGTGTTTAAGCCTTTTCATAGAGATAGAACCGTAAGACCTTCTAATCAGCAGACACAATTGCACAATGACAGAAGTGGAACAGTGTAACCTTCACTGCAGACGAGGGTTAAGAGTTCACCGCTCTCCTGAGACGCAGTCTGTGCACGTCCTGCGCTCTCCTCTGCCGCTCTGACATGGTGCTGCTGAGATTGCGTTTGATGGCCGGGAGAAGGACGGGTTCTCCTTTACCGGCATGATTCAGGATCCTGGGCGGAAATGACCAAAAACGGTTTCAGAATTGTGGTTTGTCTGTGTTATTCTGTGATGATGATGATGATAATTATGGAAAAGAAAGCCTACTGTTTCTTTGGCACTGGTTTGAGAGGTAGGTGTGGGAAATGCTCGAAAACTTCACCCCTGAAAGAGAAGCATATGTTCAAATATGAAAATAAAGTGGCAATGATTTTAGAGATGGTTTCTGAATAGGCGATTAGAATTAATAATATGATATAATAAAAAACTGATTCTCATAAAAGAAACATGTCCAGGCCACATTTATCAAAAAAAGCATTTTCATGCAAAATATAATTTATTTTGTAAACATTAAAAAATTATAATAATATAATTTTTAAAAATTAGTCACAAATAAAAAAACTAATTAATTTATGGACATTTTTTATTTTAATGACAGTCCTGTTTATAAAATTATTATTAAAATAATAGTTTACATTATACATACTAACAATTACCATATATATACTACACTCAACAAAAATATAAATGCAACACCTTTGTTTCTGCTCTGATTTCTCATGAGATGGACTTAAAGATCTAAAATTCATTCCAGATACACAATATTACCATTTCTCTCAAACATTGTTCACAAATCAGTCTAAATGTGTGAAAATGTCCCAATTTTAATAAATACTTTTAATTATTACAAAATAGTTTTTTATAAATAGGATATTTTAATGAGATGCAAAATGTAGTTTCTTATTCCCTTCGTTATATTTTGGCTTGACCAGGATATTTCTTGAGCATAATAATGGAGCACCTGCTGTTTTCACAGAGTGAGGCTCTTGCGAGAGAGAAAACTTCAGCAGCCGATCTGTTTTTAGAGGTGACTTCTCTGAGGACCGTCTTGATCCGCAGCAGCTGAGTGAGGGAAGATGATGATTTTTCATCAGGTATGGGTATAAGAATCACAACAGACACAATGAAACGCTGCTGACCTCCTGATACTGTGCGGTGTTGGCGTGATAGAGCTGCCGGATGATGAGCTCACATTCCTTCAGCGTCGGGGTTCGGGGCTGCTGGGACGGGCTGCAGGTGATCCTGAGAGGCAGCAGAGATATGACTGCACCTCCTCGTCCTCGTCCTCCTTCGGTTCCCTCCACTGAGCTGGAGCGGGTCACAGCAGGAGGATGTGTGGTTAAATGAGGTCAGTTAATCAGAAATGCTAACTCAAGGGTTATAGAGATTTGGCACCTGATGAATTCACTCTGGGAATTCTTCTCGGGGGAACCCTCGCTGCTGGATTCTGAAGAATTACTGCTGGACCATATGGACTCTGTATGCATCACACCAGGGTTATTAGAGTCAACTATAACTACATGAAGAAAATGTGTTACTTGAAATAAAATAAACATGATCTGAAATAATATAAAAAAAAAAAAAATATATATATATATATATATATATATATATATATATATTTCAGCTAATTGCCAAGGCAAAATTTCTTATTTTCATTTTTTATAAATGGAATTAAAATACTTTTCTTGCATTAAAAAAAATTATAATTAAATCTGCATATTTAAATAAATACTAATTAAAATGACAAAAACTAAATTACTTAAATTAAAAATAAAATATGAATACAAACTAATGATATAGTATTAATAAAAACTAGTAAAATATATCAATAATACTGAAATGAATAAAAAATGTTTACATATTTAAAAAAAAAACATATTTTATTAGTTAAGAATAAAAACAACAAAATTACTAAAATTTTTCAATTGAATTATCCAAATAAAAACATTCAAAATATTAATAAAATAGTATATGAATAATACTAACATGTATAAAATGAAAAGCCTCGTCTGTGAAACCGGGGGAAAAAGTCTCTCAATATTACTAAAATAATTCTTAATATTAGTTTGCAATATACAACAAAATAAGAAACAATAAGAAGACATAAGATATTTCCTCTGCACAGGTTAATCTTTAAGGGTCTTTTCTATAGCAAATTGTGCATCTTTGCATGAGTACATTCTGAATATAATTATAGAAAATTAGGCTTGATAAAACATAGCTTACCTTTTGGAGAATTTTCATGTTCCATTATCAGCTGATACTGGAATTCTGTAAGAGAGTAAATATTTAAGGGTAAAAATAGTATGCACACAAATGTTAAAAAGTTCCTTAAAATACTTTTGAATGTTTGCTTAAGTAGAATGTCAGCCAGTTTGCATCCTCCTAACATGTTAATTGATATCTAATAAGTTAAATATTGATAAATATTACCTTAATTAGATTTCAATTCACATTTCCCCCTTTAAAAACAATGGTTTGCTCTTTCCTACATCAAGTTTGAGGAAGTGACATCATCAGCAACCTTCTGACCACATACACATCACAGAAGTAAGTTTGTTTTACAGTTCTTAATTATGTTTGGCCTCAGTATTTCTGTTTTGGGGTAAAAATCTTTTAACTACTTAGAAAACATGTTCTTCTATTGTGCTCTAGAGGCAGTTTTCACCCTATTCTACTGTTTTAGATCCAAGGTGGTATATACAGT
>JAUMHI010000252.1:697210-713439 GCA_032359435.1 Enteromius unitaeniatus | reverse complement strand
CATCAGTGTCTTGAGTTTGATACGAGCTGCAATTGGGAGCCAGTGCAGGGAGATGAAGAGAGGTGTGATATGGGCCCGTTTTATTAAAAAGTTTTAAAACAATGCTGTGTGAGACCTAAGTATTTCCGTTATTGCATATTTATGGATCAGTGTTTTGAAAATGTGAAATGGGAATCAATCCTGCTGTCACGAGCTCGAGAATTTAAAGCGGCAGACGCGCTCGAGCTTAGAATAAACCGACGATATCGGCTAATATAGTCATGTTATAGTGTTTGGTGTGAACGGGGCTTTAGTGCTGCTGTTTAATACTTGAATAAGCAATATTTTTCTCAAATTTGCTACTGCTTTTTCTGTTCCAGGCAGCATTGGTGATGTTTGAGCTGGCCTGGGTCATGTCTAAAGACACCAAAGACATGCTGTGGTGAGCTTATTTTATATTACCTATAAAAAGAACAAGACTGATAAATTGCTAGTGAATTTCACAATGACAACTTAACGAATTGAATTAAATGCTTAATTACTTGGACGGATATTTTCTTTTAAAATGTACTCCAAAAATCATCAGTGTGTATTTGCTCTTTGATTGGCAGGTGGAGTGTCATTGGAGTGACAGATCAGTGGGTTCATGATAAAATACCACAGTAAGGATCTCGCTCTTCTTTGAAACTTCTCAGATTTTCTCGTGACTTCAGAAGCAAATGTTTCAAGTAACCTTGTTTCTTTTAAAGCATGAAATACGTGACAGACATCGCCACCCTACAGCGTCATGTGTCCAGACACAACCATAGAAATGAGGATGAGGAGAACTCGCTGTCCATTGACTGCATGAGGATCTCTTTTGAATATGAGTATCCTGCTTCATAATATGGAACTAGTGTGAGCTTGAGTGTTCTGACAGAAGTATTATCTTTTAAAAGCAGCATGCTAAAAACAAAATTCATGACCTCATTATGAATTTCATTGAATATCAAAATGATGTAGTATTTTATGACCTGTGGTGTGTATTGAGTGCATTTGACCCTTGACCCCATGTGCCAGTCTGAGGTTGGTCTTGTATCAGCACTGGTCTCTGTACGAGAGCATCTGTAACTCGTGTTACACCTCCTGCAGCTTTAAACTCTGGTCCATCAACGGACAGAAGAAACTCCAAGAGTTCCTAGCAGATATGGGGTAAGTGGACTGATCTTATTCTTCTCGCTCTTAATTCGCACCAAAAATACTTAGTTTCATGAAGCTATGTAATTTTATCACTCATTGGAAAATCTTTCCTGGCCTCCAATAACTTGCTATTTTTATATAGCAGCAGTAGGAATATGATAAAGGTGTTTCATTTAAAAAGTGTTAATAATTTCTTAGTTGGTGTCAGCGGTTTATACGAAAGAGAGAGTTCATCCTTATAATAAACATTTCCTGAAAATTCTTACCTACAAGCCGTCCAAGATGTAGGTGAGTTGTTTCTTCACCTGAAAAGTTTTGGAGACATGTAGCATTGCTCACCAATGGATCCTCTGCAGTGAATGGGTGCCGTCATTATGAGAGTCCAAATAGCTGATGGAAACATCACAATAATTCACACCCCTCCAGTCCATCAGTTAATGTCTTGTGAAGTGAAAAACAAATCCATTTCTCAAAGCACAATATTGTTTTCTCCAGTAAATAAATTGTCATTTGAATCAGGAGAGAAATATGTACAGATCAGTTTTAATCAGCGGTTTGGACTCCTGTTCCGACGGCACCCATTCACTGCAGAGGATCCATTGCTGAGCAAGTGATGTTAAGCAGTATTTCTCTAAATCTGTTCCCATAAACAAACAAACATATTTACATCTTGGATGGCCTGAGGGTGTGTTCATCTTCAGGAAGTAAACTATTCCTTTTTAATGCTCGGTACAATTTTACTATGGTGGATTTAAAAATATTTTTTAATAATTGTTTTTCCCTCAGTCTGCCACTCAAACAGGTGCGACAGAAGTTTAACTCGATGGATATGACAATTAAAGAGAACCTGCGTGAAGTCATCGAGGAATCCGCCAATAAATTCAGGTGAGAGAGTCTTGCTCTCCTGCAGTAGTCAGTATCTGTTGTGTGTTTTAATTGTTCACCGTTTGTTTTTTAGTATGAAAGACATCCGTGTGCAGACCTTCGCCGTGCACTTTGGCTTTAAGAACCGATTCCTGGCCAGTGATGTCGTTCACGCTGCTGCCGCCCTGCTGGAGAACGTGGAGAAGGATGAAACGCCAACCGACAACTTCATCAAAGCTCTGGACTGTCTGTCCAGGTACAGGGTTATTATAGTTGCCTAAATTTATTTGAGGTCGTTTTAATTGATTTTGAAGTGTGAGTATGGTGTCTTAATGCCAGTTTTTACTCGTTTCTAATCTGCGTCTCTGTAGGAGTAATCTGGAGCGGTTGCATTTAGGCATTGATCTGGCCAAGAAGAAACTGAAGGCCATTCAGCAGACAGTGGCGAGCTGCATCTGCACGAACCTCATACTCTCACAGGGGCCTTTCCTCTATTGTCATTTACTGGAGGTGAGGATCAAATCAATATTTTCAAATTTACATTTCTGGAGTGGAGCAATTTTCCATCAAACTTTAAAAATAGCACAGAAAAGGCCCATAATTGTTAAAAAGATTAGCTCACCACAGTTTAGTTTTTTTGTGAATGCTGATCCATCTCTGCACGTTTGCAATGAAAACACTCTGTGCCAACATCTTACTACATTTATAATTAAACTCTCTCTCTCTCTCTCTCTCTATATATATATATATATAGTGTGTAAAAACTAAAGCTATTTGGTAAAAATGACAGGAAATAGGTAATAAAGTACTGCCATGATTATTTGTGTTGTCATTTTACTGTTCTGTAAAATAATATTCTTATTATTTTTATTTCTTTCCTATTTATCTGTACTATAGTGCAATAATTTTATTACTATAGTCATGTTTATTTTGTTTTAATATTATTAGAATTCAATAATAATAAATAAAAATAATTTATGAGTGAATTATTATTATTATTATTATTATTAATAAATAGTTATCCTATAGTATAATCAGAATCTCTGTAGTAATATATTTAATTTAATTTGGGAAAAACAATAAAAATAAATATTTGTTGCTATTTTAAATTTGTTACAATTAATATTATTATTGTTGTTGTTATTATTACTTATCAGCTCTGCCCAATGCACATGTTTTCATAACCAAGTTGTATGTTTCTGTTTGTAGGGAACACCAGATGTGAAGCTGTTTTCTAAACCTCTGGCTCTGACTCTCCTCTGTAAATACCTGCACAAAGCGTTCGTCTGCTCTGTAAGTACATGTGTGGAGATTTTCAGTAATCACACTAAGTTGCTAAAACCATGTCTGTTCTCATGTGTATGTTTTTATTAGACTAGGAACAAACGCTGTAAGATCCTTCCATTGATAATGGCTGCTCCTCTGGATGTGGAGAAGGGAACCGTGGTCGTCCTGGGAATTCCACCAGAGTCAGAAACCTCCGACAAGAAAAAGTAGGTTTGTTTTAGAAAGAGATGTTCCATTCACTCTTTTCCAGCTAATTCTAACTCCAGTTATTTTATTTTGAAGTTTCTTTGGCCGGGCTTTTGAGAAGGCAGCTGATAGCACCAGCTCCAGGACTCTACACGATCATTTTGACACTTCAGGTAAGTCACAGCATCATGGGTGTATTGACCACTAGAGGGAGGAGCAGGTCAGAACTTCAGTGCCATCTGTCTGCTCTTCTGACCACTGCTCCGTGTGTGTGTCAAGAGTTTGGATATTCATTTGCCGTAAGAATTACTACAAAACAAATACTATTTTGCTAAACTTGAAAACAGTGTATATTGATCCTTTGATAGATTTTGTTTTCTATATTGTAGCAATGCATTTTTTTTAGTTTTAATTTTTTTGTTTTGCGGTTGTTGTTTTTTTTAGTAGCTGTATTTAAAACCATTTATAAAATTCATATAGTTGTATGAGTGCATAATTTTACTAAATGGTCTTTGTAATTAGTTATTTTAGTTATTTTATCTTTGCTAAAAAAATATAATAAAGCTTTTAGTAGCAAAGCTGTTTTATTTATGGAAATAAAGTGTTTCTAAGAAAAGACACCAGTGCGAAACTTAAATTGAAAGCCATATCTTAAACACATTCTGCTAATGTTGAATGGGTTTCATCACGATTAATGCAAACTCTCCTGTGAAGTACTAAAAGACATGCGTTGCACATGAGCTGCTGTTTTATTCACTGGCTCTGTCAGCATCTCAGTTGATTTTCCCATCATTTCTGTCAGTTTGGTGCCAGATGCCTTCAGTTCTGCCAGGCCCCAAAACACACATGCACATTCACATTCACGTGTGCATTTATCAACATGCCACAACAGATTATGTGAATCCCTCTCTCTCTCTCTCTCTCTCTCTCTCTTCTTCAGTCATTGAGCTAAAGATGGAGGACAGGGGAAAGTTTCTGGATGCCCTCATTACCCTATTGTCATAAAGGCCCACTGCTTGCTGGGAAGGATTGTCAGACTGCCCACAGAATCTCTGGACATGTATGTGCGTGCGTGTGTGTTTTGATGCAACGAGGCTCTCATCCACACACACTGTTGCTCCACAAGGGGAATTTCACATCCCTTGAGTAAATATGAGATTTACCATGTTCTCGGTCAGTTTGGTGCCAAATACCTTCAACTGACCTTCACCTTGACGTTGATACTGTCTGCAGCCCTTCCTGAAGACTTCAGGATCACTTCAGAGATCAGCTGGTGTTTTGGTTGAGTGCTGCCAGACATTCTGTTTGACTGCACAGGCCTGATTTAACTGTTTTGTACCGTGTCATTTAATATGTACTTGTGTGTGTTGTATTTGAATTGAAATAAATGATTTTTTTATAAGCTTTTGTATGCGAAGAATTTAATTTGACTTGCGATTTAATGATGGTTTGTTTTTTAATTTTTCTTTATTTTTTACCATTTTAAGATTTAGATTTTTTTTTTCTTTAAAGGTCAACAAAGACGGTTTTTAACATTTTATAACATGTTTTCAAATGAATAATTTAGTTTTTACCTATAACATTGAGGGAAAAAAAATAGGCATGGTAATATCTGCTGAAAAACATTACAATAAGGAAAACATGTTTTTCTTAGGATTAACCATATTATGGTAGTTAATATGGACAACTCTTATTTTATTCTGAAGGACCGATTTTGAGTTAAAACGCCCTCACGTTTTTGTTTATTAGGAAATGACAACTACTTGATTTGTGGCTGAACTGTTGCTTTAAGTTGTGGTTCTAATGACAGCACTACCCTCCGTCAGTGAGCTGTGGTAAACCCTCTCCTCTAATGAATGGGTGGATGTGTTTATGTATCATGGGTTATTATCAAAGCATGACTCACCTGTTTATCTTCTTTTTTTCTCGCTCGCGTTCTCACGTCGTGTCCTTTATTATCACATGTACTCTGAGTACTCTGAATACAGTTGCAGAAATAATAGTGATGCTGGCCTCAGATTCACTGCTTTTTCCACCAAAGGCTCTAGTGTAATTGACTGGTTAGATGCATGGAACTAGAAATGCATCTCTTTTTTTATTTTGTTTAAGATGTTTCTGTTATCGTCAAAGAAAGTATCTTTCTTTGGTTTTGTGGCATGAAGCTGTTCTGTTCTTGAACGGCTTGATCTCGTGAGGATTAGCTGCTCTGAATAACCATGAACAATAGAAGTCGTCTATGTGTGGCAGTATCACACTGTGTGTGTGTGTGTGTGTGTGTGTTTCTCCATTTCTTTTGGGTGGGCTTCATCCGTTCAGACTTAATTCTCGTTCATACATGATTGCAAGAAAGTTTTTTTTTTCCCACCAAGGAAATTAATACTTTCATTTAGCATGGATAATATAACAAAATATTTGGCTTTTGCAAATAAACATTAAAGTGAACTTTATATTCATGAAAAAGGTTCTTTTACATTAGAAAAACCTTCCAGTCGCTCTCATTTTAATTTGAATGCTGTCTTAGAGAAATAGTTGAGATATTAAAGAGATTGCACTTTTCTTGCAGGTGTCTGTGAGTGAACATGCTCTGAAGAATACGCTCAAACATCCATGAAGACTCCTACAGCAGCCATTAAAACGCTGCCCAACTGAGAAGACAATTTCCTGTGGGTGAGCCAGAGTGAGTAAGCGTGTGTGCGTGTGTGTGTGTGTGTGTGTGGTGTTACTTTTGTTGTAATGAAAAGATGGAAATGTCAAATCTCTGCTGAAGAATAAAATCAGACATCTAAAGCAGAATAAAGCCGTCTCATATAACCGAGACTGTCCATAAGCTGTTGTCACAGCAGGAGGTCAATCCCTCGTCCAGTTCATTTTACTTTCAACCTGCACACATTCCATATTTCATTAAGAACATTCCAGAATCATTCCCAGACATTCCGGACCCTGCAGGGTTCAGTCACCGCTGCCACTCAGTGTTAGCATCAGAGGGAAAAATCACAAATGAGATGTATGGCTATTGTTGCCAGCAAAAGATATTTCTCCTGAGAAAATAACTCTTTATCATCAAGAGATTCAGAAGTGATCTCAGCAGTGTCTCAAATTAAATTTTTATAACAATTCAGATTCTTTTTTCCTCCTCACATTTCAACTCACAACTCTTACATTATGCAATTCAATTGTTTTTTTCCCCACCATGGAATAAAAATGCAATAACTACAACTTCATTCTGGATTTTTTTTCCCCCTCAAATTTGCCAATTTAATGAAGTTTGAATCTCAGAATTCTGATAAATTATCAAAATTGAATTCTGAATATAAATTCAGAATTGTGAGAAAGTCTGAATTTCAAGTGTAATCAAAATTGCGACAGCTTTCTCCGAATGGTGAGCGTATATCTCGCAGTTCTGAAATTCTCACTTCTTTTTCAGAATTGCAAGAAAAGAAAAAAAGTGAAATAAAAACTTGCATTAACCTTTTGTTTTTTCTTCAATATTTGTTAGTTAGATGCCAAGACAACATTTCTAATTCCGGTTGGCTTTTTTAAACTAATTTGTATAGTTTATTTTTCATTTCAGCTTTATTATAGTTACTGAAAACAACTCATCTGTGTTTTGTGTGTGTTTGTGTTTTTCCTCTTAAGAAACTGTGCTAGCTAATTGTACTTCTTGCCATTGTATGTTAATCAAATCACATAATAAGTGCAAACTAATCCGACTGGTCACCTGAGACCCAGGTTAATAATATCAGATGTAAACAGGGCCTGAGACGACATTAATACTCACGTAAACCGAAACCGAGCCACTGTGAAAATAAAACGTCCTCATTCTTGCACAGGACCTAAAGACTTGTTTGTCTTTTTTCCTTGATTCCCTGTTTAACGCATAATTAGGCACTCAAGCACACACATCATCATGCCCCTCCTCATTAATTTCCTTCCTGCTTCCTGTCCAGCTGACCCTTAAACAGGAAGACTGATGATTCTGTTAGGCTATAACAGTTTGTCATCATAACTGACCTCACATGAACACACACACACAAACATTCCTGAGCATGTTCTTGTTATGTATTTGTTCAAATAATCAGCGTTTAAAAATACTCTGTTATTATTACCCTATTAAAAAATAAAAGGCTGTACCATACACTACCATTCAAAAGAAATTCATACTTTTAGCAAGGATGCATTAAATGGGTCAAGAATGTCGGTAAAGACATATAATGTTACTAAAGATTCTGATTTTATCAAAGGGTCCTCAACGCTGATAATAATAATAAAATATGTTTCATGAGCAGCAAATCCTCGTATTAAAATGATCATGTGACACTGAAGACCAGAGTAATGATGCTGAAAATTCAGCTTTGTTCAGCAGGAATAAATTGTATTTTAAAATTTATTTGAACAGAAAACATAAAATAATATGTCCCACTTTATATTAGGTGACCTTAACTGCTATGTTCTTGCATTATTTGAAACATTTGATATAATACACCTATTGTGTACGTACATGTTTTTACATTGTACTTCTATTTTTAAAATGCCTGCATTTATTACATCTGTTATTCATTTCTGTAACACTGTTAACCCATCACTTACATTTTAACCTACCCAAACCACCAAACCTGTCCCTAACCTTCCCCGTTTTCACCTCAATAGAAGGAGTGTTTTGCAATACAGTATGAACACAATAAAAACACTGATTGAAGGAATTACACAGTAGTTATGACTACTTTCAAAATCGTTCAAATTTCTCCTCTCGAGGTATAGATGGCAGATTGACAGCGGGAGCGTGGACGGTGACTAATCCGTCTTAGAGAGTGTGAATCAGGGTGAGAGGTTGTTCACAAAGGACCGTCACCGTGGCGATGGTGAGGCCGATGACATCACAACCGGTAAGTTATGGGAGGCTGTAAATGACACCTGACCTTTGGAGAGCAGAGGTCAGCGCAGGCGTCATGAGAACCTGTCGTGTGACAGAAAGAAATGAGAGTGTTTAAACCGTCACGTGGCAGATGCATTAAAGAAATGGACAGTTTCCACAAAAATTTGAATTCTGTAACAGTTGCCTGTAGCCAGTTTACCAACATTCTTCAAAGTAAAATTTAAATAATATAATATCATCTTCTGACTCAGTGTTGACTCAACCAATGCTGTACATTTGTGGGAAAAAAGCTAATTATTACCTAAATATTAGGTACATTTCTCATAAACATATTTGCCAACCAAACACCATCTTTTTATGTGACATTTTAGAAACAAAAACCTATGCATCTGTTATTTGACTTTGTACTAATAGGAAAGTCATAAAGGCTTCTAGTTTATGCTCTGTTTTAATGTATTTCATTTCATTGTGTCTTCCAAAGAAATTTGGGGGATGGGTTTGGGAGTTAAGATAGATATATATATATATATAAATGTGTTTTCATTTTCAAGTTATCTTCTGTTGTTTTTTTTTTAGTTAGATAGAAATTGCGTAATCTAATGCAGTTCATTAAGTCATATTAAAATATATGTGACTTGATCAGTTAATTAGTCTACTCAACATTTTTACTAATATCAAATCGACAACCATAAAAAAAAAAGCTGTATAAAAGTCTGTATAAAAATAATAGAAGTCTGTGGAAAGTCCCCACAATTCATAGAAACACGTGTGTGCATGCTTTAAAACTTTTGTAACTTGTAACATTTGTGTAACTTTTCAAAACTTTTCTTATTTTTTCGAAAAAGTGAGATACAACTGAATAAAAGTGATTTACATTAAAGAAAAAAAAAAAAGAAAGGTATATGAATTAAAAGTATATCCACTTGTCCGTGCACCACTGCTCCTTACTCTCCTCTCGTGATCAGTCAAATCAGACTAGTTTGGGGGTCTTTTAAACTGTTGCTGGGGGTTAAATTTCCCCCCATTGGTTAAAAGCTTGTAATATTTAATATAAAGGAATTTTTGCTTAAATGTTTTTATTCAAATCTTTTGCTTTCTTCCATAAAACTGTGCTGGATGTTAAGTTTTGTGAAGGAGGGCCACTGGCAGGAAGCCTTTGAGTGACTATATATTTTAGGTATGGAAATGAGTTGGTATTTGGGATATGGTCACTATACTTTGTTTTGCACTGGCCACTGGGCTAGTTTTGTCTCCTGGCAAACCTTTTGTTGAGCAGATGCTCTCAGCTTAGAATTGTAATGTATGTTTTTTTAACTGAACTACATTATTGTTATATTTATAAAAATATATAGACCCCACTCAAACCCCCTCGATCCACCTGGAATATCACTTGGCCCACCCTTCATCTCCTGTCTGGAGCCGGGCCTGATATGAATGATGTATGGTCATTGTGTATTGGTTTATAGTAAGATGAGTTTTGTTTCTGTCAGTATGTGTGTAGTGTGAGAGGTTGTTCTCTCTTCACATTTTTGTTCCTCGTTTCTGTCTCTCTCCCCCAATCCGTGTCTTGGAATGTCTGCAGACGGGTCTTCCATTGTCCTTATCCATATGGCCACATTATGGGGTCCTGTCACCAGGCAACTGCAGGTTCTTTTGCGGTTGCCATGACGAAGATTCTTTAATGACGTCGTCTCTGCCCCCATGCGCCTCTCTTCATTATGGATGGAAGGTCCTTTTTAAAAAAGTCTGGCACCTCCCCCGAGTATCCACCCAAAACACACACACACACTTGTTACTCAGCCTCGTAACCTCCTTAGCTTCCAAAGGGTGACTGGAACTAACAATCCCACAATGGCGGCTGAAAGAGCTGGTGTGGATATTCATACAGGCTCTATTGTGTTGGAGACTGAGAGAGGAGGGTCGGGGGAAGCAGGGCTGTTAACAAACCCATAAACTACAGAAACACAGGACCACAAGAGTTTGTGCTATAAAACGCTCGGTCAAATAATCTAAGAAATGACCTCCTAAATTAACTAGTTTTGTTTAAATTCTGTAGTTTTATCCATATGAAGTAAATGGCATTTATAGTCAGAAATGTTTTTGATGTGCATGTATTGCTTTAGGAAATACATTTTTAGTTTATATTACCAGGTAGATTCTGTAAACTTCTGAGTTTGCATGCTGTTTTTAATATATCACTATTAATGTAAAGTTATATATTTGGCTGAATTAGATGAAGTTTTGTGCAAATGTGCGGGAAAATTCATGATGATGTTGAAAGCATCAAACCAATCGGTCATATTTTGCACTTTATGTAAGTTAGTTTAGCAAATTAGAAATGATTGCAAGCTAAAAACCTGACTTAAATGTATACATTTTTAATATCTATTTTCAGGTCAAATTCATTTGTGTAGAACTGACCGATTATTGCAAAGTAATATTGCAAAGATTTTATAGTCATTTTATTTATTTTGTGGAAAGAAAGCGTGGATTTATCTTATTGCGTTTTTTTGTTTTTATCTATTATGGCAAATTAATATTTTCAAGTTATCTTCTATGTCCATGCAATGAAGCCATATTAAAATATGTGTGACTTGATTCGAAAAGCTTAAAAAAAGCTTTTTTGTTTCTGGAAAAATATTTTTGCTCACAATAAGGAGTCTGTGGAAAGTCCCCACAATTCATAGAAAAAAATGGGTTTACTATCGTTTGTTCTTTTAAGTAAAACACTTATTTTTAATTTTACATTGCAGTGTGTCCAGTTCATTTAACTGGAGCTAACCAGTAAAATCAGGTCATGTGGTTCTTTGGTGTGACTGATGTGTTTTTGCTGTGTTGAGTGGCCATATGACCGGCTAAGCCTTAAGAAACAAGGTTCTGGAAAACAAGGCAACAACAGTTGCACTTCACATCTGACTCTACTGACTTTTCATTTAATAACCACCCAGCATCAAATACTTAGAGCTCATTTGAATAAATTGTGGTAACTTTAATGCTAAATCTTTCTGACTTTAAGCATCTAAACTAGTAAAGAATCAAACTACCAGTCCGGAAGCTCCAATTCATGTGAAAGTTACAGAACATATTAAGAGTTTTCACAACCTGATTTTGAGCTTTAGGTGACGGTGTACAACACAACACAAACTTTCCTATTTGTGTCAAAACTGTAAATGTTTATTCCAAACAACATTCATTCAAGAATTCAAAGACAATAAAAAAAGTAACAAAAAAATAAACATTTCAGACAAGCTGGATAAACTGAATATAGAGGTCTTGAGTTCAAGAAACATGAAGATGTCCTTCCATGTAGACACGAACCGGCAGGACATTCCCAAAAACACACATTTTCCATCTTGTGGCTTTGTTCAGCTCTGATGAGCATCGGTGTGGACGGGTGAGTTACCATTAACCAATCAGTCAGGAATCGCTTCAGTTATCCAGCTATATCTCAGAGGGTTTAAGAGTCTCTGCAAATGTGCTGAAGCAGGTTCCTCTACACACTACAACATCGGTAAACATCACAACAGCTACAGATACTAACTTAATGCTTTTAGTCTCTTTCTCCAGGTACCTAAAAGAGATCTGTTGTCAGATTATAGCTTCTCTTTCACTCATGAACATCCTCAACAGATTGGAAACAGCATTTTTAGCAAAGGCGAAACACTTTATACTAACTTTCATTTTGAACACAAACAACAAACGTGCTTAACAGATCGTAGTTAGTGATGTGAGCATTAAGTATTGCATCTTATAACGATCAGAAAAACGTGGAAATGTTACAATTAATTACATGGATAAAACAACAAACAGTGAAATTTTAAGCAGAAAGACTGAAATATAATTTCTTTTAAAACATAAGGTTTATTTACTTAGAAAAAAATCATGTTTTACAGTGTATCAGCAACATTTTTACTTCGTGTTGTTATTAAACGATTTATTACAAAATCAGCCCAAAAAAACAGGTAGGTAATACTTTACAATAAGGTCCCCTTAGTTAATGTATTGACTAACGTGAACAAACATTGAACAATTCATTACAGTATTTTTAAATCTTTGTTCATGTTAGTTAATAAAAATGCAGCTCACATTGATTTTAATAATGCATGTATAAATTAACATTAAACGCTCATTTTTAGTTCACCTTAACTAAACTGATGCTAACCAGTGAACCATATTCTAAACTATTAGTCTGGCGTATATAAAAAGCATCAAAAGTTGAACAGATCAGTAGTTAATGCACATGAAAACATTGTAGAAAACTCAGGACTACTTCAAAGCATCGTGATGATCTGTTAAGCATTGAGTAATGTTTGTTTCTATTGTGGAAAGTTACTATAAAACGTCCACCTTCAGAAATGCACAGGCTTTCCTCAAAAGTTTCGCGTTAAATACCAACAAATGGATCCGATCAGTAGTCCAAGATGCTTCAAAGAGAAGCCAGGGGCCTGTGGAAATGCGCCTAGACGTAATTCCTCTTGTCGTAGTCCCCGTTGGACGTCGCTCTTTTGGTGGGCGCGTATTTGGCCGAGTATCCCGAGCCCCCAGAGGAAGGACACGAGCAGCAGAGCATGATCCCCCCGAGCAGCAGCAGCGCGGTGGCCGCCCAGCCGATGTAGAGCGCCGCGCCGATCTCCCGCTTCTGGGCCGCCGGAACCTGAGGGTTGTAGAAGTCGGAGATGATGTTGTTGGCCATCCAGCACAGCGGCACCAGCACGAAGACGGCGCTGATGATGTAGATGACGCCTCCGACGTTCACCACCCGCGCCTTGACGCTCTCCGTCTTGATGCAGTTGGTGCACTGAGCGCCGGCGATCACCACCATCAGTCCCACGACGCACATGACGGACGAGATGACCGTGAGCGCACGGGCTGCTTGGAGGTCGTGGCTGAGAGCAAGCATGGAGTCGTGCATCTTGCACTGCATCTGACCGGTGCTCTGCACGGCGCACGACATCCACAGGCCGTCCCAGATGGTCTGCGCCACCACGATGTTGGCCTCGATGTAGGCGGTCACCTTCCAGGTGGGCAGCCCGCAGGCGGTCATCTCCAAGAGCGAGCCAAAAACGCACAGGGTCAGACCCAGCATCTCCAGAGCCGCGGAGGCCATCTCTTTTATTCCTCAGAAAGATCTGCGCACCTGTTGAGGGATGACTGCGTTCCTCTCCAGAGTCTTTGGTACTTCTAAGCAAAGTGTTCTTTTCTTTACTTTTTCTTCTTGCGTCTCCAAATATGTGTCTTCAAAGTTTTCTCTCTCACACACACACACACACACACACACACAAATCGAGTTATAAACTGAAGGGCTTTGATCAGGTGGAAAGCATCTCTTCTCTGCGTCTCTCCTGCGCTTTGACTAACGGACTTCTCCTGGACAGGGAATAAGTGGAGTGGAATAATAGCGGTGCGCCAAGAGGAGGGGTGTGTGTGTGTGTGTGTGTGTGTGTGTTTTTAGGATTGAAGAAAAACTTGCATCCAATCGCAGAGCGGAGCATCTGTTGCTCGCCAATGAGGATGCAGAGACACTGTGCGTTTTGAGTTTTTGAGGGGTAGGTCAATGAATAAAACTGTTTTACTTGACTCAGGATTTATTTTGAAGCTATTCAAGGACTTTCGAGTCGGAAAGCATAGCAACTATTTATATGCTCGAAAAACTCATTCTTTATATTGTGGTTATTTATACCCTTCTTGTTGCCGTTTTCTTTCACGAGTTGTAAAATGTAATGTTTGTAATATTTTGTAATGGTTTGAATGGTAAATGTTCAGCATGATAAGAATAATACGTCAACTATACAAAATACTCTTAAAAATATAATGGCGCTTATAAGTCAGTACATAAACAAAACATTTAAATGTAAAACTAAATATTAAAAGAAAATGTAAACAAAAGTTAAAATTTAATATATATAGTCAAAAAGCGTGTTTAGACGTGTTCGCTGAAAGCACTGGAAAGCACAGTTCTCAGAAACTGTGACCTGTCTCCGCCATCTTGGCTCGAATTCTCCACTCATTCGCACGGGTCCCTCGCATTGATATTTGAGCCGTAATGGCTTCCGTTGCGCTGGGCTCTCGTAGGCATTATGGGATAAGGGCGGAATTCTATCGGTTTCCGGATTCCCTGGATTGGCCTGCTGGGAAGAAAGAAAACAAGGGAGGTGGGAAAAAACTCCAGGTTTTTGAGTTTTATCACGCGTTTATAACAGGTAAGGGCTTCTGGCGACTGAAAAGTTACTCAAAGTTTCTTCGCGTGTGTATCCGGAAGTGATGAATCACTTTGTATCAATTCCTGTGTGGCTCCAGTAACTGTTGCATGTCAAAGTTGATGTAAAGTTACACTGAGAAGAAGTTTGATTAAATGGTCATGTTGTTTCGCTCGATTCCTGGCTGCTCAGTTTGAAACTGTAAGATAACACACGTGTTTTGTTTTATTCGGGTGTGTCAGTTTTAGATGGACTACGTGCTCTGAATGAAGAACATTTTATCAAGCAGGGTGTGGAAGAGGAGGAGGAGGTGTTTTTACTTGAAACGAGGTGCTATAAAAATGTACCCAAGGTTATCTGTTGTTTCATTTATAAATTACATTGGAATTTGGCACCATATGATATTCGAGAAAGGAGTTTGGGGGAGTTGAGCAGAGTTTGAAAGCACATCTCAAAGTTTAATAGCTCGTTCTCCGCCTGGAACCAACCTCCTCACTTTAACATAGAGCCAACAGCTCCGTGCATGATTCAGGTTCCTTTTTTATTTAGGAGAAAAATGCATACCTTTTTAAAAGCGTGTAGAGGTCGTCCTTTCTATGTGCTCGTTTAATAATAATATAATATGTTGATTATATATTTAAAAAATCTGATTGTTGCTTACATACGTTGTATAATGACATTTTTGAGTATGTTCTTTTAAACATTTATGATCCAAATGCAATGGAGTGCTTTATAATAATAGTCAAATAATGAAACATGATGGTAAAACTAGCAAAATACAGCATAGCAAAGGAATGACAGCGAATGTTTCAGAATAAAATGTGCATAAACAACGTATAAATACATATTTCTGTGCTATATATAGGCCATATGTATGAGTAAACAAATTATTAAGAATGTATGTTTGTGATCTTGGGAGAACCTTACCAGAACGTTAGTTCTCAGAATGTTTTACTGTCAGCTGGTTATGTATAAAACTCAATCTTGGTCACTTTTTTTTTTTTTTTAGAACTAAATACAAACTTCAGGCGGCTTGTGTTCATCAGAATTATATCTTTTGACTCTTGTTATGTTAAAATAATCTTGTTCATGAATAAACTTGGTCTGAAAGGAAATCCCCACTTTTATAATGAGCAGGATTTTGGCAAGACATGTGACAAGAAAACAAGATGAGTTTTGAAATGACTTCTTCATTATGAAGGATTACTGTTTCAGGTTGGTTAGGTTTTTTTTTTGCTTTATTGCTAATTTTGTCTAAATGAGAAAATGTTTTAATTTGAATTATTAAAGGGATTGTTCGCCCAGAAATGAACATGTGATGTTTATCTGCTGACCCGCAGGGTACCCAAGATGCAAGTGACTTCTGTTTCTTCAGTAGAACACAAATAAAAGGTGCGTTCGACTTCATGCGGCGCTGCGCAGACCGATCGGCGGCTGACTTGAAGAAGTGCATGTTGGTTACAAATTCTGTCCGACTTGAACCGGTGTGGCATCAAAGTAACGCGAGAGCGTTTCGAGAACAGTCGGCTTGCTCGGCGATGGTCACGAGTGTTTCGTGCTTCAATCCCTATAATTGCATAACAAATCAATTTGCATGCCATTTCGTAAATAGTTTACGATCTTTTGACTGCAGTACATTTCCCCCCTTAAATTCTTTATATTGG
>JAUMHI010000252.1:675922-697110 GCA_032359435.1 Enteromius unitaeniatus | reverse complement strand
AAGTTTGCTTTGCAAAAATAAGGCAATCGGTTTCCAAAGTTTTTCTAAGTAAGCTGAACTTATTAGGATTTACAGTGAGGTCAACATTGATTGATGCTGAAATCTGTGGTTGCTGCTTCACTTGCATGTGCTGCATTTCTTCCAACAAAAAAGGTATTTTTATATATTTCCATTACATCTGCAATAAAGTAGGCAAACGCCACGTGATCTGCCATGTTTGAGGAAGCAACGAGATCCCCAACGTGTCCGGCTTGACGGCTCCGTTTTCAGCTCCTCCTCGACTGCTTTCGGCTAATCTCACCGATCGGTCTGCGCAGCGCAGCAAGAGCTCGAACACGCCTAAAGACTTTTAACTCCAACCGTTGCAGCTGTCAGTCATATAGTGGAAGTCAACGGCAACCAAACATTCCAAAGCAAATAAACATCAACTTTTCGTTTTTTTGGGTGAACTATCTTTCAAAGCTGATTAAATGTGTAAAACGGGAAAACATAATATTTTACAGCGTGATTGATGACTTCAGAGTAGCACAAATGTAGAAGTTAGGTGCTGGTGAAAGATTGAATTTATTTACTCGGAAATACAGTAAAATCAGTAATATTTCTAAATGTTATTCCAAGAAAACCGTTTTCTTTCTAAATATAGTTTAAGATTAATGTGCTCTGTAATGCAAAACTGAATTTTCAGCAATCATTACTCCAGTTTTCAGAGTCACATGATTCTTCAAAAATCATTGTGCTGATTTTGAACCATTTCTTATTATTATCAAAGCTGAAAAACGATTTTTTTGTGCGAACAAGATCCATTTTTTGAATGAATAGAAGTTAAAAATAGAGTTTATTTGAAATCTTTTGTAGCATTTTAATGTCTTTACTCTCACTGTTGCAAAATACTTCACATGTTGTTTTCGGTGGATTTTACACACTTCAGATAATAGGGTCTGTTATCAGCCAATACCCTTGAAATGGTTAGTTAATCTGCAGTATTGCTAGTGTAAAGTACTCTTTAACTCTAGATAGCTACTGGAAACTGAAGTCTGGCTCTGGTATGTCATCAGAGTTCTTTTTCTCTGTTGTTTCCTCTCTTCGTTCTCACATCTCATCTCGCACTCCTGTCCTGTATAGATGTGTCATTTCCGCATGCGTTTGAAAGTGATTCCGTCCTTTGTCTTGAACATCATTCATCAATACGGCGGAGCTGGAGTCTCTCTTCAAAGGTGAAGCGAATTGCAGCAGAGGTCATGAGGCGCACGTTTCACTCATGAACTCAAGTGCTGCTTTGAACGGTAGTTTGGTGGCGCCGGCCATCAGCAAACCCAGCTTTCTGATCTGACTGACTGTATATGTGTGGTTCCAGTCACATGTCTCACAAGCTTACAATCCGCTAAGCTCCGTCAGGAATTCTGTTAAGAACCTCCAAACCATTTTTCCCTTTATTGTAAAAATGGCAAATCTCTTAAGTCAGGTCACAACCTACAAAAGGGTGAGGTAGAGTTGAAAGCTGGTGTGTTTGTTAAATCTTTTCGTGGTTTTGAAGTTTACTGTACGTGTTAATGCAAAAAAATCTCCCTTGGTGCAACCGCTGTGCTGATAATGAGGCCACTTGATTAATCTGCAATGAGTTTATCCTTGCCATAATTCCCAGCCAGCAATAACAAGACCTCCCAGAGTGTGTGTGTGTGTGTGTTATAAAATAGTTATTGCAGTGTTCTGTATTATAAAAGCAGCACCGCTACACCCACAATCTGACATTTATCCTAAATTAGTTTCCATACTTTCCTGAAAAACACTTTGACTCTTGATGTTTCCTGTCACAGAGCAGAGACACGCGTGAAGAGCTCAGTCTTCTGACCTTCTGCCTTCATATAATAATATAATAATATTACAGCCAAATGGAAATTAAACCTATATCTGATTTAAAGTTGTGTAAAATGTTTAATTATTCACAACATGTCAAAATAAGATGATTTTTTTTTTAGAATAGAACAAAATTGCTAAATTGAAATGAAGATATTTTAAAATCCTTTTTTTCTTCTGATCATCAAGGCTGCAAATGTATGATTTAAAAATGCTGAAAAAACTGCTATATTATAAAACATATACATTGAAAAATGTAATTTATTCCTGTGATGCAATGTGCATTTTTCCTAGCTTTAGAGTAGAAACTATTTAAACCCTCTTTCTTGTTTTGTACTTATTTGGTGTTAATAAGAATAGCAAAAAATGGAAATGACACCTAAAGCTGATTAAACATTGTGGAAAATGTTGAAATATTCACACGATATTTTATAGCATGACCACTTTAAAAAAAACGAACGAACAAATAATTTGAAGTGAGCATGTTTTGTAATGTTTTTTCCGCTTACCTGCATTCATTTAATGAAAAATACAGAGTTATTAAAATGTTTACAATGTGAAATAACATATAAAATATGTTGAATATATTTTAAAATGATGATTGTTCCTGTGATGCAAAGATTTATTTGTTTACTAAATTTGCGTAAATGAGACAAAATGGAAACAAAACCAAAACCCTGTTTAAATAATCACTATAAATCTATTTTTTCACTAAATATTTTTTTGAACGGCACATAAAAATACCTTGTTTTAGTCTCTTCTGCTTAATTTGATAAAAAAATAGTCATATTGTAAAAAACAGTAAGATTATGAAATATTTGAGGTAGTTTTCAGCTGTAATATGTTATAAATGTCATTTATTCTTATGATGGCAAAACAGAATTTTCATGTCTTGGGAGTAGAAACACTCATGAGCATAAAAATCTGTCAGTATTACAGCTGTTAGGCTTTCACAGTGATGACTTCCAGCCCACTGTCTCCAAATCGAATTTCTCCAAACACTTTCACCCGAACCCCATGAAGTACATCAGAGTGTTTTTGGGTGGTTTTGTGTGTGTGTGTGTGTGTATGAGCCCTCATTTATGGTAAGTGGTGAAAATGTAGGGAAGCGTTTCCAGGAAGATGAAAGATAAACAGCATTGTTCCCTCCCTGTCGTCACCCCTCGCTCTGTGCTTCATGTCTAACACACTCACAGCGTCTCTAGAACAGTGTGTTCCCCATCAAAATCATCAGCCCCACCCGATGCAGATCTGATACAGTGTGTCAGAAGATCAGAGTGATGGAGAGCTTCAATCAGTACTGCTTTCATGCTTTCACGGACTGTTTCATTTAACTGTAACGTAAATTACATTAGCCATCTTCTCCTTTTAAAGGGTTACTCCAACCCAGAATGGAAATGTTGTCATGAATAACTTACCTACATATTGTTCCAAACCTGTAAATGCTTTGTTTGTCTTCGGAAAACACAATTTTTTAAAAGATATTTCTGATGAAAACCCGGGAGGCTTGCGACTCTCCCACTAACTGCCAAAAATGTAAAAAAAAGACATCTGCCATCAGTGGTTCTACTGTGATATTATAAATGTTATTAATGGGGTGGAGTAACCCTTTAAGATTCAGTGGCCAGTATTATTAGCTTTTGCTTTGAGTGGAGATTGTGTAAATGAAGTATTCTGTCATTGCATTTTTTTTTTGGTGAACTATTGAACAGAAAAGTGTATAATTTCCAAAAAATATGAACCAGTACATGTTTTCAAAATGGATAATAATCAGAAATGTTTGTTGAACAGCGAATCAGCAAATTAGAATAATTTCTGAAAAGTCATGTGACACAGAAGATTGAAATCAGTTTGTAGTTTTTCTTTCTTTTATGGAGTGTTGAAGAAATTGTGTTATTGTTTTCGCAGTATTTTTATTCTCATCATAGCCACCCTGTTCTTGAGATATTTAAGATAAATCTGTAAGGACTTCAAAAAGATGTATAATGCATGTGTTTGTTTATTTACTTTGTTTTATTAATATTTTTTCTTTAATTAGTTGTGTTATCAGAAACATAATGTCGCAGTCTGGAGAAAAAGGAAAGGTAAGATTCCTAATCTTGTGTGTGATTGTTTTGTATATTTAAATATTTAATGTTCATAATCACTATAATTAAGTCATTGATGATGATTCGTGAACTTCTGACTTAGCCAATGGTGTGAGTTTGGGGGCAGGGCTATCTGTTTGCTCAACCAATAGAAGATGATGGAGGTGTTAGGAAAATCTGTTGTTATTATTATTATTAGTAGTAGTAGGAGTATATATTTTCTTATTCTATTTGGTGCCACAGAAGTTACTCACTTCACCTTTAAGAATATTTCCATATTAAACTTTATTTGTGTGTTTGTAGTTCCCTGATGCTGCAGGATATGTGGGATTTGCCAACCTGCCCAATCAGGTTCATAGGAAGTCAGTGAAGAAAGGCTTTGAGTTTACACTGATGGTTGTAGGTGAGGAACATATAAACACACAGTCTGATTCAGACAGACACACACTGTGCGTTTAACCTGGTGTTATTATCACCTTAGGAGAGTCTGGTCTTGGTAAATCAACCCTGATCAACAGCCTCTTCCTGACTGACCTCTACCCAGAGCGCTATATACCTGGAGCGGCAGGTAAAACACTTACACACAGCTCTCCCGAGGTCTTCATTAACTCTACAGGATATTGTGTCCGAGGCTGAAATCATCCCTTGCATTCATGAGAAAAGCCTCTTTAGATGAACCTCATTTTGACCCCAAAATCACACGTAAACCTGTCTGAATACCATTACATTAGATAACGAAATATCCAAGAATGCTTTTATTGCAAGGTTTCTGCAGGTCTTACAAAAGGTTTTCAAAGTCGTAATTCACCCTTCCACAAATCAAAGCTTTAAAAAGGTCTTAAATCAGGGCAGAAAGTCTGAACTTCATCATGTTTATGCTTAAAATAAGAACAAAAATCTGTCAGTAGGGTATGAAAAGTTTTTTCCCTTTAAATTTCCTTTATGTGGATTTAAAAGGTCTTAGAGAGTCTTAAATTTAACTTTATAAAACCTTTGTTTTATATTTATATTTATATATATATATATATATATATGTATATTAATTATATATGGGTCAAAATTATAGATTTGTCTTTCATACCAAAAATCATTAGAACATTAAGTAAAGATCATGTTCCATGAAATTTCCTGACATAAATAAATCAAATTAATTCTTGATTAGTAATATACATTGCTAAGAACTTTATGGGCCGGTTTCCCGGTTAGGAATTAGATTAAGACAGGACTAGACCTTTGCTAATTTAGGACATTTAAGAATTTTTAGAAACATGTCTTACAAAAATCTGTGAGCGTTTTAAGACCAAACAATGACAATAATGTATTTTAAGATATCTCAGTGTAAGCTTTTTCCAGTTTAGACGGCTCTTAACATTTATTTTAATCTAGGACTAGTTTTAAACCCTGTTCGGAAAAACTGCCCCTATCTGTCAAAATACTGTCCTCTCCTAACAAACCATATATCAATGGATAGCTTATGACGTATAAGTCTCAATTTTGAAAACGTGACTCTTATGACTGGTTTTGTGTTCCATATATAATATAATAATGTATTCTATATTTGCCTAATGTGTGCCTTAAGTTTCTAAATGCTTTTTCGCCTAAAGTAATATTTTCATAATATATTGATTGCATTTTTCATCTCATGCAATAAATTGAGACATTTTTTAAGCATAAGTGTCCGAATGCTTTTTTGTGTAAAGTAATATATTACATTTATTGCATATTTTGTCTAATGCAATAAATTAAGATATTTTTAAAGTGTGCATTAAGTGCTAGAGTAATAGCGTCTTCAGCATGATGCTGCTCCCGATGGAATGCAGAACATTTCTGATTTAGATGCTCAATGCATGTAAAATCCCTTCAAATCCCCCTGCTGAGCACTCTGTCTATGAAAAAGTAAAAGGTTGTTTTCAAGAAAGTAATCCCATCTGTAGCCCAGGACCTCCTCCCAGAGTTTCTCAGAAAATGCTCATTAATCTGTTTCATGGAGCATCAATAAATCATTAGTATTTTTAATTTGATTTGTCTCCTCCTCAAGCGTTTCTCTTTTTTTCTGTGAACTTGCGTGTTTTTGTTCTGATGAGATGTTGTTGTATTTGCAGAGAAGATCGAGCGCACGGTCCAGATTGAAGCGTCCACGGTGGAAATCGAGGAGCGTGGAGTGAAGCTCCGCCTCACTGTGGTGGACACACCTGGATACGGAGATGCCATCAACAGCCAGGACTGGTCAGTGTGAGCCAAATCAGACCAAACCTCCCTGTAGTGACCTTTACTTAGTAGCATGAATCTTCTGTACTTCAAATATTATTTAAAAATGTATTATTATTTTATCATTCTAAAAGTGGTACGGTAGTGTCAGTTGTTATAATCAGCTTTTTGTTTTTCAATATAAAACCAATATAAATTTTAGTGTACATGAGGTCAGGAGTGTTTTGGTACATACAAATCAATGTCAATGGGTGTGGAAGGAGAACTTCTGAGCTGTATATTTATTTCCAAATTCAATGTTCTTTATGATTATGCCATATGCGTTATCATTTTCCCTGTAAATTATTGGTAGTAGATAATGACGGGATATTTGCAAAGCACAGTACACCTGCTTCAAAAACATGCTGTTGCACTCAAAACATCATATGCTTACATTTGCAAAAAATGTTGTGTTTCTTTAAATGCATTACTGCATTAGTCCAAAAGACATTTTATTACTTTTAATTACTCTCCTGTACAGGATTGGACACATTTTTAGTGTTTCACACTTCTGAGTGTCATTACTTTACATAACCAAACATTAAAGCACATTTGTATTGTAAAAATAAACAAGCATTTGCACTTTCAAAGAAAAACATTTATTATTAAGTCACTTACCCTGTGATATTTTTTATAATGCAAATAGACATATATAGACATTTTTAAGTATCCAAATGCTTGTGTAATTTTGACTAATTTAACTTGACTGATGTGTATTAGACATGTAGAATTCCCAAATACTCAAAGTAATTTGTATGCATCATGCAAAGATGTTTAAAGTTGATGCATTTAAAGATATTATGTTTTCTATCATCCAGCAGCTAAATCATAGCATGCTTACTAAAGAACTGTTGCTTAAAATAGGCAGTAGATCTCAACTTTCCCTACGTTCAAAATTTCCCTTAGATACTAGCTGTTTATTATTACGTATATCTACCATAAAATGATACCTTTGCATAAAACTATGACCTCTTTAGTGGAAGACCCTGCTGATTATTAATTTAATACCCCATGTTTTGTGTTTGTGTATCTGCCTAGCAGAGATTATTTACATTATGGCACTTGACTGTAGACTGGAGGCAGCTGTTGTCTCTTGTTGCTCTATTGGTCATTGAGCCTAGCTAAGGAATGCTGGGAACGTCCTCTTTGAAAGAACAATATCCTCCCCGTCTCTCACCCACAGACTTCTCAGGCTGATAATGAAAATGTGCCATCCATGTTGCCTACATAGTGTCTTCATGTCTTCTTCTCCTTCAGCCTCTTGATAAGGCTGCAGTGTCAAGGTTGATTCCTGCTTAATGTCTATCTGAAGACACAGAAGTGGTTTACTTCTGGTTAGAGGTTAAGTTTAGTTTAGTTTAGTGTGTGATGTTTAGATAAGACTGGAGACTCTAGAGCAAAAGAGAAGCTGGTGGCGAGACTTTATAGAACTTGCTGTTGCTGCATATCAGGGTCATTGTAGTTAACTAAAACTTAAAATGAAAGCAGTTTTTTTTTTCTTGAAATAAAATAAAAAACTGGAACAAAAAGATTTCCCTTTGTTGCCATGTCAGGGTTTCTCATTTGTAGTTTTAACTTGTACTTAAAAAAAGTAAATAAATAATAATTAAAAAAGATATATATATATATATATATTTATTTTTTTACTTACATATAACTGATATAAGTAAATAATAAAAATAAATTGTGTTATTTTTAGGGTTTTGGAGGTTTTTTTTTTACTTAAACTTTTAACTGCTCAAAAAAAACATGTAAACCTAAATAACTTGATATACAAAAAAAAAACTCAAATTAAAACCATAAATATAGATTTTGCTTGAAATGATAAATGGTAACAAACAAGATATAAAATCTTATAAAATATAAAAATATGAAACTTTTTTTTTTTCAACTAGCCAAGGGAACAGTTCTTATTTTACTTAAATTAAAAAAAGGAAACATAAAAACTTCCTCAAAATATTATTAAAATATATAATAAGATCTCAATGATAATCAGTTAAATCTGGAGGTCCATCTGCGATAGACAGGAACCTGTAAACATGATGTTGTGGAGCATTTTGATAAGCTTTATTTGGACAAAGTGGTTGTTTCTAAAGTGCATCCTGATATCTCATGATAAGATGATAGTTTTGTTTGGCTGAGATCCGTATCCGATACTTGTTTATTGCATTAGTTTAATACAATCACAAGTTTTTATGTCTTGAGTATTTCCTTTCAGCTCACTCTCTGTTTTCTGCTTTTCTTTTCAACAGCTTTAAGACGATCATCCAGTATATTGATAATCAGTTTGAGCGATACCTGCACGATGAGAGCGGCTTGAACCGCAGACACATCGTTGACAACAGAGTACACTGCTGCTTTTACTTCATCTCTCCGTTTGGACATGGGTAAAACTCCTGCACACGTTCTGCCTTTCCTCATTAGTCAATAAAATGTGTTATTCATGCAGAAAGTGGCTTAAGCCTTCAATTAAGGCCTGTTTGCAGCAGAAGTGATGCATTAAAGCAACATGAATCACCAACAAAAAACCCAGGTGGAACCAAAACTTTGCAATTTAAAGTTTAAGTTCAGAAGTGATGTTTTTTATTAAGAAGTCTCTGATTTTATAAAAATGCAGTAAAATCAACATGTTGTGAAATATTTTTACAATTGAAAATATAACTTTATTATTATTAATATTATATAATATAAATAAATATCATTTATTTCTGTGATGCAAAACTGTATTTTCAGCATCATTACTCCAGTCTTCAGTGTCATACGATCCTTCAGAACTCATTTTAATATGCTGAGGAAGCATTTTTGATTACTATCAATGTTGAAAACAGTTGAGCTGCTTTATGTTTTTGTGGAAACACTGATCAATTTTATTTTTCAGCAGTTTTAGATGAACATTTCTTTGTAATATAAATCTTTCATAATATGATAATACATCTTTTCCAGAATCCAGAAATCCTTTCCTACATTATAAATGTCTTTAATGTCACTTTTAAATCATTTGATGCATCCTTGATGAATGAAAATATAAATAAAATTAAAACAAAGGCTTACTGTAAATTCATAAATTGTTTCATAGTTTTTTAGATGTAGTTAGAGTAAAGAACAGCATTTTTTTGATATAGAAATCTTTAGTAACATTAGAAACGTCTTTTAGATTTAATGCATCTTTTCTGAACCCCGAATTTGATTTGTGTTTCTGTGTGCTTGGTTCTTTCCAGCCTGAAGCCTCTGGATGTTGAGTTTATGAAGGCAATCCACAGCAAGGTCAACATCGTTCCTGTGATCGCCAAAGCCGACACGCTCACGCTGAAAGAGAGAGACCGTCTCAAGAGAAGGGTAAGGATCTGACTCTTTCTGTCTAGAACGTGCGTCACTGACAATTCGACCTGTGACTATTTCACGACGAGCCACAAACTAGTAACAGATGTTCTTTTTGTTACTGTATTGTTGGGTGTGTACGTTCATTCATGCATTCGTGCGTTCATGCAGTGTGACATTCCTGGCAGTCTGGGGTGGACACAAGTATAGAAAAAGATATGCACCGTATGTTCTTTAGTGAGCAGTTCTTCATGGACAATGGTGTTCTCCTTGTGAAGTCTGCAGATGTTTCCCTTCAGCAAAGAGAGAATGGCTCACCCCCTGGATTGTGTCTGAAGTGGGGTCAGGTGTGTGTCAACCTGCACGCTCCGTGTCTTCCTGCTGATGTGCTCTGCAGGTTAAGTAGGACGGTGATTATGTGGCGTGTATCTGGCTCCACTTCTTTGGGACGTTATCTGTAGTCCCACAGGAAGCTTGCAAAACACAACATGAGCACTGGAGCTTGTTCAGCATTTCTGCTGCCGTTTTGAGCACAATTATGTTAATGGTAGCAAATGTTGGATGTTTATTTTGCCAGTGTTAAAATCATACTCCGCGTCTGTTCAACATAAAACTTTTGGTTTCATTTTTACTTTATTATTTGTCCTTCAGTTTGGAAACAGAAAGCACTAAACACAACTTTGAAGGTGCATGCATTTTATACCTACTAACATTTCGGGGGAGGTAAGATTTGAAGATTTTTGAAAGAAATCTCTTGTGCTTACCAAGGTTGTGTTCATTTGATTAAAAGAAATCAGAAATATTGTGAAATATATTACAATTTTAAATAACTTCTTACTATGTGAATATATGTTAAAATGTATTTCTGTGATTCAAAGCTGAATTTTTAGCATCATTACTCTTCAGCTTCACATGATCCTTCAGAAATCATACTTATTTCTGATTATTATCAATGTTGAAAACAGTTGTGCTGCTTCATATAAAAAAAACACATTTTTTGTTTTAGGATTTTTAAAATATGATTAAAAAATTATTTTTAATTCTATTAGTTATTTTATATATATATTATTTTTTTATTTATTTATTTAGTGCAAATTCACCTTAATTTGTATCCTTATTGTTTAGGTCGGTTAAAAAAAATACTAATTGATTTAAAAATATAAATAATAAATTATACGATTTATTTGTAATATAATTAATATATAGATACTGCTGTGTAGGGTTGTAGTGAGCTAGTTTTGTTCAAACCTGTAGTGTAATTAATACTGCTTCAGAATTGTATCATGGCTGTAATTTAAGTCTGCAACATGTAACTTGGTTAACTATAGTAGTTACCTTATTACTAGTTATTTTAGTCTTAAGTTTGTGTGTCTTTTTATAGAAGAAAAATGTGCTATATAGTCATTGTGCCTTTTCCTGTAGCTTGGCATGTTGCACGTTATTAGATTTTCCATGACAAAGGAGTCTTAACGAGACAGTAGTGAGACAATGTGTCCTTAGTGCATTCACTAACCTAAACTACTGTTAATCCCTCAGACACCTGCTGATCCATGACTTTCACTAGTATGAACAACTAAAAAAGCCCAGTAGTTACTGAACTCTACTCATTTATGTCTTGAGTTTAGGCCTTTCTGATTAGTCGTACAAATTGACCTCTGTCAACGTCTTTTATGTGTGTGTGTTCTTGCTTGTAAACATCGACTCATTACTGAAAATGGTCAGTTTTAGATAAGACCGATGGAATCTAGGCCACATCCTGCAATCATTGCATGAACGTCCATCTAAGTCAGAAGAAAAGATCAGTTAAACCGTCTCCACCGCCAGCCGTTTCTAGCTAAATGGCCCAAAACCGATGACCCAAGCCTGTGTGTTTTCTTTGCTCTGCAAATGTGGGGTTTTCGATTTGATGTAATGATGCCAAATAGAAATAGTTTGCACAGAAAAACCCAAGATTTTCACTCTTGATCCAATGCCAAGGCTTCTTTTGATGGCTCAGAAAATCACAGGACTTCACTGCCTATGCTTGTCCATTTTTAGACATTACTTTAAACACTGAATGCTTGTATTTTTAGTAGTTCCTGTTATTCCCCTTCTCTTTAGATGCCATTTTTCTCTTCCTGCAGGTAATTTCAAAAAACATTTTGCTCCACATTCCCACATTGCTGTGTTCATTAATGCTGTTTTGTTGTTTTAAAGGGAGAGTTTAAAAAAAGCAAAAAAAGAACTCAATTATAATTTTTCCAACATAAACACTATAAATCTATTATGCATTATATCCCAAGTCTCTTAAGGTCGTATGCAACTGTTTTTTTATTTCTTTTTAAGAAATTAATATTTTTATTTAGTGATAGTTTTATAAGTGACAGTGAAGACGTTTATAATCTTACAAACGCTGTTGTTTTGAACTTTGTACTTATCATAGGATTCTGTAAAATAAAATGCATCATAGTTTTCACAAAAATATGAAGCAGCTCAACTGCTTTTAACATTGATAATAATCAAAAATCAGAATTTTAACATGATTTCTGAAGGATCAGACTCTGAAGACTAGAGTAATGATGCTGAAAATTCAGCTTTGAGCACAGAAAGCAATTTTATTTTAAAACCTATTGTAATGCAAAACTGTTTTTTGCTATTGTAATAATATTTCACAATATTATTGATTTTACTGTATTTTTGATCAAATAAATGCAGCCTTGGTGAGCATAAGAGACTTTTTCAAAAAATATATATATTTGAAAAACATTTTAAGTGACTGTAAATTATCGTAGAAATTGAAGTCTTTATTCACTACAAATGTTTCTCCTCTCTATCGCTGTCAAATCTCATTCAGCTAATATTAGCTGTGTCTCACTTAGAAGGCTGCGGCCTCTAGATGTCATCTGTAGGGTGCGTATAGGAAGTGTCCTCAACCTAGAATTAAACGAGACGTCCTTCGTAGGACTGGTGGAAAAGGAAACCGCAAGTATTGCTCTCAAACTTTGTAAATGAAGGCAAATTTTTATACTTTCGAAAAGTAATTCTTTTATTTAGTGTTTGAGGAGCTGCAGTGTGTGTACTACAGACATCTGTAAGAGAAAAAGGAGGAGGATATTAAGAAGAAAATGTATCCGTTTTTAAGGAGGCAGTTTAAGGTAACTTTAACTTGTAAACACCACTGCTCTTGTTTATACATCAGCCGGCGCCGACATTATTCAGATTAACGACGGTTGTGTACGGCGATGCAAAGAATTGTGGGTTATCTCTAGCACTCATGTATCCTTCGAATTCCTGTGAAAGAAGGTTACATTCGGAGTGTCCTACTTCCTTTTCTGAAATGAGACATCCTCAATGACGTATGCCACATCCTTCTAAATGAGACACCGCTAATATCTTTCTTTATCATGCCCTTTTTTCATGAACAACTTGACATGAACAGACTGTTTACCATGAAGGACACTTACATTACAAACTGTAAAAAAGATGTTTTTAGAAATCCCATATGACCTGCTCTTTGAACTATTCCCGTTACTGTTGCTGAGGAACCCAAGACTACTTGAAACGTGATTGTTTAAAACTTAATTTTAGAAAATTGCTCCATCGAACCTGAATGTTAATGTGAATGAATTGGAGGAAGTTTGATGCTTGTTCTTTTCAGTGGTACCTTAACAAATACTTTTTGGCGTTATCAGAAAAGTTCAAGTTTTGCTCTAGCTTATCTTCTCCCAAGAAGACTGAGGTAAACTCTTGGATGCCCCGTAGAAGCGCAAGTCAGCAGTTTAGTATTTCCCGCTCCCATTCATGATGCCGGTGAAGGTTCCCAAAATCCTGCCGTAAGCTTGACAAATGACCCATTGTGTCCTCGCGGCCTGACTGATATTTATGTTTGATTTTCACCCTCACTTTCTCACCGTGATAGCTTCGCTCTCATTCTCTCATAGGGCTCTCTGCGATCTTTCTCGCACCATCATGAAAGGGGGAAGCAGCTTGTGTAGAACAATATGGCCTTCCTGTAATGTGTCAGGCCGATTGGCAGGGAAAGCCGGGTCAGCGGTGTGCAGGACTCTTATCTGAGACCAGAGTGAGGTCATAAAGCCCTGAAACTTATAAAGTCCTCGAGGGACGTTTAGGTAGCTCTCACTTCCTGCCGTAGCGGTAATGCATACCGAAGAGTAGCAGATCTCGTCCGTGTGAGAAGGAAAGCTGAACTGACGCACCTCTGGGGCGCGTATTCTCTAGTAGAGTTGAATGTGATTCCCACAGGCCACATTGTAGGTGCATTGTTGTGTTTATGTGAATTTGAATGTTATTGTTGATGTTTGCCATGCTGCGATCCCCATCACGCTCATATCTCAGTCTCCAAACTGTCAAAGCTTTCCTCTCTTTGTCCTCTCGGTTGGCTCAATGGGAGAAACGTCAGAGCGCTGTATGCCTGCGAGAGCATGCCCTTGCCAACCGTTACCAGCCTTGTTGTTTTTAAAAACAAGTGGGGTCGAAAAGTCTGAGGGCACTTCTAAATTTGCATCTGTTTTTATTGTTTAGCAAATTGTTTTTTTTCCGAAATAATATGTTGTCAGCATTGCAGTTTGAGTGAAAAAGATTTGGTTGGCATCGTTTTTGCTGTAATAGCGTCAGAATAGACATTCATGACCATTCTATGTAAGCAAGAAATCTTATTCATATACATGCCATTACATATATAATCTAATTGTATTAATTATTTTATGATCAAATGCTTTATATGTAAAAACAGCTTCACATTTTCAGCATAATTTTAACTTTTAGTCTCTTCTGCTCCATTTCGCTTTAATATATATATATATATATATATATATATATATGTGTGTGTGTGTGTGTGTGTCTGTGTAATATATAGCCATTTAATTTTTTTTTATTTATGTTCATATGTGACCCTGGACCACAAAACCAGTCATAAGTGTCATCCAACAATACAGATTGACAAAATGACAGATCTTTCTATTATGCCAAAAACCATTAGGATATTAAGCAAATATCATGTTCCATAAAGATATTTTGTCAATTTCTTACCGTAAATAAATCAGAACTTCATTTGGACAACTTTAAAGGCAATTTTCTCAGTATTTAGATTTTTATTTTATTTATACATTTTTTTTGCACCCTCAGATTCCAGACATTCAAATCATTGTGCTTCGGCCAAATATTGTCCTATCCTAACAAACCATACATCAATGGAAAGCTTATTTATTCAACTTTTAGATGCTGTATAAATCTTACTTTTGACCCATATGACTGGTTTGTTGGTCCAGGGTCACACATATAAATGGTTTTTAATGTTGAGCTCACTGTCCATGTTTTGCGTGGTCATTGTCTAAACACAGGGCTTTGGTGTTAAACGTGTTGTTTACTGTACAGTGTGTCAAACTCTTATTTGTGGTTTGACCGAGTTTCGCGTTGTTTTCAAGGCCAAGTCTTTATCATGTAATATTCTACTGGAGAAATTAAACCGGTGAATATCTCATGGTTTGGGTTTGTCCGTCTCGACATTCCTCTCTTAAATGAGGGTGTGGTTATTTATTTGTGTTCTCAGGCAGAATGATTGCATCCTGGAACTGCAGCTCATGCACTCCATATAAAACAATAAATATCCAGTACCGGTCACATACGCTTTTAGTGACCATGGCTTGACCTTTATTTAACACTTCAGTTGTTATGGCCACTCTATTCTTTTTCTTTAAAAGATTTATTTTTTGGCGTTTTTGCCTTTATTAGATAGGATAGATCAGAACTGACAGGAAGTGAAGCGGTAGAGAGATGGTGGGGATGGGATCAGGAAAGGTCTGCGAGCCGGCGCTGAATGTAGGCGCACTGCCCACAAGGCTGTCGGCGCCAACATGACCACTCTATTCTTAAATAAACATAAGATTTGTACCACCTGCAATCTAATCCAATCAAATCCTGTTTACATTGAATAAACCTGCTCTCAAAGGAAGAATATACACTTTAAGGCTTTTAATTCTAACACGTTTACTTACTTTCCTGATCTGTTTCTTAATTCATTTGACTCTTAGGACACACAGTGCATGTTGTACTAGTCTTTTAAACGTTCAAAGGACATGAAAGCATCATGATAGTAGTTTAAAGTTAAATACTGATTAAACTGTGAGTAACAAATAATTTAATACAAACTGTTCCTCATACCAAGCTCTTATACAACATCTGAAAAACCCTGAAATATAGTTCATAAATCATATAAAATACTGTTAGATTTTGAAAGTACCAGTATAATTCATTAGGGTTTCATCAAGTCTTTTGCAGATTAAGGCCTTAAAAAGATGTTCAATTCGTAATAGTTTTATTTTATTAAAGGTTGCATGAAAACACTGGGGGGGGGGGAGAATATCACCCAAAGTTGTTGTTTTTTTCAATACAAATACCAAAACTGCCTTAATTTAAATAAATTTTAATCGCAAACCAAAATCAACATAGTCTTGTTTTCTAAAAATGTAACAAAATTAAGTATGTTTATGCTAAAATGTGCATCTTTATGTGAATGTATCTTTATATAAATATAGTATTAAAATAAAATATATATATTTATATATAAATATATCAGAAAGTACAGTAAAAGTATTTTTTTCCCTTTTTTTTGGGAAATAAATTTAAAAAGTGCAATCTTTGAACGTTAGTTTTTCTGTCTGTTGCTAATAAAACTCATGTACGTTCACACATATAGAGATCAGTTCAATTCCCTTCAGTTCGGTCTTTAAATTTTCTATACCTGGTTTTAAAAGGTCTTAAAAAGTCTTAAACTGACCTACACAAAACCTGCAGAGATTGAACTGTTCTTCTAATATATCATACAGGTTTGGAAAAACATGAAGATAATTAAGTTATAATTAAATAAAACAGCGCCCTGGATGTCAGTGGATGGCGCGCGCGATCTATGAACACGGGACGCTCAGCTTTCACGATTTGAAACGGTTCAAATCTACTTTTTATTTTGTTTTAATTAATCAATAAATACCATCCAAGACTTACTTTTCCAAGACATACTTTATGTTAGTTTTAATAAATAAAAATGTGTTTTTTATTTTATTTTTGCTGTATCGAAGACATACCGAACCGTGACACTACTGTATCGTATCGAATCAAACCGAAACGTGATTTTTGTGAACTGTTACACCCCTATTAAATAATGACTGTTCATGGCATGCATGTTTTATTTTATTTGTATTGTTTCTTTAAAAAGCATTTCTTTTCTTCGGCATATCAACGTGTGATTCTGGTAATAAAATACAAAGGCGTTTCATCCAGACAATTAGCTACTTTTAAATTCTGCCAATTCTTATCTAATTGTTCCTACTTTAATTGTAGCATTGCTGAAGGCCTCCACACACACACACACACATTGAAAGGAATTTGCTGGAGTGAGCGTCTCCACATTTCCCGCTGTTTCAGAGACGCCAGATTATCTCCAGCTCTGGTAGTGACACACACACACAGGTCTGAGTAATTGGTCAGTCCTGTTGAGTTTCTTTCAAAATTATAAAACACCCGTGTGTTTTTGTGCGAATGAAAATGCTTCTCGAGCCGCAGGTAGCTAGCGGTTTCATCCAGACACAAGGGATCACAGTTAAGAACTTCACGGCTTTTGGGTTCGACACACTTTACTGCTGAATAGTGACTTTTACAGTATTTAATAATTGCTCATACTGTGCTGTTGTGCAATTTTGTTAGTTCCATGAGCCTCAAACAACATCTACACTAAAAAAAAACAACAAAGTGTTATTGTGTTGAAGCAGTCAGTGATGGGTTTAAACCGTGTAAATTCTGCAGGGAGTGGTTGGGTTAAAGGTGCTTATTCATGCTGAAACTTGACTGTGTGAAACTACTGTTTTGCTCCCTAAAGTATAAGCTCATAATAATTGGTGTGTATACAGGAAAACTATATTTAACTTATTTTGATGTGTTATGTACTTAAATATAGTGCCTGTCCTGTTTGTGGCTCCTATTTATGTGCAAGTGACCAAATGTTAACAAGCCTCTTTAGTCGTGCAAACGTTACAGTATGCAACTAAAGCACAGGTTTGTAATTTAGTCATTGCAAGTTTTTACCGTAATCAGGTTAATTTTGTTTCTGGCCCAGTGCACTACTTTCCTTTATATTTAAAGCATTTTCAGACTCTCCAAAGGATTCCCAGAGTGACAGAACTGTGTTTAGGTGCTGATATTTACACATTCAATATTTTTACACCTTTACATTTTTTTCTGTCCCGCCTGTTTGGTCTATTTGAAATTTCAAATCTATTTGAAAGGAAACCATAACAAATCAGTTATTTGGATTGGCACACATTAGTTGGATTTAGAGTCACATTTGAAAGTTATATACACTATGTCTGGGGTTGGTAAGATTTTTTAAATGTTTTTAAAAGAAGTCTCTTCTGCTCACCAAGGCTACATTTATTTGATTAAAAATGCATTAAAAACGGTGAAATATTATTACAGTTTCACATAATGTTTTTTGATTTTAAAATGCAGTTTATTCCTTCAATGCAAATCTGAATTTTTGGCATCATCTTCAGTGTCACGTGATCCTTTAGAAATCCTTCTAATATGCAAATTCGATGCTTAAATAACATTTGATTCTTATCAATATCTAAGACAGCCGCTTTATATTTTTGGTGAAACAGTGTTACATTTTTACAATTTTCTGATGAAGAGTTCAAAAGAACAGAATTTGTTTGAAATTAAACTTTTGTAACATTTTAAATATCTTTAGTCTTGCTTTTTATCAATTCAATGCATCCTCGCTAAGTATTATGTATTAAATTTAGAAATTCAAACTTTTGAAGCGCTTGCAGGCAGGTTTGTTTGACAGTGTGAGTGCAGCTTGATCGAGCACTCGGCTGAAAGGACTCCAACGTCCAGCCCACACGAGTTTTGCCCACTTGCTCCGCAAACACATGGTCACAAGTCATAATGTATCCTATGACAAACAAATTACAAGCATAATATGTGAAACTCGCTTCCTTTTTCGTTTCGGAGCCATTGTTCCAGGCCAGACTCCAGGTGTCTCTGCCAGCCTCGTGAACACGCTGCCAACGCAAACACATTCACCCTCGGAGAAAGACAGGCACAGCTAATGATTGTGTTGAGGCCTGCGCCGATAAGTCACATCAAGATTCTCAGTGCTGCCAATAAACCATGGAAAATCCTTGTTTCTGTACACTGTAAAGAAACGATTATCAGCAACTGTGTGAAAGGTTCTTGATGTAGTGCTTTTGCATGTTAATATTAACGGTCAAAAACCCCACAAAAAAGAGGTTGTATCCATTAATTAATTCTTTTTTTTCAAGATTTGTGATTTGCAAAAACACATGATGTTGGTCAGTTTAAATCAAAATGTTAATTCCAGATTTTGTAAAAAAAAATTGATTTTTCTCGTCATTTTATGTGCTTTAGTCATAATCACCACTATTTATTTATTAATTATTTATTTTTTGTTTTTATGACAAATTAAATATATTATTTTTGTTTAGTTCAACAATTTTGAAAGCTTACATTAAATTACCTTTTACTTTTATCTTTTCATTCATTTTACTTTCATTTTTAGTGTTTTTTTTGTGCTTTTGTCTTTTAAAAAAATATTCATAAATAGTTTAGTTAGTAATTTTAGTACTTAAAATGCCATAATTTATTTTTACAATGTAAGTTTTTTCAGCTGGTCGCCAAGGCAATATTTATAATTTTTATTTATTGTAGGCTTTTCACTTTATATTTTTGTTACTTATTTCTTACAGTTAAAAGAGGTTTTTTTCAGTAGTTTTACACTGCAAAAAAAAAATTAAGAAAACCTAAACATTTAAAGCAACAAGCTTCAGCAGATTTCTCAACTTTGGTCTGTAGTGTTGAGACTATGTTGCTATTATGTAAATGTCATTTTGCACATTCCCTAATCTGCCATTCTTGTTTCGATTTTCATGCACAGCCATATCTTAACTCCTTTTCCTGTGCATAAAAGTCTCTATTGTGCCATTTGTTCTTTGTTCATTGTGAAGCAATGTGTTTATTTGCCCATTCAGAGGTCAAGTTATCCAAAGTTTCAGTATCTCCACATCCCATATCTGGCACAAATGGAAAAGATGGGTCCTTATACATCTTGCACGCTTATTCCCTTTTCCAGCAGTTCGTGATCAGACGATACACGTTTAAAAGCATGCACCTTCAGAGCACGCAACAATGACACCCACACAAACAATAACAGACTCGGTCCCGTGCGACCCTCTCTCGCTGTGGTTCGCTATGAAAACAGGACTAGTCATAACAGGAGGGGGTTTCTATAAAGCGCAGCGGAGCAGGAGCTGCTCTCCCATTGAAACGCGTCCCCGCTGAGATTACATGAAAGCGCTGAGAATGTCAGGAAGAGGCGTCACTATGTAATGGCATTGTGAATGTGCTTCTTTGAAAAACAGCTTTGAAGTTAGAAAAATAAATCCTAAAGTCTGATCCGCCACAGGTGCTTCGGAAATGTGGCTTTTTGGCTTAAGCAAGGCTATTTTTCAATCTCATATTGGTTTTATCAGTTTGTTCTGATATACTGACATGGGAATATCTCCCAGATTGCTTTGCATCATAGCTTGCACAAGTTGAGTTTGGTGTTCGGTAGAAATCTTGAAGGATGTGTTCAGGTCACGGGGTAAGTGGGGTGAGGTTTTCAGCTGTCTGCCCAAGATCTGTTTCAGGCCTGATCGTATCTGTTATCTGACTTCTTTTGACTCTGACTGGCACCAGACCCGCTACGTGTGGATCCAGGGGTTCGTTTACTTTGTGTGATTCATATGATTCCTGTTTTTAGCATCAAAGAGTTTCCTCAGAGCTCTCTGAGAGCCTGGAAGTTCAAGATATAAACTAGCACTAGTTTCCAGGGTTTTGGAAGAACATTCAGTGCAATTTCTAAACTAAAACAGGCATCATAAATCATTGTAGAATTACCTTGTTTTTAGCTATCAGGGCAGTTTCATAACAGTTACAGCAAACATGGAACAGCACAAGTCACAAATCTTTGTAGTGAAGATTTTTGTGTCCATCAAATGGCCGAAAGCCATATGTACTTGCATAAATTCTATATTTTTAAATGAATAATTTATGATGAATTAAAGATTAATTATTTAATTGCATTATTTTTGCCATTTTATATATATATATATATATATATATATATATATGTGTGTGTCTGTGTGTGTGTGTGTGTGTGTGTGTCTGTGTGTGTGTATATAGACCATTTCTGTTTGACCCATCACTGTTTGCAAACACAAAACTGGTCTTTAAGATTTTTAAAGATTTTTGGTCAGTAAGAAATGTTATGGTTTTTAAAGATGTTTCTTCTGCTCATCAAGGCTGCATTTATTAGATTAAAAATCCAGAAAAAAAACTGTAATATTGTGAAATATTATTTCAATTTATAATAACTGTTTTCTGTGTGAATATATTTTAAAATGTCATTTATTCCTATGATACAAAGCATCATTACTCCAGTCTTCAGCGTCACTTGATCCTTTCAGAAAGCATTGCTACGTCCATTTTCCAAGATAACAGCTCTGAGTTTTCTCTTGTAACGCCAGAAGAGTTTAGAGAACACTTGATGAGAGAAAAAAGACCATTCCTTCATCCAGAATCTCTCCAGCTCCATGATGTTCTCCTCTTTAGTTCACCTCACTCAGG
>JAUMHI010000252.1:654372-665996 GCA_032359435.1 Enteromius unitaeniatus | reverse complement strand
TGGTTGCCAGGGTGTTGCTAAACGGCTTCTTCTGGATGCCTTTATGTTATTTCTAGGGTGTTCTGAGTAGTTGCTAGAGTATTTCCTAAAGTATCCAGAATGCCTGTCAGTGTGTTGCTATGTTGTTGTTTTGTTTGTTTTTTTATTTCCAGGGTGTTGCTATGCAGGTCCTAAGGTGATATAAATGGCTTTATGTGCATGTGGTTACTAGGGTGTTTTCGGTGGTTGCCAGCACATTGTCATACAGTTGCTACACTCAAAGAGTTGTGATCAAACTGTGTTGAATGAAAACTCTCTGCTCCATGTCTTTTGAGGGGTTTGAAGACACGTTTCTTTGATAGTCTGATCGTATTAGAGTTTCTCAAACAACTGATTAATAACAGATATGGGCTTGTGTCTGATGAGGGTCGCTCCAGGTGGCACTCAGGCATAGCAGCTGGATGGTGAGAGGGTGCTGTTCTATGTTAGGAGGGGCGACCAAGGCTATTGTATCACTGAAGGACATCTGTTCTGTTCTATTCAACAGACCCCCTCTGAACCCCCCAACCCCCACAAGCACACTCATCATCTATATGCATGACCAGACCCCCGTTAAGACCATAATGGAGCAAATCATGTTTAATATGAAGATATTTAATAGTGCTGTTTGCTTAGATGTTGCTAGCACTGTCTTTTATATAAGAGTTAGTGATTAACTTTAACCCAAACCCTAACAGAGCTGCACAGGCAAGTGTTTGATCCAGAAAAAATTGACATCTTTGAAGATGTGCAGTCATACACATATTCACAGACTCTTACAGACTTTAATATGAGCACATGCATGCAATATTACACATTAGATGGGAATGTTATGACACGTTCAGTAACGAGGCTTACATTCATTAACTCTTATGGTTAATTACAGGCCTGTTATCTAAATATAACGTCAACTGATTCTATTTTCATGTTATATAAGAGAGAGTCACTGAACTTTGTCATTAAAAACTATTATCAGGAGTCAGGTTAAAACAATTCAATTATGAAATTGTGTGTATATGTAAATGATTTCACTGCTCCTGTTAAGGAAGTGTTTTTGTTTCATGAACACTAGCGCCCCCTGGTTCAAGTATGTATTTATATATATATATATATATATATATATATATATATATATAATTATTATTGCAATCTAAAATAACTGTTTTCATATGTCAACTCCAGTCTTCACACGATCCTTCAGAAATCTTACTAATATGCGGATTTGCTGCTCAAGAAACATTTCTGATTATTATCAATGTTGAAAACAGTTGTGCTGCTTCATATTTTGTTGAGCCTTAGATATTTTTTAAAAAAGATTTATTTATTTATTTTTGATCAAATGAAAATTAAAAACAACAGCAATTACTGGAAATAGAAATCTTTGTTCTTTTTAAATAAAATGAATTTGATTAAAAAAACAAATGTTACTGAGCACATGCATCATCATATATCATCATAAATAACGCTGTAGTAAAGGTCAGGCTGCTGTGCTGTAGTCTGTAGAAAAGCTCTGGCAGTCTGGCAAGGTCTGTTGGGAAGGGTGTGGCTGCTGTCGTACTAAATGTGTCTTGCTCCCTTAAAACACACACACACACACACACACACAGAGAGAGAAACCCCTGCACCTCAGAGCCGGCTGTGGGGAAAAAAAGTGGGGGAGGAATGAACGACTAAATGAATGAGTGTTTTTATTCCCGTTTTCGGCTCCCCCCTCCTTTCCTGTCTAAAATCGCTTCCATGCTTTTTTTCTTCCTTTACGTCTTTTCGTTTCTCCTGCTCACTCTCTCTCACTCACTACCTTCTTTTGTCAGTCTTTCATTCAGTCATGTGGGGATTCCTCTTCCTGCCTGTCTGAACACGGCGCGCTGGGATGTGCTGTGGACAAGAGACAGACAGAAAACAGGGAAAGGGAAATCAGAGAGGGTATATAGAAGCAGAGAGTGATAAAGTGAGGGTCACGCAGGTTTAAAGAGGGACGGCACACATTACTGAGACGTCTGGTTCAGGATGGACTCCATGATGCTGCAGGAGAAACTGGTGGAGAAACTTCTGTGTCCCCGAACCAGAACCACCAGACAGAAGGTTCGCTGCTTATCTATCTATCCATCTATCTATCTATCTATCTATCTATCTATCTATCTATCTATCTTTAGAAGAGCTGCTTCAACTTAGTTTATTAGTAGGTGTTATTGTAAATAGCATGATGCCACGTATGATATTGTGTACATTTTGTTTGTGTTAGTATTGCTCATACTTAAAGTTACTTAAAGTCTTTAAACTGACTATCTAACAACCACTTAGCAACACCCTAGCAACCACCCTAGCAGCCTCATAGTAACATGCATTACTACTATAAAAGCTAACACACCCTAACAAAAAGGTCATTGTAATTTTTTATCTCACCTTTTGAACTTTTTGACCTTTTTTCCTCACGATTCTGTTTATATAGACCTATTTTCTTTTTAATTTTGAGATATTAACTCAATATTATAAATACAGAGTTGCACGAAAAATCATAATTGCAAAATGAAAACTCAAAATTGCAAGATTTATTTTTTCCCTCAGAACTGCTAGAAACAGTCTGAAGTGTGAAATATAAACTCATAAATCATAGGTTCTGTTGAAGAAACAAGCTTCTATAATAATGAATTTAAACACATGACAAACAACCAAATTTTTAGATTTGTAATCAAAGTTAATTAAATATCATTTTTATTTCTGAAAATATATAATGCATTACAATGCGCATTATGAATACCTTTAAAATGCAAACCAGGGGTAAAGCGTTACCACATTTTCTTCAGAATAATAAATCTGGTTGATGCATCTTTATCCCTCTTCTCTCACACACTGTACTCGTTGGGGTGAGATATGTCAGGGTTTCTCTGTTCTAGGATGATGGACAGTGGAAACACTCATGACAGGTTGTGAGATGCTCTGGCAGCCAGAGGAGTTGAGTTTGGCCCAAGTTTGAGTGTGTTAAAAAGGCCTTTTCAGCTTGTGTAAATATGGCTTCTGTGTTTGTGTATATGGTCAGTCGGTTTGGCCTGGACACTGAGTTGGTTCTGCTGTCGGGTTTAATAGCGATTTTGCTTCCTGTCAGTAATTTCTGTGTTCTCATTGTCAGTTTGAGCGGTTATAACTGCTGAGAGGTTTCCGGCACAGTTGGTGGATCTGCAGGAGACTCCGCACTACTGAGCCTTTCAGTCTCTGCTATTTTTGTGCCAGTCTGCCGACTCACAGACATTTGGTCTTAAAGGGACAGTTCACCCACTCATTCATCCTTCAAAACCGGCATGAACTTCTTACTTCCATAAAATGCAAACAGATTATACAGAACATAATGTTTTGACTTTTGTCTTTCAGGACAAGCAGTATGTTGGTTTCGCTACGCTTCCTAATCAGGTCCACAGGAAGTCAGTGAAGAAGGGCTTTGACTTCACTCTGATGGTGGCAGGTTTGAGTGAAATCATCACTAAATGTTTTACTGACTTCATGCTCGTGTTTGTCATTAACAAGAGCGTCGTGTGTGTTTTTAGGTGAGTCTGGATTGGGAAAGTCTACTTTAGTTAACAGCCTCTTCCTCACAGATCTCTACAAAGACAGAAAATTACTAAATGCTGAAGGTAAGAATTGTCTTAAAGAGACAGTACACCCCAAATAACAGTTGGTTTATTGTTAAATAAGGATACAAAATACACTGCTGTTTAAAATTTGGGGTCTTTTGGGTTTGGATTTTTATTTTTTAAAGACTTGGGCAAAAGTGACAGTAAAGACATTTATAACTAAGATTTCTATTTCAGATTAATTCTGTTCTTTTGAACTTTGAAGAGTTATAAAAATCAGTGTTTCTACAAAAACATGATGCAGCACAACTGTTTTCAACATGAATAATAGCTAATCAGCATATTAGAATGATTTCTGAAGGATTATGTGACTGAAGTAATGATGCTGAAAATTCAGTTTTGTTTCATATCTTGCTATATATTCACATAGAAAACAGTTCTTGTAAATTGTCATAATATTTCAAAATTTTACTGTTTACACTGTTTACTTGATGCAGGCTTGGTGAGTAGAACCACCAGTAGAGACAAAAAACAAGAAGGAAAAAAACACATTAGAAAGTCTTACTAACCCCAAGTTTTTTAACAGTAGTGTAGCATATACATAAGTACACTTCTTCAACAGGTTTGTTAGTTTGAGTGTGTTTCCTGTAACAGAGCGCATTAATCAGACGGTTGAGATCACCAAACACACAGTCGACATCGAGGAGAAAGGAGTCAAACTCAAACTCACCATTGTGGACACGCCAGGGTTTGGAGACGCAGTCAATAACAATGAATGGTGAGAATTCAGCTGTTCCCATGAGCACAATTACAAATCTAATAGTTACGGTCATAGATGCTGATTGCTCAAGACAGCATTTTAGAAAAACGAAAAGACCTTTAGTCATGTCTGTATACACAATATAGCAGTTGTGAGAGTCTGAAATATATAAAAATATCTAAATATTGAGAAAATCACCTTTAACGATGTCCAAATGAAGTCCTTACCCATGCATATCACTAATCAAAAATTTGGTTTTTATATATTTATGTAAATTGTAAATTTGCTAAATATTTTCATGGAACATGATTTTTAATTAATATTAATGGTAAAAATTAAAATTAGCGCGTTAACACAAAAATGTTTAACTCCATTAACGCAGGGGCATGGCTAGGATTGGTCACCCCACTCACAACTGCTGCTTCTGTCACTTTTTCTCTTGATAAAAAGTGCATTTATTCAGTCGCAGAACGTCTTTACTACCACATCAAATGGGAGACATTTCAGACACGCGTTCCAGGCAAACTTGCTTGCAGCGTGCACTCTTCAAATAAATGCACTAAGATACCAGAGCACGCTGTAGGCAGTATCCTTTCATTTCAAAGCACAAAATAAGCTACGTGCATGCAATGTCATGGTCAGGCAAGTCATGAAGCTTCCAGACGATTAAAGCTGCCTTAAAACTGTGCAAGCATGTCATATATTTAAGAACATGTTTTTGAAATGTTCTGGAGCAGCCCAGCGCTGTCTCACTCATCTAGCACGCCGGACCTGAAGTGGGTCAGAAAAGGTCAAAAGAGTTGAGAGTAAATGAGATACCTGTGCACCTTAGGACTGCTTTTGTGCCCTGGGATCACATTTTATTTGTTTGCCGACATGTCATGTGACCATTAAGTGATTTTAGTGAACTGAACTTTGCACATGCGAATGTGTTGTTAAGAAATATGAACTGTTTTAGTTGTATGCTGTTGGGTACAATTCAGTCTTTCTGAAGAGTGTGTGTTTTTGTGTGTGTTTGCAGTTGGAAGCCCATTACAGACTACATCGACCAGCAGTTTGAGCAGTACTTCAGAGACGAGAGTGGACTGAACAGAAAGAACATACTAGACAACAGAGTGCATTGCTGCCTGTACTTCATCCCATCGTTTGGACACGGGTACGAGCGGGTGGCACGGGTCTGGGAAATATGGGCCAGGGCATATGCATCCTCTTCACATTTGCATAATCAGCCTCACACCGTCCAAGATACAGATTAAATGTTTCTTCATGGGAACAGATTTGGAGAAATTGCGTTCCATCACTTGCTCACTAATGAATGCTCTGCAGTGAATGGGTGCCGTCAGAATAAGAGTGGAACTTTAAACTGATGCTTCCATAATCAATCAATCAATAATATTGGTTTCTCATCTAATTCAGGAGAGAAATCTGCACAGATCAAGCCAAAACAGTCCAAAATTGCTGTAAACAAATGTGTGGGTGGTTTTTTATGGGAAGGACTACAGGAGATAGACTTCTTTACTATGGATCATGGACTCATATTCACTCTAACAAATATGCATCTTTTCAGTTCATAAGACATTAAATAGTAAATAGTGTTTAAATGCATAATAGGAGTGAATATAATGAGTTATATTCAGTTATTTCTGCTGTGCAGATTGCGGCCGGTGGACGTGGAGTTTATGAAGGCTCTGCATGAGAAAGTGAACATCATTCCTCTGATCTCTAAAGCAGACTGTCTCACTCCTAATGAGGTCAAAAAGCTCAAGGACAGGGTGAGTGCACACTGATCGCATCGCAGGTTCGCAACAGTTCATCTGATTCTTTATTGAAAGCGTGCTCCTGATGGAAGCTGGGCCGTTTCATGATGCAGCATGTTTGTTGTCCTGCAGGTCCGAGACGAGATTGAGCGCTTCGGGATTAAAGTGTATCAGTTTCCCGAGTGTGACTCTGACGAAGAAGAGGAGTTCAAACAGATGGACAAAGAGCTGAAGGTCTGGCAAACATCTAATAAAACATTCAGTCGGAAATCTCCACCCAGACTAAATCATTATAATCATCTGGATTGATTTTAGCATCATGGTGGATTTTTACTGGAGGAGCGAAGCTGATAAACTGCTGTTGTGTGCAATGTTTTTCACCAGGCAGATTCAAGTGTTTCTGCACATAAATATGATGCAGGGGCAGTGTTTATATTGAATATTGAATGATGTATGTGTGTTGTGTGTGTGTGTATGCTGTAGGAGTGCACTCCATTTGCTGTCATTGGCAGTAATACAGTGGTGGAGGCCAGAGGTCAAAGGGTCAGAGGTCGTCTTTACCCCTGGGGTATCGTGGAAGGTCAGAAACACTGTAAACAAATACAACGAAAAAAGAAATAATGCATGGCAAATTGATTCTACATATTTATACTATGTTGAAATCACTGTGTCAGAGGTGCTTGATGATAAGGCAATAAACAATATCATAGCCAGACTGTGATCAAATTTATGTAGATATAGATAAGATCTGGAAGTTTTTACTCTGATTCCCTTCATAGTTTCATTTAAAAGAAATTCAGAAACTTTGACAAACTGCCAAAAGAAAAGTTCATTTTAGCTTAAATTATGACAGAAATATATTAGTGTTCATTAAAGTGTTTCTTAAAGTAACGATAATAATATTTATATTTAAGGAATATCAATCATGCCAATAATGCTCACAACATACATAGTTGAACACATGATGTCTGATCTTTACATGAAGTTGTCTTTCAAATCAATAAATGTAAAGTAGTAGAAGTATGTAAATGAGAAAGAAACTGTAACGCATTTCTTTGTGTGTGTTGTTCAGTGGAGAATCAGTCTCACTGTGACTTTGTGAAACTGAGGAACATGCTGATTCGCTCTCACATGCACGACCTGAAGGACGTGACGTGCGACGTGCATTACGAGAACTACAGAGCCCACTGCATCCAGGAGATGACCAGGTGTGTGACGTTCACTGAGTCATCGTGTAGAGAAGATAAAAACACTGTCAGCTTTGTTTTCAGCTTTCAGGCTGTCTAACTGACATGCTGACCTGAGGCTGTTTGACGTTCCAGCCCAGATGTGCTTCATATAATGTGTGTGTGTGTGTGTGTTTCAGTAAACTGGCGCAGGATAACCGTACAGACAGTCCACTACCCATCCTGCCTCTGCCCACACCAGACGTGGAGACGGAGAGACTCATTAAGATGAAGGATGAAGAGGTACAGAACCATTCAGATGTAGAGTTGTTAGGACACTAGTTAGACAAGAAGTTTATATTTGTATTTTCCGCTTTCTGAAAATGTAGTTTTAGTTAGTTTTAGTCATTTTGTTGAGTGCTTTTATAATTTTTATTTGTTTTAAATATAAATATATATATATAGTATTTCTTTTCTCTCAGTTTTTAGTATAAAAAATGTAGTATAAAAGTTTTTAATATAAAATGACAATCTTGCCTTGGCAACTACTACTGAAATAAAATAAAGTTACCATTTCAACATATATTTTTATTTTAGTTAACATTTATTTTTTTAGTCGTTTCTTGTTTTGTTTCTGTAACTAATAACCCTAGGACATATGGTAGTTTAATTAATATTTATGGTCTTATAGTAATATTTATGGCCTTGCATTGTCATATGGATTTATTGTTATAGATACTTTGGATGATTTAATTGTCAGTAATTATCTTGCTCATTATGGCCAGTATACGTTTTTGTGTTGTTGTTTTTTCATGTTTATCTTTCAATTGAGCTATTTTCTTCTCATTTTCACTTCATATTCTTCAAATGAAAAACATATAATAAAACAATTTATTGTAAAGTAGCTGTAATATAAGATCTAGTTAAAAATGTAGTAAAGCAGAGCAGTACGCAGCTGGAGAAGTGAAATATTAACATTAAACTACTGTTAAAAAAATGGTAAATAAAAATACAAAATACAAGAACAGCAAAAAAAAAAAAGCAGTAAAATCAATATTTTAAAAATAATATATTTTAAGATGTAATTTATTAATTTGATGAAAAGCTGAATTTTCAGCATTGTTACTGCAGTCTTTATCCAGAAATCATTCTAAAATGCTGATTTGCTGCTCTAGAAAGATTTAGGATTTTTATCAATGCTAAAAACAGCGCAGCTGCTACATTTGAAATATTCTTCTATGAAAATAAAGTATAGAAAAACTAAATAGAAATATTTTGCAACATTATAATGTTAGAAAAAACCTAATGTAAACTACAAGAAAGTTACAGTGATGTTTTCCTGACTGTGTGTTTTGTATGTGCAGCTGAAGAGAATGCAGGAGATGCTGGAAAAGATGCAACAACAGATGCACGAGAAAGACCAGTGATGCTGACACACACACACACACACACACTTACACACTACGGCCCTCACAGCAGCCCTCAGATGTGAATACATTTAAATGATACTGTACTATATCATATCTACAGGTCTGAGCCTCGGCTCGGTGCTTCTGTCTGCCTGCCGCTGTCACGTGATTCGTCATGAACCTGTCTAACTTAAATAACCTCTGAAGGGATCTCATTTGTGTTGACCTTTTTATTTGCTTAGTGCAGGGGTTCACTGACGTGTGTGTGTGTGTGTTTGTGTTTGGAGAGACAGTGACGTGCTTTTGCTATGAATTTGTTGGGTTTGATGGTGGTTTTTATTTTTATAGTAAATGTGAACAGATATATGGCTCTGATAACTGTTACCAAGAAACATCCTCAGTTCAGACGGCTGGTTTTTGCTCGTTTTATAACAATAATAATCAGAATAAAATCTATTCCATTATTATGAGTGTTAATGGCCTTTAATAATTTAATAATTTATATTATTATGTCAATTGTTTATGTATATCTTGAAGTAAAGCTTGCTAATAAATGTGAATAATTTATTAGTTGTTGTTGTTTGTTCACTATAGTTTTATTTCTGTATTATTTTGCTCCATCATATTTACTTGAAAGAAACCAAATATTTGTTTCTAATTAATGTGAATTAAATTAAAATTATATATGAAAGAAATGTGTTTAAATTATATATGTATGTGTACTGTGTGTGTGTGTATATATATATATATACATACTCAAATACAGTATATATTTTAAAAATATTAACATTTATATTCATATATATATTCATATTCTTTTATATATTCATAAGAGTACACATACATATATTTTGTAAACAAAAACTTTATTTTGGATGCGAATAATAATTTGGCAGCACTAGAAATCATCATATTATTGCAGATTTTACCATATTTATGTATTTATTGACAAAAAAATCTAATGTACTGTAGTTTCCTCTTCCTTGATGTTTCTGAACTAACAATAAGCCTTTTTGGCAAATCAGCACAATTAATTTTTTCTTTGAAAATGCATAATTCTTCTATAGTTGGAATGCTCAGTGTGAACATGGTGTATTTTTGTTGTGTGTTTGACATACTGCATGACTCCTGGTCTCTTCGTTCACTGGCCAATGCTGGAAAAGTGCTCCTGTCGCAGTATCAGAGCGGCCCACTTCCTGTCACATATTGCTCAAGGAGGCGGTGTTTGTGTTTATCAGCATGACCCAGCTGTGTTTGATGCTGCACTCTTAACGCTCCTTCAGACTGATACTGACACACTGCTGACGCTGGTAAGAACTTCACTTCTAAACAAATTACACAATATATGGATTAGTTCTCCAACATGACCTAATCTTTTTGTATTTAGCTAGTAATTAAATATTATTCATACAATATTGCTAATGGGTTTGCTCTCCACCCACTGGGACCCTCTGTGAACTAAAGTACATAGTGAAACATGCATGCTGCTACTCAATAAAATTAAATATTAGATCAAAAGAAAAACAAAATAAGCTTTTAGTTGTAGTTTGTTTTATTTTATTTTTGCCAGTTTTGCCAACTTAAAAAAAATATATATATATATATATATAAAGTAAAATAAATTGAGCTATATATTAAATACAAAGACCTTTATAGCAAACACAATTTTTAGAAAAGCTAGAACACATCCAAATATAATAAGAAACATATTAATACAATTTAAGCATTAAATGTAAAATTGTAAAACTGGCTTAGAACGAGAGAGAGAATAGACATTTACATAATAATCCAGTGTGGTGGAGAGGTAGTGGTGTGTACAGTTTATGTGAATATATAGACAAATAAACAAATGAAATACAGTAATAAAATCAAATGAAATATTGTGGTGACACAATAGATACCAACAAGTATTAAAACACATCATTGTAAATGCATAATATATGCATTAAATATATTATGTATTAATTATAATTATAAAATCATTTTTTAACTTTTAATAAAATTAGTAGGAATTTTGCAATTCAATTTCAACCTAAAAAGTTTCATTAGATTTGTATGTATAGTGTTGTTCCTCTACATTACCACCAAAACTTTGTATCATCCTGTACTTTTTTTTATCTTTGTCTTTCTTGCTTCCTTTGCTTCCTGCCGAAATTCAAGATAAACCTAAACATCTCGGTTTATTCAGTTTAGTAGCTAGTCCATATATGGAGCACTGAAACCTCTGATTGCATTGCTCTGATGAAGGTCTGATGTGTGGTCTGTCTGCAGTGTGTGTGCTGGTATGTGGTGTGTTGTGCTCGTGTTGAAGGTGCTGCTGTCAGTGCTGGGCAGTGAGATGAGCGTGGCTCAGGTCTGGTGTCCGGAGTTATGCTCCTGCTCGGACGGTGTGGTGGACTGCAGTAACCACGGCCTCACCACAGCTAGCCTGCCCTCGTCCTTCCCTCCACACACCACCACTCTCCAGCTGAACGACAACCACCTGACCGCTCTGCCCCCTGGCCTGCTGGACTCACTGCCCAACCTACAGCGGGCGGCTCTCCACGGAAACCCCTGGTCATGTGACTGCGGCATCCTTTATCTGAGAGGATGGCTGCTGAAACAGAGCAATCCCGCTTCCATACAGTGAGAGACTACAGATGCTGTTTTACCATTGTTTATTTTTCATGTTCTGGTCCATTTAGAAATTTAGGATTGTCTTCTTTCAGATCAGTGAGGAAACAAACAATGAGTTTATTTTGATGACATATTCGCATCTTTAACTTTTATATGTAATGCATATGTCTAAGAATGAGTTTGTTTGTTGAGGCAGACTTTCATCTTTCAGATCTAATTCTTCAGGTTATTGATATTTCATCTACAGGTCTTTTACAAAAAATTAGCATATTGTGATAAAGTTCATTATTTTCTGTAATGTACTGATAAACATTAGACTTTCATATATTTTA